>JANBXA010000731.1:2270000-2837500 GCA_030556225.1 Cricetiscus sungorus
TCACCAAAACACCAAATAACCCTATTAAAAAGGGGGCGCAGAACTGAAGAGAGAATTCTCAGTGGAGGAATCCAAAATGGCTGAAAGACACTTAAGCAGGTGCATTTCCTTAGCCATCAGGGAAATGCAAATCAAAACAACTCTGAGATACCATCTTACTCCTGCCAGACTGGCTAAAATTAGAAACACCAATGACAACTTATGCTGGAGAGGATGTGGAGAAAGGGGAACAGTCCTACTTTTAGGCATGTACCCAAATGATCCACATTCACGCAACAAAGACACCTGTTCAACTACGTTCATAGCACCATTATTTGTAATAGCAGGAACCCGAAAGCAACCTAGATGTCCCTCAACTGAAGAATGGATAAAGATGTGGCACATTTACACAATGGAACAATACTCAGCGGGTGAGGGGGGGGTACCAATGGAATCTTGAAATTCGCTGGCAAATGGATGGAACTTGAATAAACCATCCTGAATGAGGTAACCCAGTCACAAAAAGAGGAACATGGTATGTACTCACTCATGTATGGATTTTAGACATAGAGCAAGGGATCACCAGCCTATAATTCACACCGACAGAGAAACTAGGATACAAGAAGGAACCTTGAAGATTCATTCATACAAGGTCCCTCACATAAATAGCATATCTTTTAACCCCTATGTTTATCATCTCATTTTCATCATTTCTTTGCATTGGGGGAAATCAAAAGTCTCTCTGTTAGGTATTTGAACTGTTCAAATAAACAATTGTTTCCAACCATAGTTATTCTATAGTGCTATAAAACATTAGAAGAATTAGAAGTTAGTTTTCTTGGGCTTGTGAGAAGGCTCAAAGATAAGATCGCTGTGAATACCAGGTCAGCCAGAGCTACATAGTGAGACCCTGTTTTTTAAAAAAACAAAAGGTTGAAGCCTGCAGTGGTGGCACACACCTTTAATCCCAGCACTCAGGAGGCAGAGGTAGGCAGATCTTTGTGAGTTTTAGGCTAGACTAGTCTTCAGAAAAAGTTCTAGGACAGGCTCCAAAGCTGATCAGATCTTGAAAAACAAAAGCAAAATATTGATACAAGAGTTCTTCCCTAACTTCTGGTATATGGACTTAGGTAGCTTTAATGTATTTAAATAAGAAGAAGGAGAAGGAGGAGGAGAAGAAGGAGGAGGAGGAGGAGAAGAGGAAGAGGAGGAGGAAGAGGAAGAGGAAGAGGAAAAGGAAGAGGAAGAGGAAGAAGACCACCATACAGTTGTCATCCCAAGACTCATGATTGAATCTTTAATTTATCTACTTAGTTTTTTATGGCATTTTTCTACTTAGATGTATAATGTAGTCTTTTAACTTCAACTCTGGAGTCTTTTCTGCTCAACTCCTTCCATCTAGGGTGTAATAAAGAGACAGCATATGGCCCAATAGCACATAGAAAACAATTTTTTTTGTGATAGAAAAATGTTTCTTGCTATGTGTTATGTTTCTCAAAGGAGGTAGATCAAAACAGATCCCTGTTCTCTGTAACTGTTTACTGAATACTATGTTTGATTGCAAAATATTAAAATGTAATATGTTACTTTTGAAGTGTTGAGTATTTTGTTATGGATGATTTCGTTTCCATAACAACCATGTAAAAATTAGAATAAAGATGAAATTATAATTATTTAACACATCCATGAGCTTGATTTCCACCCCAAAAGTGTCAAAATAGCTGTGCGTAGAAGAGCAGCAGTGTGGCATGGGTCAAACTATGCCTCATCTCTTGGGGGACTCAGCAGGATGGAATTTGTATCCACACTTTCTTTTTCCTGATGGCACCTTACGCTCAGCCATACTTTCCTATGGTGCAGTAAGGACATCAGCTCTCTAGGATGACTGGAAGAAGAAAATGGTATAATGTGTACAAGACACTGTTGTGGGATACTTGATCACATCCACTGTGTGAACCCGTGTCTCTGTTTTACCTCATCTGGCTAAGGCACCTTCTGATTGATTTAATAAAGAGCTTAACATCCAATAGCTAGAAAGGAGAGGAAAGGCAGGACTTTCGAGCAGACATAAGAACTCTGGGAAGAATCTGAGGCATGTAGAATTCACCATCCAAACACAGGGGAAGTCAGAAGTACAGAATGAATGGAGGAGAGGTAACAAGTCACATAGCAGTATGTATATTAATATAAATGCGTTAGTTTAAGGTTTAAGAACTAGTTGGGAACAAGTGTAAGCTCAGGCCCAGCTTTTCTACTTAATAAGAAGTCTCTGTGTCAGTATTTGGGAGTTGACACTCCAAAGGAAGGTCTGTTACAAGACTCACAAAAGGGTTGATTTGATACTTGTATCAATGTATAGCCAATGTATAGCTCAGCATAGGATTGTCAGAACATCTGATACCATATCCAAGGGAAATTATATTATTATAAGCTCATAGTTGTTATTTCTACAAATCAAATAAATAGAAGCATTTTGAAGCTTTTCTTTATTGGCTCATGGCTGGAGTTTCAAAATTCAGGGGGCTGAGGCAGGAGAAATCCTCAGTATTCAAAGGTAGCTTAGGCTGCATGGTAACAGATTTGGTGGGAGCTACATAGCAAGAGTCCATCTCAAAATCAAACAGAGAGGGAGGAGTTTTTATTTCACCAATGAATGCCATCAGAGAATGCAAAGGAACTTAAAGATAACTGAGGTATTATGGTGAAATTTCTATTTACAGGATTTTTGAACTTTTGATTAACAATGTTGCATGTTTGAATTGGTCTTGTTATAATGTATCTTTTAAAAAAGATTCCATTTTATTATTTTTAAGTGTGTGTGTGTGTGTGTGTGTGTGTGTGTGTGTGTGTGTGTGTGTGGTTCATGCACGTGGGCGGGATCCCCAGGTGCTGGAGTTATAGGCAGTGGCAAGCTGCTAGACGTAGGTGCTGGGGACTGAGCTTGGTCCCTCTGGAAGAACAATATGCTCTTTTAACCATCAAGCCATTTCTGCTATCCAAAACTTTAATTTTTGCTCTTTTGAGAAAGGGTCTATGGAGATCAGGCTGGCCTCGAACTCATAGGCATCCACCTGCCTCTGCCTGAAATTTAAAGGCATGCTCTTTAAACTTTAATGGATGTGATTTGTTTGAGAAAGCCCAAATATTATATGGTGAAAAATAGGCTTTTCCTAGACTCACTGATTGGAACTGTGTAACAGATACACAAAATTTTGATTAATTAACAACATTTTATGTTTCAATTGGTCTTATGATATTTCTTTGGAGCCAAAAGCTTTTTTCATTTCTATTTAAATAGAAAACAATTAGGCAAATAATACCCCAAATTTACTTAAGTAGATGGAAAACTCTATTTTTTAAATTGCTGAAAGCAAATTTGATTCAGAGTAAATAAACACGCAAGCTACATTAATGTGAACTCCACAAATATTTGCTAAATGTGAACTTTATGTTTTGTAATTGAACTCAATCTCCATTTCATAACCTTGACATGAGGAGGCGAAGGTGAAGTCTCGGACAATCTCCCAGGCCTGGGCTTCCCTTGGTCCCATCCTTTATTCTTTTCTCACCAGGATGGCCTGCCTGTGCCTGGGATTCTCAGAGTGGGTGGCATTTGCTCCTTGGCTGTGACACCCTTTCCATGGTATACACCGAGGCAGAAGAATTTCCCGAGTCTCTGTGTAAATACTTGGGGCACAGCATTGCAACAATTCTGTAGTGTCTCAGAGCCACAGCTGCCCCATTTTCAGTCACACATGAAATCGCGAGTTACGGTGCACAGAGAGAACTTACAGTCACACAGGACCTTCTGGCCAGGCTCCGTGCCAACCCCCCTGTGCCTGCGTGGACCACGTTGGGCTGGCGTGTTCTCTAAGGCTCCCTTCTGTTCTAGGTTACGTCTTTAAAGGAAGGAGAGAGCCACTCCTGCTCTTTTTCTCCTACCTTGGGAGTCCTTTCAGACCTGTCAAGCGTTTTCTATGCCCGGCCCCTCCGCCCAGGCACTGGGATCTGGCTGGGACTCTACAGTGGCAGGCTCTCTAATATCTGAACACCTTTCTTCACTACGACTACTTTCCCCCCAAATTCATGGACTTGTGATCTCTTTCTGGATTGGGAAAACTCCCCCTGGCTTACATTTTTGCAAACCTCACCTTCACACACTTTACAGTCTGAATCTTTCAATGCCCCAAGTCCTGATACTCAAAATCCGGTTTTTCAAATTCAACAAAAATGCCCCCCCCCACCTACTGCTTTGCTTTGAATTTCACAAGGCCATTTTAAAACTAGAAAGTCCTAGGCGATTCATGTAGCCCTGTGGGTTTCCTTTATAATCGCCTCCCCTAATGCAGTAGATGCCGAAGTTCAACCTGAATGAAAAGATGCGTGGGATAGAAGAGATTCAGCAGAGACAGACAAAACACCTCTCAATATATCAAAATGTTCTTTCTCTACAGACTGGAGCTGCCTTACACCTAATCTTTGATCTAGTTTCTCCTTGACTTTCAAACTTATTATATTTTCTAATTAATGACTTGAGAAATTGACGAATGGACAATGGCCAGACCACATATGGCAACAGAAATCAGACTGATGGGCTGTAGCCAAAGCTAGAGCAGCCAAACCAGCATCTCTGGCTGCCAGGGGAAAGGTTCAGCCTTGGTCAATGCCTGACAGTTTCCCAATTCCTTACCAATTCCCTTCCAACTCATAGCTAACCAGGAAAAGCCAAATACTATGCCCCCTAAAGCCATTGTGGAGGACGCCTTGCTTCTACACAGCTGCGTCTTCATTAGCTTCTCCAGCCTTCAATCTGGTCACACCTGCAACCCTCCTTCCTTCCCCTTCCCACTATGAAGCTTTCCCACTCTGCCTGCCTT
Source organism: Cricetiscus sungorus (assembly GCA_030556225.1). Taxonomy (NCBI): domain Eukaryota; kingdom Metazoa; phylum Chordata; class Mammalia; order Rodentia; family Cricetidae; genus Cricetiscus; species Cricetiscus sungorus. Next base: position 2,274,857 of record JANBXA010000731.1, read on the forward strand.
TGACTCCCTGCCAAGTGCAAGTGATGGTGGCTGTCTCCCTTGCTCTAAATAAATAGCCTTTGTTCTCATCTGGGGGGCTTCACATGTTTCCCAAGCTATTATATTCAGATGTGTGCTTTGATAGCTGAGTTTAACGTGTGTGTGTGTGTGTGTGTGTGTGTGTGTGTGTGTGTGTATGTGTGTGTGTGTGTGTACGCGCTCGCGCATGCATGTTTCACAGAGACATTTGGAATAAATAAATCCTGGGCTTTTATTTCTGCTTTGATGAGTAAGAATTAAAACGTATAACTCAAAAATGACACTGTCCGTGAGTTTATAGGCTCTAGCATGCTTGCCTCTGACGGGTCCAACTATAATACTCTCCAAAGTGTATCTGAAATCCCCATCTTTGCAAATTAAAATTAATACATGTTAATTTTACTATCCAGAGGGACAGTATTGTGCATCAGTTTGGAAATGAAGAATGTTTTTTTATGCAGGTAATTGTCACTCCAGTTGTCACATAGCTGTATTATATTAGTAAGCACAAATAAAGGGAAGTCCTTAGTAAAATAATGCTTTTTAAAAGAGCAAGTTGTGTGCTTTTGTACACAACTCCTGTGGGTTACTCCCAAGTCATTGCAATACAGAGATGTGGTCATCACAGCAATATTCCAAAACATAAATTATAATGCTCATTTCACAAATAAGGAATTGATCCAGTAAACTAGGATGCCATATTCAAGGCCCCCAGAAAGACGGGAGCCATCATTCTACTGAAAGTCCCTCACACCCACAAGAAGCTGATATGAGCTGTAGTGGATGGAAAGCCCACCCCTGTTTCTCTGGTTGAGGGTAGTCTTCAGCTGGCACAGCCAAGGATATGAGCTTTCCCGGAGTAGAAGAGGGAGAATTCTCCATGCAAGGGTGTTGGGCTATCTTTGTGTTCAATGGCAAAGCTTGTCATGACCAGCTGGCTCGCATGTATAGTAGAACTGGAAGGAACTTGGGCCTTCCCAGGCATAGTCGACTGTCTTTCTATTTGCAACTGTCCATCCCACTTTTCAAGCCTCCTTCCTTTCCCATGACCTGCAGGCTCCCTATAATCTTGTTAGGTATTCCTCTGTCCTCACTATTGTCATCTAGCTCAGTGGTTCTCAACCTGTGGGTTGTGACTCCTTTGGGGTCAAACAACCCCTTTGTAGGGGGTCCCATATTAGATGTCTACATTACAATTCATAAGAAAATTACAGTTATAGAGTAGCAATGAAATAATCTTCCGGTTGGGGGGGTCACCACGGCATGAGAAACTATGTTAGAGTGTTGCAGAATTAGGAAGGTTGAAACACACAGAACACTTCCCAATATATGGAAATGTTGCCTCACCACCGCCACCTTGAAAGTCCTCCCTGAACAACTGTGCTTTAACTCTTTTGAGATTCTGACCACAACCCCTTTCTCTGGAGTCTAGGATCTCCACATGGTAGCTCCTCATTTTTCCAGTCAAAATTTCCTCTCAGAGGCTTTTATGTTTCAGCTGAAGTAGACTTACCACATCTACCCTTTCTAAATACTTCTCAAAATTAAGCATGGTGGTTGTAACCCCAGCACCTAAGAGGCTGATGCAGGGGGATTTCTACAAGTTAGAGGACAGACTGGATGCCATAGTTAATTCTAGACCAGACTGAGTCAACAAAGTGAGAAAGAAAATTTCCAGTCTTAAAACTAACTAATTAACTAACTAACTAACTAACTAACTAACTAACTAACTAACTAACTAAGTAACTAACTGAACAATAAAATAGCACCAGCTGCTTTGTTACTTGGTTGCTGATTTCCTTTAAGGCTCTGAAGTCTGAAGGTTAGACATGCTGCCACACACTTGGACATGGTGTCACACACTTATACCCTCATCCTTGGGGAAGCTGAGGAAGGGAATATCAAGTCCAAGTTCAGCCTAAGATACAAAGCAAGACTGTCAGAACAAACAAACAAACAAACAAACAACAAACTCATTGTGAGATTTGAGAAACTGTCAAATTATGTTTGCTGCTACCAAGCACCCAGAAACAGTGCTGGAGCCTTCAACACATATTTATTGAGTTAATGAATAAATAAACAATAAATCAAGACAGGTACCCATTCTTGAGAAAACAAACCCAAAAAGCAAACAGCAACAAAACCCACAAAGAAGCAGATGTATAGGAGGACCAAGACAGAGTTTCTGTGTCATGTCAGGTCTCAGACTCCTGAGAACCCTCTGTTGTCCACTGACGGCTAAAGCCCCATGTCAACTACAACTATGCTGTTTCTAGAACTTTCTTGAAGTTCATCCTTGAATTTTGTTCTTTGCAGCTAAACACAATCATGAATTCTGAAGCATATTTTTAGTAGTTCTTGTCATGTGGTGTTTATCCGTTTGTGAAGTTTTCTTTTTTTACACTCAAATTTTTTATTTTTAAATGTTACCTCGTTTTATTGAGCCACACAGCTTTTCTCCACTCTCCCTCCCTCTTACCCTCTCCCTATTTTCTCAGGAGATCTTGTCTTTTTTCCCCTTCCTAGACAGATTCATGTATTTCTCTCTCAGGGTCCTCTTTGATACCTAGGTTCTCTGGGGTTTTGGCCCTGTAGGGTGGTTGTCCTTTGCTTTTTGTCTAATATCCATGTATGAGTGAGTGCATATTGTTCTTATCTTTCTGTGTCTGGCTTACCTCACTCCGGATGTTTTTTTTTTTTTTTTTTTTCTAGTTCCATCCATTTGTCCACAAATTTCAAGATGTTGTATTTTACTGCTGAGTATTACTCCACTGTGTAATTGTGTCACATTTTCCTTATCCATTCTTTGGTTGAGAGGTATCTAGGTTGTTTCTAGTTTCTGGCTATTATAAGTAATACTGCTATGAACATAGTTGAGCAAATGTCCTTGTGTTATGAGTGTGCATCCTTAGGTGTATGCTGAAAAGTGGTATTGCTGGGCCTTGAGGTAGATTGATTCCCAGTTTTCTGAGACATGGTCATACCGACTTCCAAAGTGGCTGTACATCTTTGCACTCCCACTAGAAATGGAGGAGTGTTCCCCTTATTCCACATCCTCTCCAGCATAAGCTGTCATCAGAGTTTTTAATCTTGGGCCATGGTATCTCAGAACTGTTTTTATTTGCATTTCTCTGATGATCAAGGATGTTGAGCATTTGTTGAGTGTTCCCGTAAGTGTCTTTGGGCCATTTGAGATTCCTCTGTTTAGATTAGTACCTCTTTTTTTTTTTTTATTGGATTATTTGGTATTTTGATGTGTAGTTTTGAGTTCTTTGTATATTTTGTAGATCAGTTGTGGGGTTGATGAAGATCTTTTCCCACTCTTCAGGTTGCTGTTTTGACTTGTCGTCTGTGTCCTTTGCTTTGCGGAAGCTTCCCAGTTTCAGGAGGTCCCATTCATCCATTGCCGCTCTCAGTGTCTGTGCTACCAGTGATATATTTAGGAAGTCGACTCCTGTGCCAATGCATTCAGGGCTACTTCCCGTTTTCTCTCCTATGAGGTTCAGTGTGCTTGGTGTTATATTGTCTTTGATCCATTTGGGCTTGAGTTTTGTGCATGGTGATAGATATGGATCTATTTGCATTCTTTGACTTGTCAACATCCAGTTATGCCAGCACCATTTATTGAAGATACTTTTTTTTTCTATTTTATAATATAGGCTTCTTTGTCAGAAATCAGGTGTTTATAGGTGTGTGGATTGATATCAGGGTCATCCATTTGATTCCATTGGTCCACCTGTCTGCTTCTATGCCAATACCAAGCTGTTTTCATTATTGTAGTTCTATAGTAGGATTTGAAGTCAGGGATGGTGATGTCTCTGGAAGTTCCTTTATTGTATAGGATTGTTTTGGCTATCCTGGGATTTTTGGTTTTCCATATGAAGTTGAGTGATGTCTTTTCAAGGTCTGTGAAGAATTGTGTTGGGAGTTTGATGGGGGCTGCATTGAATCTGTAGATTGCTTTTTGGTAAGTTTGCCATTTTTGCTATGTTGAACCTCCCTATTCAAGAGCATGGGAGATCTTTTCATTTTCTGATGTCTTCTTTAAGGTCTTTCTTCAAAGACTTAAGGTTCTTGTTATACAGGTCTTCCACTTCTTTGGTTAGAGTTACCTCAAGATATTTTATGTTATCTGTGGCTATTGTAAAGGGTGATGTTTCTCTGATTTCTTTCTCTGCCTTTTTATAATCTGTATATCGGAGGGCTACTGATTTTTTTTTTTTGAGTTAATCTTGTATTTTGCTACATTAATGACGGTATTTATCAGTCATAGGAGTTCTCTGGTAGAATTGTTGGGGTCACTTATGTATACTATAATATCATCAGCAAATAATGAAAGTTTGACTTCTTCTGAAGCATATTTTAATTAAAAGACCAATCATTGTACATTTGGTATGGGTAGAGTCCTACTGTTTACACTGGTGTATCCTAACAACCACATTCCAGTAAAGGGAAGAGGTGTTTGTGATACAAACATTAAATACTTGCCTCTATTTCTCCTATTTTTTGGAGGATTAGGAAGGGATAAACTTCCTAGATTCCTTTTGGGTCTGTCAGATCTTTGTGACTAACTCTAGACAATACATATGTTACTGCCATGTGAGTCCTCTCCACCTCCATCTTCTCCACGTATGACATACATCCCAAGACATTACGGAGAACAATGACCCTTGGATGACTTTGTTGGAGCTAGGAAACAAACCTTGTTGTTTTAGGCCTCTGGGATCTTTCCTAGGACTGGTTGTTGCACCCTAATTCAAGGAAATCCAATGCTCTACTGATTGGGAAATATATCTTATGTACCATTAGCAAGAAATGGATACCACTTAAACAGTAAGAATTCAAGGTAAAATGCACTTTAATTTAGATCTGTGAAATATGGGCCTTAGATTAGGTAAAACAGGCTGTTACAGGAATTCATCTAAGTCAGATTAGCATAGTATTCAAAACTCCATAGCTGAGTTGGGCAGGAAGTTGGAAATCCACATCCCCAGTACTTCTTAGCAAACTTGTGTAAAATTCAGCTTCATTGCATGACTTGAAGGTAACAAAAGTAGCTTTGTGGGGTTTTATGAATACTCAGTGAGATAATTCCTATCATGTGTTCAACATCATAATTTTATTTTAGCTTTAGCTAGGGCACAGAACTTGTTCAAGATGAACACCCATTTCAAACATTACACAGGAAAACATTTTTTTTTTTAGGGTGCACTAATCAATTCTGGGTGATAACAAATATCTATAGGAAGGGTCTATACTTAACAAATATCTACAGAAGACCACTCTGGGGTCTTCCCATCTGTTCTCTGATGTGTTTTCTGAGGAAAGCAGGCCCAAATTAAGGTCAAGAGGGGAAAACATAAAAATGCACCTGAGGAATATACAGAAGATTGGGCCTGTGTCTATCATGGTGATTGGCAGGACTAACAAGGGGGGAAATGAGGACTAATTGTATCAGGGGAGGCTTGGGCACTGTGGGGGTGGGAGGGTGGGTGGAGGAGTCTCTACAAGAATTTATGTTATTGTTTCTACCTACAGTTACGCTTCTACAATGAAGTTATCCAGGGAACATAATCTGACTCAAGATTCCAAGTGCAGAAAGCATCAATTCTTGCTCTAATGTTTGTTCCGTAGTACATTTGCAAGCACACAGGTTCGTGAATGTATGGAGATCATACTTCAAAGTTCATGTCAGACTAGGGATTTTCCTCAGATATACTTTCTGTGCTTGCATTGCCAGTGAAGACTTGCTTCATGCATGGGTTCTGATCCCGTCTTCTTGCCTCAGTTTTCTGGAGCCCACAAAGGAACAGGTGGCCGATTAATGTCATTATTTTTATTAAACACCTGGGCTATCTCTTTAAAGTCACTTTCTTTGAAAGAAGCACAGCTGTTTCTAAATATAAATCTGGCTATAGTTTACCTTTTCTGTTTACTTGTTTCTTAACTTGTGAAACTGTATCTAAGAGTGGGGGTATACAACTTGTTACTTGATATCAGCTCAACAACAGTGAATCAATTGTGACAGCTCTGGCACCAAAGGAAACAGAGCAGACTTAAATATGTTTCCAAGAGACAAAGGCTTCTTATTGCATAGTTTATTTTACAACACATGTCTGTAGTTTTACACTTTTTGAAAGTTAAAAAAAAAAAAAGTTTCCCATTACATCTTTAGCTAAGAGAATAGAACAGAATGAACAATCTTGCTCCCACCCACATATTGTCTGGGTGAAACTCTGATTTAAAAAGCCCCCACGAATTTCCTCCTTTTCCTCTACCAGCAACAGTATCATGGAGACACTCCTTGCTCAAAGTACGGCCCACCAAACAGCACACGTTAGTGGTCTGGAAAAATAGGTCTGGGCTTCTATTAGACTGCTTACTATTGGGTAGCTGAAGGTTTGCCAAGGTCTATTGCAAATTTCGAGACCCAGCCAGTGGACTTGGGGCCCCCAAGCTGACTGCACCTGGATATCCTTCCCAGGCTACTGTAAAAATCTCACTGAAAATGCTCCCTCGATTTCCATCCCCTCTTTCTTAATTTCATGAAACCTTGCTAAGGGTCCCAGGTGTTACCTACCCCCCAAGCACCAACCTCCCCCACCCCCACCCTGAGCCTTTCGCCAGGACCCATAACAGGGAAAGCTGGCTCACAGCAGTTTCGTCCGTCCTCTTGGTTGGCTTACTATAGATGGTTACTAGGAGGATCTTGGTACTGCCTTTCCTCCTACCCCCAGCATGTGTAAGGAAGAGTTGCTTTCCCGGATACTCTCCCAAATATTTGGAATTCGGTGTGTGCCAAACAAATTATGCTAAAATGCAAAACAGGCTTCATAGACGTGTTCGTCCCTCCGGAGCATGCTCCCAGATATCTTTAATTCGACGCTTAAAAGACAAAACAGTGCTAAAATGCAAATTAGGCAATGCAATACTCAGAATGAACCCTACTTGATAAGCCGAACTGAGATTTTAATGAAAAGCTTACTCATACCCCTACACCGATTTCATTCTATCTTCTAAGCACTTAAAAATGTGTAATTTTAAATCCCACCACTGTCATAATGAACACTCTGTAATAGCAAGCTGTGGAACAATGGACACCCCCATATCACATTGTGTCAGGTAATTACAAAGTGGTGCGGCGCGGGAAAACTGAGCTGAGAACGTCGTCGAGGTGTCCCTTTGCTGTGTGTAGGAGCTCTCAGAGAGCCTGATCAAATGGTTCACACCAATACCTCAACCCAAAAGACAAGGACAGGCGCAGCCGACCTTGGCCCAGGGCGTGGACAGAGGCGGCCTAAGAGGGGACACGTGAGCGCATGAAGGATTAGCTGGGCTCTGGAACCGACAGATTCGAGTCTCCTGCAAGAGTGTGGGACCTCGCGGAGAGGAGAGGCGAGGGCGTGGGGCTCCTGGAGGGAGGGGTCCTGCGCGGGATCCTGGGCACACACTAAGCCCAACCCTTTCCATTAAGTCCAGGACATAGGGAGGGTGCACGCGGGGTCACCGGGTAAAGATGCTACTTTGTAACAGGGTACAAGAGTGTGCGTGGGGCGGAGGGAGAAGGGAGAGAGAAAGCAAGAAAGAAATCAGGGAGCTGAAGGCTGAGTTGTCCTACTTCTAAGTCGTTCTCAGGAAGGCGGAAGCTTCCTGGCAAACAGTCTGAGGGCGCGCCGTGTTGGGGACCTCTGTAGGGGACACCCATCCTCCACGCAATCTGCTGTGGCCCCGAAGCAGGGCACTCGAGCCTGAGCGGCGGGTCCGGTCTGTGTTTCACTCGGCTGCCGGGGCCGAGTGTCCGCTCTGCTTTCGGGTCCCCGCGCCCTTGCATGGCTCAACCTCTACCATTCACCCCCATGCATTTTGCCTTAGCCGCCTCTAGGTCAGACTCAGAAGCCAACTCTGAGCCCACGGGAGTTCAGGAGCAGGTGGGGGGGTCTGCCCGTCGCCCCTGCGCAGGGATCGTCGCAGGGAGGCGGCGGCCGCGAGGAGCGCCGGTGCCCGGCGCCCAGGAGCAGGCGGCCGCCAGCAGCCCCCGGAGCCGCGCCGCATCCGCGTCTACAGCGCCCGAGAAGCCACGCCCGCTCGCGAGCGGGGGGCTGGCCTAGTCCCTCCGCCCCCCACCCCCAGCCTCCCTCCCTCCCTCCCTCGCTCGCTCGGACCCCTCCCCGCGCAGTCCCTCCCTCCGCCCGCGGCTCGGCTCGCGGGAGGCGCAGGGCGCCGGGGCTGGCGCGCTCTCCCGGGCGCACACACACATCCACGCACGCACGCCCAGAGCAGCTGTCTTCGCCGTGGCCGGCGCTCCTCTCGCCCATGCGGACGGACAGAGCGCAGGAAGATGGCTGACGACTCCGTGGGGCCCCGAGGATGCAGCCCGGCGGCGGCGGGAGCGGGAGCGGCGGAGGCGGCACCGGCAGCGGCGGCGGCAGGAGCGGCGGCGGCGGCGGCAGGAGCGGCGGCGGCGGCATCCCCGAGACTCCCCGGGCTACCCTTCCCCGTGACGGCCACTGACGGTCTCCGCCGCTAGAAGAGACCCCGCTCCTCCCTCGCCCGCCTCCCCCCCTCCCGGGCCCGGACCCGCCAGCACCGCTACCTCCGCCAGCGTTGCCACCATCAGCACCACCTCCGTCACCGCCACCGCCACCGCCGCCACCACCACCACCGCCGGCGGCGGCAGCAGCCATTTCATCTCCACAGAAACCAGACACAAAAACATGGCAGAAATGGAGAAAGAAGGGAGACCTCCGGAAAATAAAAGGAGCCGGAAACCGGCTCACCCCGTCAAGAGGGAGATCAGCGAGGAGATGAAGGTATTTTCGGACTCTGGGGCCGGGGACACCGAGCCCTTTCTCCCTTCGGCTGTTGTGTAGGCTCGGGTTGGGGGGGGGGGAGGACGACAGGGGCGCGCTTGTCAGTTTCTGTCGGGTCCCCGGGACGTCTCAGCTCCCCCTCCAGGTGCAAAGCCGAGGCTGCATCCCCTTAAACCTGCCAACCTCAAATCTGATGGGGCCGGGAAAGCGTCCTGTTTAACCTCATAAACCCTAGGTTAGTGCGGGTGTTTCAGGGCGAGCGTGCCGGACCCCAGGGGCGAGTGGGACGGCGCCGCGGCTTTCCCAGGGGTCGGTGTGGTCTTTCTCCCCTTTCGGGAACGAGCTCCGGACCCCTCCAAAGTTAAGAGCTGCCGAGCCGGGGCACCGATGTGACCTGGATCGCACCCTCTTCCCAGTTCGTCCCCAAGCTCGGTGATCCCTCTTTGCTCCAACTCGCCAGCCGCGATCGCATGGCTGTCAGCGCTCGAGGCTTGGGCCGGAGCGGCTCGGGTCAGGGACCGTGCAGCCAGCGGCCTCGCCTCTGCACGCCTCGCTTTCCACTTAGCAGACCTGAAAGCCAGCTGTCTGCGGGGCGGCCTTCGCAGCCGCCTGCCATTGTTCACGAAGGCCAGCCCCGAGTCCTCTCTGCGAGGCCGGGCTCCCTGCCAGGCCAGCGGTCCTCCAGAGGTGGCGAGCGCAGCCTCCTGGCGCTCCAGCTGTTCGCGCTGAAGCCAGAGCACATCGCTCAGCCCGGACTCCTCTGTCAACCACACTTCTTTATTTTCCTCAAAGTTGTGCGTTTTGTCTGGGCGATGATTTTTGTCTGGTGTGCATTTCACGAGTTAAGCGATTAAAATATGTGTGTGTGTGTGTGTACACACACACACACACACACACACACACACACACACACAGTTTTGTTTCTATGACTTACCAAAAAAAAAAAAGGATAAGGTGTTTTTTGTTTTTGTTTTTGCGGTTTTTGGCGTTCCCCACTTCTGTGCAGAATCCTCGATATAGTCAGGTGACTTGGTCATTTTTGGTTAAGTTTGTGTTGTTGTAAGGAAAACTGTTTAAAAATGGTTTGGGACTAATTGCCTGTCACCGCGTTTTGGCATCTTCTTGGTTATAGCAAGCGTATTTAGTGAAGGGTAGTGTGATGAAGCCCATGCTTGGAAAGGGCAAACACAGCTTATGTGTTTGTATAGCTAGGTGTATGCTTGTAGCTTTACCTCTCTCCGGGAAGTCTCACCAGCATGGAACGTTTTGGAAATAGGGCTTTTATTTCGGGGGCAAAGAATGTAGTGTCTGGAAGTAGGAGGTATCTATCTGGGAAAGTAAAGCTTTGCCTTGGAAATTAATACCATTCCCTGTTAACAGAAGCCACCATTGATCCCAATGATAAGGAAGGAAGGAAGGAAGGAAGAAGGAAGGAAGGTGGAAGTTGTTTTCTCTCCACGAGGCAGAGTGTGCCGTGCAGTTTTAGCCCTTCCTTCTTGTCCCGTGTTTCTACATTACTTTCCCTGTCGTTTTAAATGAACGGTGGGCGACGACAAGAGAAGGCCACTAGGAAATCACAGTTAGCTCTGGCCCTTTAAAATGCTGCCTAATGCCCTCTATATGGATGGCAGCTTTTAAGTTTCATAGGTTCTAGAATTACAAATTAGCTAATTTTAATCAAAACATGTGAAACATTATCCCGGCTGGATATAAAGGCTGACTGTGCTCAGTGCTTGGGGCTGGTGCTGTTGGCTTTGGCTGCAGGCGCACTCCGTGGTTTGGGAGATAGTTGTCCTTCTACAGTATAACAGATGTTTGTCTGCACCAGAGAGGAAGAAACAAAAACAACATTGTGTGAAGGGGGAAAATTACAGTTTTCAGCCCATGCTTCTGGCCTGAGTATGGGATTAACCTGGATGCACAGAATTTCCTCCTTTTAAAATGTTATTTTTTTTCCTCCAGATTGCCTTCTACTATTTGAAGTCCTAATCCTTGTATCACTCTGGAACATTAAATGAGAAGTTTTTTGGTTTTTTTTTTTTCAGGACATAAATTGATTGTGACATTTTGTCTCTAGTTTGGAACAAAATGAAAGACCCTGGCAACATTCAGTCATGTCCATGTTCGATGATATCTAGTGGGTTTATAGGCATTCTTCTACTATAACATCACCGCCCCCCTCCTTACTTAAAAAGTAGGTTCTCAAAGCCACAGAGTTATTTTGAACTCATTAATATTTTTTTTTCTGATTTTAATGTTAATCACCATACCATCAAAACCCTTCCCTACCCCCATGGTGTTATTACCCATTCAGCTTCCTGAAGTATAGGGTAACATAACAAGTTGGTTGCTCTGTATAAAAATGTGTGCAACAAAATGTCATCGAGAACACAATGTCGCCTTGTACAGCTTCATATCAGTGGCGCTGGGGCAGCTTGGCTGTATTGCCTTCATCTGAACAGCTTTCATCTGGACCAGTGTAAGCTAAGCCCTGGTAAGTAATCACTGCCCAGCAGAGAGAAAGGAATGTATACAGCTAGCTGGGACTAAGCTGTAAAAACGGAAACCTGAGCCCCCACCTCGGATCACATATCAAGGCTTGAAGGTGGGGGGGGGAGAATGAAAGAGGAAAGAGGAGAGAGCGAATGGAAAAGTCAGCCTGGGCAGTGGACGATCAGGAGGAGGCCCCCCCTTGGGGAGATTTGGCCCAGGGATTAGGGAATTTTATCGTGGTGTACAGTGACCTACTCAGGTTTCAACCCTGCTCGGATTGAGTTGCTTCTCTGTGAGCTGAAAGAAAAGGGACTGAGGGACTGGTGTGTATATGATTTCTGGTTTTTTTTGTTTTTTGTTTTTTGTTTCTCCTCTGGGTAATAGAAAGGACACTGGTACAAGTGTCTATTTTAAGTGCAGCAAATGTGCAGTGATGAGAATGACCAGCAAAACTGCCTCAAGATTGTCTGAACATGACAGTCACACAGTTGGTTAAAAATGGCTGCAGAAGACAAACGGGCTGAGGTTCAGCTGACACCAGTAATGTCAGTGGAGGTGGTCTTCATGTGACTAGGAGCTAATGTTGGTTGCTGTTTCACTAGATCAGATATCGAGTTGCATTTTCGTTATCACTGGTTTAATGGGTATGGCAGTTGTAACAAATTTAAATTTGATACAATATAATTTTGCGTGTGAAAAGTACACGACTTGGCATAGCTTGGCTGTGATGCACTTCAGGGGAAGTATCTCCCCAGCAGGAATGTGAATGTTATTGTGAGCTCTACAATGCTTCTTTATCTTTTTTATTCATTCTAGTTTTTTTCCTAGCTAAAGGAAAATTGAATGTTGTACTTACAATTATGCCTTATTTAGTAAAGAGGATGTTAAAAACACAGCAATCAAAAAGGTTGTTTTTTTAATTATTATTATTACTTTGGGCTTCTAAAATGACTATGGGGATTATATCTAAGTCAATGTGTCACAATACGTCACAATGGAAGTCAGAGTGGAGGAATTCCAATATAATGGAAAAGTTAATTAGCTCAGGAGCTCTTCCAGAGCACAGTAGATATGATATAAAAACTATGAATTAATGAATATGCTAGAATAAATGTATGTATACATTTTCTGATTGAGACATGTATTTGTGCACATAAATCTCAATGAACTGTGATGAGTTGGTCCCGAACAATAGCACAATTAAAAAATTTTTAGACTATAAGTAGAGATAATGAATCAAGTTTTTTCATTTAAAACTCTTTGGCAAAGCTAATATGATCAGATTAGGTCCTCTGGCCTAGAAACCTCTTCAACAACCCATTATTAATTTACACGCGCTGTTTGGTTTCTTTACTGAGTACCCAACTACAGGGTCATTTATGTAAAATGTCACAAGGTCTCACCTTTGCTGAAAGTTTCTGTCCACAAATATCTCCAATAGCTAATTTGTACCTAAAATTATACCTAGATCCTGCTTCCCACAGCTTGAGGTGTGCACATCTGTTAGTGTTAGCAGGAAAATTTCCACAGGATTTTCTAGTTTGTTCTCTGTGGGGCTTTAGAAATGGCTTCTGTTGATCCCAAGGACAGCACAGCAAGCTGGAGAACTGATAAGCTGAATATCTTGATGTTGAAAAGGAAAATTAGAGACATTAGAATATGGATTGAAAGCCTGGGTGTTTAAGACTGACTAGAACTTCTACCCGAAGCAGGTATGTCTTAAGTCTTAGCTTGGAAAACACCATCCTGGTGTCTGTTGCAGTATGTCCCAGGAACTTAGTAAGTGGGCTTGGGTCAAGTCCTTCACAGATCCTATCAGGCTGAGCAGGAGCCTCAGATATGCCCTGTGGCTGGGTTGAGTTCCTACTCACGTAAGTCAGCATGGCCTTAGCCTCTTGGGAGTGGCGTTGGGATGTTATTGAGTCTTTGACAGGGCTCTTAGGTGCTCAAATCAGGGATCCAGGCTGTAGCCATAGGAGATGGTGCAACTAAGGCTCAGAGAGCTAAGTGCTCTGCTGTAGTAGGATGGGGGGTCTCACAACGAGTCTCCTTTGGTGACCCACCAAGATGGCTCACCTTCTCCAAGCCTTATACAGCTTCCATACTAGGAAATGGAAAGGAACCACTCCACTTCCTCCCGAATCTGAAATAAACATTTGAAATAGAAGAAAATGAGTCTGACAGACTCGCTCCCTTCTGTGTTTCCTGCCTCTGCGCTTGCCAAGCTCTGCTCCGCAGAGCCAAGCCCTGCTTTTCTTGTGTGAAAGACAGACTTATAGGAACCCAGAGGTAACAGAGTTTTAAGGAAATTGAAAAACAGAGCCCCAGTGAAGAGTAAATACTAGTGAGCACAAGTGCCTCACTAAACGGAGAGTCCCAGAAAAGGCCGGACTCCTCAGACCCTGATGTCTTAGGAAATGCCCATTTGACTCGCTTTACACTTCCTTTTTGGAAAATAAAATGTTAGAATAGAAAAATGAGAAGGTGAATCATAAGCAGTGCTCCCACTGGCTAAAACTTCCTCCCTGGGACTGAGATGTCTGCACACTTGCTCTCTCTAGTGAAATTACTGAATACTTTCTTGAAAGAGAAGGGATATTACAGTGTAGAAGGAGGGAAAAACAATAGAGCACTTTTTAAAAATAGTGCCAGCTGAAATATACGAGCAGACATGGAATCTCACATGAGCAAGGTCTGCTGAATGTATATTTTAGAGTCTGTAGACAGATGGATGGCCATTAATATTACTCATCTAAACAAAAGCCTGGGGAATGATAAACTAGGGAAGGCCAATGGCCCGGGCACTGGCAGGAAGATGATGCAACAAGTTTTTTTTTTTCTTTTCTTTTCTTTTCTTTCTTTTTTTTTTTTTTGCTAGTTTTGCAGCTGTGATAAGACACAGCTGCATGCAGCTGTACACCTGCCCTGGCTGCCACTGTGCCAGTGAGGGCCAGTATCCACAATTTCACAGCATTCCTTTGACCCTTTTAGGGCAGCAGAGCAAAATGTGGCGGGTGATTGTTTGCTGTCCATCTCATGGGAACAACACAGGCTTTATATGTTCAGTTTTATATGACAATTGCATAGCCACTGTTCAGGTTTTATATGACAATTGTATAGCCACAGAGTTTGGAATGCATCTGTAAAAGAGTAAGACTGTCCTTGGTGTTACAATGTATCCCCTACTGCAAATTGTATAGCCACGGAGTTTGGAAGAAGAGTAAGATGTCCCCCGTGTTACAATGTATCCTCTACTGCATTAAGATCAGCATGGAGATGGCTGATGACAGTGCTGCAAGGTGACTCAAAACAGAGCACAGAGGCCACCTCTCAAGGACTTGAATGAAGATAGGAAGCTGCAGCCAGACCCAACAAGCAGAGCTCAGTGTATAAAGGCTATACCACGAGTGCCAATCAGGCCACTGTGACTCGTTTGTGCCTGGTGATGGCCACCTAATCAGTCATCAGTGGGAGTCTTTCTTATGGCATCTCACGCAAATGGAACTGTAAATATGGAAGCACTCTGTAACCATCCAGGGAGTCTTTACACATCTCTTCTGTATTATCTAAATTCTATTTCCTGACCTTTTTCCTTAGCATAACCATAAAATAAAACTAGTCCACTGGGTCTGTGTTACGAGAGGCAACTTAGAGGCAGCTCTGGACGCATGCTCAAACTGTACTGAGCAAGTTCATTCTCCCTACCCTCTGGAACGGAGCAAGGCCCTGCCATGCTTCTCTGCCTTTCCTTATCCATCTCTCTCAGCAAGCCCACGAGGCTTTGAGGGTGGACCGCACAAGTTGGGCAGAACATAGGGACATAGCCAGAGAGATAAAACATGTTCCAAAACTAATTATCATTCTGTTATCCAAAACCATACCTAACAGAGAGTACGAGCATCTCCCTCCCCATGCCCCTCTTTCCTAGCTTGTGAATTGTTCAGGACTGGGAGTTTCCTTTTCCTTTGAAAGTATTTCTCATGTACTCTACTCTTTGATAATACATGTCAGAATGTTGTGAAGTTAAGTGATGTAACTGACAGGTTCCTTTTACTATCATTTAAACCATGGATATGACTGATATAGTTGCCTATGAATGAGACTATACATTAATTAATTTTTAATTAAAGTTAGCTTTTTACTTTTTATAAAAATAGTGGGATGAGTAATAGAAAGGAGCAAAATGTGGGGCTGGAGAGAGGGATTAGCTAGCTGTTAGGAGTACACATTGTTCTTATAGAGGCCTGGGTTTGCTTCAATGCACTCATGTTGGGTAACTCCAGCTCCAGAAGATCTGACGCCCTCTGCTGGCCTCCATAGGCACCTGCATACACACATGCACATATACTCACACACACACAAAATACATGTACACACCCCCCACAAATAACAGAAGTAATAAAATAAATATTAGATAAGAAATAGACAGCACAACAGAGCTAAGATTTTCCCACTAGACATAATTATTGTGACCATCATATATTTTATGCTCTTTTCCATTTGTGATACACATTTTTTTTTAAAAATTCAGTTTTTTAAAAGCAATTTAATATGTTAATAGCTTTTCAAGTCACTAAAATTTATTTACTGCATATATTTTAGTGGCAAAATAGTATTCTATTTTGGCTTTATATGATATATATATACATATGTATATGTATATACTTATATATTTATAGTATGATTAAACTGAAATGTATGTAACTAATTTCTGGTTGTTTGGTATTTAGTTTTTTTTTCCTAAGAAAACAACATTGAGATAAGTATTCCTGAACATAAATATTTTTGTGCCTATTTTCTTAGACTAGTTGCTAAAATGGACACAAAATTACCAAGTCAAATGGTTCTTAAACATTTAAGGCTCTTAATTCATGGAGTCAAACTATCCTTTCTAAAAGTTATAGGAATTAGAGTTCTGTTCAGAAGTATGAGGATGCTCGGTGGCATCATTCTGTTTGAAGAAAATGGAGGCAGGGTCTCTCACATAGCCCAGGCTGACCTCAGCCTCCTTATACAGCAGAGGTTGACCTTGAGTTTCTGATCCTCCTGCTTCTACCTCTACGTGCTGGGGTTCAGGCATGTGCCACAGTGCCCAGCTTATGCAGTGCTAGGGATTCAGCTCAGGACATCGTGCATGGTGGGGGACACTCTACCAGCTGAACTGCATTTGCAGCCCTGAACTTTGAATGAGAGTGTCAAAGACATGATATGGGAATTAAGATTCAACAAGGAATGCACACACACACACACACACACACACACACACACACACACACACACACACTTGCGCACAGGCACACACACATGCACACACGCATACAGGCACACACATGTACATGCACACACATAGGCACATATGCACACACACACACAGAGGAAAAAGGAAAAAAGGAACAAGGAAGCAGTAAAATTTCTTCCTACGTATCTGTGACTGTGTGCACATGCCTTCAGACTAAGTGATAGGACTGAGGTCTTTCCTTCTGAGGCCCAGAGACAAAGGAAGGGAAATAAGATACGTGAGGAAGAGATGGGGTGGCTATTGGAAAGACAAAGCATTCAGCAGCATGCAATGTCAAAAAGTTGCAGAACGAGAAGTTTCCGTTTTAACTGTGAATTTTGAACATTCTATCTCTAACAATACAACTAATTAAGGAGAATACAGGCCAATGATCCAATCCAAATGCAAGCAAAATTTCAACAGAGGCAGATGTGTTCTGGTTGGAAATCACTTGATGGCAGTGACATCCTGTGGTATGATTTCTTTGTAAGCTCTTGATTGACCCAGGAGGTAAATTATTTGGAGTTGCTGGCCCCTTTGCCATTGAGTCTATAGTAGAACTAAGCCTGGCATAAGAATCAGAAGATTAATTTCAACAGTGTGGATGCCTAAACAAAACCTGGAAAAGACACCACCAGTTGTCACACCAGCATGGATGGAGGAACTGTCACAAGGCTCCATCCTTAAGTGGAGAGCCATGGCAGTTATTGGCTGCTGTGAGCGGGGCGGGGAGGGGGCGTGAGTTGGGGGCAGTCTTCTCTAGGGATAAGCCCTCTGATAGTATCCAATCCCAGGTGATCAGCCTTAAGCACATATAACATATGCACAATACCAAAATGGACCCAGTAATGTGTGCATGTGTATATCTGTGTGTGTTTACATATGTTCATGTATGTAACAATAATAGAGGAGGGGTAATACATTTGAGAGGGAGTTTGGGGGGCACTGGGAGAGTTGGAGGGGGAAAAGGGAGAGATGGGAATGGTATAAATATAATACTCATGTATGAAATTAAGAAAATTAAATTAGAGAAAAAAGAATGGGAAGACCTCTGTTTTGGTTTGATGCTCCATGATCTGCCTTGCTCCCATGTTTCTGCTGTCAAATGAGGGTTTCACATCAGTTCACCGCGAGTTTATTGTGAAAACCAAACACCCAACACACAGGGCTATGGAAAGGAACACAGATTTAAATGCAAAGTGTTATAAGACTAAGGAATTATCATTATAATTTTAGTGACCTATTTTCCAAACCCAAATTGGACCACATAGTATAAGAGGATTTTTGTGTCCCTTCCAAAGACAAGAAAGCAGTCTGTAAAGCGTAATTCAGTTGCCAAAATACTGCAATTTTTGGCACATTCTGTTGGTTCCTGAGAGCAGTGATCAAGTATTTGAAATAACGACTGCTCAGTAAAATTCATGCCGTGTGATCACCATCATTTTGAGATTCATTTGCAAAAGCTGCTTTGTTTTTCACATAAGTAGAAGTTCCTTGATTTCATTTGTAATTCTAAAGCTAGGAGGAACCTTTAGAGAAAATTTATGTGTAAAGGTGTTTTGTGTACATGTATGTCTGTGCACCACATGTATGCCTGGTGTCTTTGGAGGCCAGAAGAGGGCGTCTGAGTCCCAGTAATTGGAGCTACAGATGGTTTCTTGTTGCTATGTAGAGGCTGGCATTTGAACTTGGGTCCTTTGGAGGAGTAGGGGGAACTCTTAACTGTGGAGACATTTCCTGATTTAGGTCTTCAGGAGAAACAGTGCTTGAAGGTTTGAGGAAGCACATTTCACACACACACACACACACACACACAGAGAGAGAGAGAGAGAGAGACAGAGAGAGACAGAGAGAGAGACAGAGAGAGACAGAGAGAGACAGAGAGACCCTGTACAGCAGCATCCATCTCCACTTAACACAGAGCACTGTTACCTTTGTGGTCATTCAGAGTTTTCCCTCCTTTCGTCTTTGTCCACCCCCTTAAACAAACAAACAAACAAACAGCGAACTGCATGAGAAAGGACTAACTTTTAAGTTGAAAATTTCTTTTTAAAGGGCAGTAGTATGTGAGAGTGTTGGAACATGAAGCAAGGTGTGCCTTTAATCCAAGCACTTGGTGGTAGAGACAGGCAGACCTCTGTGAGTTTGAGGTTAGCCTGGTCTACACAGTAAGGTCCAGACCAGCCAGTGCTATGCAGCCAGACTCTGTTGGTTTAAAACTGGAACAATCGTATTGGAATTCCCTGCAAGAAAGGTTTGAAAATATGTCTAGGCCATAAGCATTGCACAATTCACCTCACCTGGAATGGTAGGTGGCAAAGGCAAAAACCTTTCATTAATTTTGGTTTGCAACATAATGAGTCTATGTGCTATCTACATATTATTAAACTCTATCTAGAAACTTAGGCTATTAAATGGCTTATTCCTTGAGGACATTTGGCTTCTTAATGCAACAGTGGGGTTGGGAGAGTTTATAGTCTATCTATTTTTGGTTTTAATTTTATTATTTATTTTTATGTGTGTGCTTGCATATGTTCTGTGTCCCACATATGTGCTATACCCATAGGGATCGGGAGAGAACATCAGATTCCCTCTAGAACTGGAGTTATAGACAGATGTGAGCTGCCTTGTGGGTGCTGGGACTTGAACCTGGGTCCTCTGGAAGAGCAGTTAGTGCTCTTACCTGCTGAACCATCTTTCTAACCCCTCTAGCCTATTTCTTATGACTATATATATTCAATTTCTCTGTTTCACTGTATTCCTACCTTCTCAAACGGTTTAAGATTTATGACTTGAGCTCCTATACACCTGTTGTTTCCTGGCCTTGCACTCATATATCAGAACAATACAGCATTTATTTTCATTTTCAGTGACAAGAAAAGGAACATTTTATAGTCACTTCCATGACATTTATAGTAACTTGAAAATCGTGGAGTAGATAAAATTCATATCGACTGTTCCATGAAGCCTCTGAGTTTCCAACAGAAAACATAAATAAAACTGGGTTTTTGCTGTTGTTAAAATGTCCAGATAATAAGACTTCAGTGTTAATAATCTAGTTGAGGTTTCTGTTTTTTTCTGACGTCTGAAAATTCTGCATGTATCCCTCAGATTGGTTCTGAAAGGGTGAATGAATGGATTTGCAGCTGGACTAAAACAACAAATCTATATGGTCAGCTGGGAAGTGGATGCATGAATTATGCTCCTGCACCTTTTCTGTGACTTCAGAGCTAAGTCACAGTGGAGAAAGTAGTGTCTATCAAGCAGGGTACCGTGAGCCTTCAGACTGAACTAGGAAAGGGTACACAAAACCAGATGTAGTAGCCGGGGGCTACTATGCAGAAGAGCATCTGTCTTGTTGGCACATTTCTCTTAGAGATTGGGCAGTCAGCAAACAGACCAACAGGATGGACTGAGCTTGGCTTTTAGTACTGTTGGGAATGCAAGGCAAGAACCATCCTTGGAGATTTCTGCTGCCAGACCTCTGGTGGAGGGCCTTGGTTTGTGTGCAGAGACACTGTCATTCTCGGGGTAGTGAAAGAGTTGGGGCTTAGGGGAGAGTGGCATCTCATTAAAGGGACCTCCTTTGACTAAACAGAACAACATTTAGTCTTTCTCAGTGGTATTACTGAAGTTGCTACATTTATTATCCATAGCGAGCATGTCATCTTTATGCGTTCATGGAAAGAATGTCTATTTAATGTTGTCACGGCCAGCCATCAGAAATAATAAATGCCTCACTAAACTTTGATACAGCTGGCTGTTAGCCATGTGGATGGTGACAATCAGTCTGGCTATTTTTTTTTTAAATTGCAGGTGTACTAAATGATCATAGATTGACCCAGTTGAACCTTAGAACTAAAAAAAAAAAAAAAAAAAAAGGCAGCATCCTATGGGTGGTTTGAAATTCCAGGTTTTTTTTTTTTTTTTTTTTTTTTTTTTCAGTAGGATCAGCACTGTAATATCTTTTATGGAACCCTTCTGAGATTTGAAGTCACAGACAGGATTTAAGAAAACATGAAACACATGTTGACAGTCCCCGTACTTAGGCTCATCCTTGGTGCTCCCTTCAGGAATATAAACAATATACCCCAGTGGAATTCAAAATGACAGCATCTGAGAAGAAGAATATAAGATTCCCCGAACTACAAAGAAGTTAGGATATATAGTTTTTCTAGTTAGGTCTAGAAGGTTTATGGTTACTAGATAGCCGTTTAAGAGTAAAGATCTCATGTTTTGTTTCTGAATATTGCAACTGATACATTGATAGACACAATCATTTGGCAAAAGTATTAAATCTGTCGTCCAGACCTACTATGTTCAAACTTGACCTCTCCAAGAACAGAAGTAACACCTTACATTCACATATTAGCTTATAGTTGATAAAGTAGTTTTATCCAAAATCTAGCTGACTAGTAACCTTCTAGCTTGTTGGCATTTTATGTCACTTGTCAGAAGACATAGTGACCTTTGACTTCACGGAGAATGAATCTGTCTTTAACACAATTTATAAAGCAACGTATCCATCAAGTTAACAAATACCTTCGCAAAAGGGAAATTATAAAGAAGGACCCTTGAAGTCTACTCAGTATTTTTGTACAATACTAGTTGACAACTGAGAAATTAGCTTTTGGTTGAGACTTTGTTTTATTTGCGGTAAGAGGCACATTAAGTAACAACACCGAGTCAGAAAGCGATTCTAATTTAAATTAATTAGAACTACAAAAAGTTCGTTTTCATTTTCAAAAATATTCTCTTAGCTTTTTTTTCTTTTGCGTGTTTCCTTTCAATATTTTTGTATTACTGAAGACTTTAAACTTTGCAGAACGATATGCTAGTGTAAGACTTCCTTTTCATAGGTGAGATTGACAAGTACCTTTTTATTGTCTTCAAATTTCCAGTGTCTGAAGGCCTGTCATAATTGGATAAGCCATTCTGCGATTTAAATGCATTACAGCCTGGGACATGATTGAAAAGTGAACAGTCCTCTAGGGGACGCGGGGCTGGCGTGAAATGGATATGGCTAACAGAATTTAACTTGTACATTCTTTCCCAATAGTTATTGACTAACAGAATTCAGCACTAGCTTCTGCTTCTCTTTCAGAACTTTGCAGAGAACACCATGAATGAACTTCTAGGCTGGTATGGCTATGATAAAGTTGAATTAAAAGACGGTGATGACATTGAGTTCAGGAGCTACCCTACGGATGGGGAGAGCCGGCAGCACATTTCTGTTCTCAAAGGTACGGCACTTAATGGCTCTTTGCTCATGCGAAGCAGAATGTACTGTCTCCACCTGCCAGAATTGAATTGCTGTAGGTCTCATTTGGTTGGTATGCACACAGCTGGTTTAAAACTCAGCTCCTCACACTGTAGGCTCTGGCCCACTCGGGATCAAGCAATAAATGTGGGAGTTGTGCAAACTCTGGCAACAGCAAAAGATTTCTGAAGATACAGTGCCCCACCCCCACCCCCAGTTCGTTGACAATCGATGTATTGCGTGTGTCTGAGGTGTTTCTGAAAGCCCCTGCGTGTGATGCCTCATACAGCTCCTCCGAAGTCTTGGTTCTGAACGCACAACATGAGTGCTTTGCACCATGCAAGCTGTCATGCCATGTAGTGACAACAAATGCCTCCTGACCCACAGCTGTGTTATGGGTGTCACTGTCCTTACTATGCAAAGTTCTCTGCTCTTATAGAAGTGCAATAGCTTAATTATAGAAAGCAAAGACAATATTTTCTGGTGTCTCTTCTCAGTGTTTACCAAACTGGTGTGTCTTTGGATTTATTTTCTTAGAATATTTGGCTTTTTAAAAATGTCATTTGAGTAGCTGACCTGAATTGCATTTAAAAAAAATATTAAATGAATCTTGGATTGTGATTAGGACAGAATTTCCAATAATTTCCAAAACGGCTGTAAACATGCTTCCAGCATTTTGTTCTCAGCAGTGGCTGTAAGTCAAAGTACAGACCAACCCCGAGAAATGTTGGTGTTCTGTATCTGCATCAGATACTCAGCCGAGACTGGCTTCCCTGTGTAAAATTACACAAGCACATCTGTCTCATTAATATACAAATTTGCCTTCATCTGTAATAAATGGCAGATTTGCACTATAGTGAGAAAAGAATTGTTTTGGGATATTTTCTTTATGATGAGTTATCAACAAATGTCTGAATGGTACACATATTTTACATACCTCTATTCCTAGTATTGTGTAGAAGTTCCATGGGTGAAAGGCAGCTGGGAGTGGAAAACTCCCAGAAGCTCAGCTTTAAATGTATCCCCAGTTGTGCTTTACTTTAAGCAGAGTTGCACCAAACATCAGAGCTCAACAGAAAACAAAACTGGATGCAGTTCCGGGTCCTTCCAGCAATAGGAAAAACGGGCCAGGGCCGAGGACCTTAAGTCCAGAGAAGCAGTGTTTGCTGACCTTGAGCCCCATTCTCCCTTTGATCCGCCATCAGTGCTGGGGACTGGGCTTTCGGTTAAGTGTGGTGTTGGGCTAATATGTTCAGTGAGCAGAAGGAATACACTGACATCTTCTGGACCCTCCTCCCTTATATTTGGATGGGAGTTCTGAAAGGAAGCCTTATTTTCATTTTGTGTGTCACCTTCCCCTGCTCCATGCTTTTGAAGAGGGTAAGAAGAGCAGAGTAAGTTGTAGATGGTTAGCTCTAAGTCCAGCTGGCGTGTGCAGACTGCAGAGGAATATGGCAGAGCAGAATTTACACGGATTTGGAGTGGACAGCAGTGCAGACTACCCAAGTGGGAAGCCTGTATGACTCCAGAATTAGTAAACCTAATTTTGGAAAGAGAGTCTGTGTATAAGATAAAAGAGGAGGAACATGAGAAGCAATTTCAGTAAAATGTGGGCACAACACTGACTGTTGGCTCTGTGTTTGTGTTGCATCAAAATCTATTGGCATAATACCTGTTCAAATATTTTATTCCCGGTCTTTAAGAAAGAGCCTTTTCTTCTTACATGCCAGGCAATGAAATGTAAATGAGCTGTCCTGCAGGCGTGTGGAATTGAACATTCATGACAAAATTTTATGTTGAGCTTGCTAGGGAATTGTACAGATCACGCGATGAAGATAGTATCATCAGTTTCACTGTAAATGAAAAAAAAAAGCAAGTCCTGAGCTTATATTCTATAAACTAGTAGCCTGAGTAGCAATTCGCCTGGGTAATCTTTCCCTTTGGGAAACATGGAAAGAGCCTGATGCTTCTCATGGTTGAAACTCTTTCCCCATTCCCACCACTCCCCCCCTCTATGATACAAGGATATAAAATGCACTATAGTGTAACTTTTATTTTCATTTTTGTGAATTTTTAATGGGTATTACCAATACCCAGTGCAATAGTAGTTTTTTTTTTTTTTTTTTTTAATCATTTGGTTCATTTGATTATACCATGGCTTAGATTTATAATGCAGTGGGACATAGTTACCATTCTGGGATACATTTTAGGCTTTCTCCCCTAGTCAGAGAGTGATGCTACATATCACTTTGTACATGGAAAAGGTTAATTGCCTCTCAATTTCCTATGGGATTTTACAGTGCTAAAATTCATCACTATGATTCAACTGGGATATTAGCTATCATTGTGGAGCAAATCATAAAGAAAAACTCTTTGGAAATTGTTGGCATCAAAACTATAAAGCTTCAGGTGGACAGTGGAGTCCTGGGAAATTGCTTAAAGGTTTGCACGGAAATTTCTGTTCTGTTACATAACCAATGTACTTGAAGAAATAAGGAAAAATTTAAGTCTAATGACTAAGTTCTTGGTTATATTGAATGTTTCCCCCCCCTCTGTCTCTCTTACAGAAAATTCTTTGCCAAAACCAAAATTACCGGAGGACAGTGTTATTTCATCATACAATATAAGCGCAGGCTATTCAGGCCTTGCCACTGGGAATGGGCTCGGTGACTCGACTGCAGGGTCAAAAGACCATGGCAATGTGCCCATTATTGTACCTTTAATTCCACCCCCTTTCATAAAGCCTCCAGCAGGTAAGCGCTACTGGGATTCCCAACCATAACGATCGGTACACAGTTGTTTCCTTAAGATAAATGATTAAAAACTCAACTTAAATGAAGACGGTTTGGTGACTGTTACAGATAAGTGTTAACTCACACATTGCTTAAAATATTACTACTATTCAAAAATCTGTTCTGCATTTCTGCTTGGGCTGTAGCATTCAACTGTCCCCAGACCTTTTCTACCATCAGACTCAGAAAAAAGATATCTTCATTTTCTGAGGTTACCTGCTTCGTTTTTTTCCTTTTTTTTTTTTTTTTAAAAAAAAGAACAAAATATATTTAATGCCTGCTTAACAAAATGTACATGATTGAACAGGGTGGTGCTTAAAGGAAGGCCGGGTCTTCTGGGGTTTTCTGAGGCAAAGGGCACTTTCGTAAGAAGACATATGGCAGCCATGTTCCTGGGAAGCTGCCTCTGAGCACCGAAGAGGAGGGGAAGCTGAGTCCCCTTGCACGGAAATGTAATCGGTTGTTGTATATTTCCAGAAGATGGGATGGCTGTGCATTAAGTGTCGGCGTGGAGGGCTGAACGTGACCGTGCTTACTGTCACTTCCAGATGTAGTTCGTGCAAATACCCAGTAACACTGCCTGCTGTAAATGCTGGAATTGTGCTAGATTGCTTTAGTTTTATTACTAGTTATTGTTGTGTGTGTCAAATTGAAAATTGACAAATACTGAGTTATAACAGCAGTATTTATTGTAACATGCTAACACTAGTGTTTGTGTTCGTATGTCAGAGGATAGACGTTGGTTATACTTCCATAAACAGCGAGGGCATTTTCAGGCATAGATTCCTCAGTTTGTGTTACAGATGTACTTATACATTGTCCTGAGCATTCCTTCATGGCTTTGGCCTTATTCTCTTGCAGGCCTACTATATTTTAACAAATAAAACTGACCTATCATACAGAGGTCATTAGATACATTATTCAATTAAAACTCATTTGACATTAAAATCATTATTAGTACTAATTACTAACATAATTGGTAGGTCATATAATATTCCCCTTATTGGCGATCCTATTTTCCTTCGGTTGGTTGTTTTAATGGTAGAGAGGGACTGGAGATTTTAAATCTCCCAGGGACCAAAATTATATTTTGCATAGGCCAGTTGGTGAGAAAAGGGTAGGTAATTTTGTCAATGTGGTGTTCCCAACTGAAAGCATATTCTGTGGCTTAGATGAGGGCTGCAAGGGTGTTAATTAATGGGTACGACAAACTAGCAGGAACAGGGGCTTCAGACTGAGGAAACCTGGGTTTAAATCTAGGCTTTGTCACTCACCGGCACTGGCAAGCTCTGCCAGCCCTGCTCCTTCCAGTCCCCATTTACAGCATGAGCACATGGCCCTACCTCATGGGGCTGTGGAAATGAGGGTGAATACCAGCTGCCTGGCATGAGAGCTGCCACATGGAAGTTAGTAGCAAACATGGTACCTCTTTTTCTTTTCCGTTTGAACCCTAATCTGCACTGGAGTCCTCGTGCACGTGATTTGTGCATGGAAAGGTGTGCACCCAGACACAAATTCATCTCTAATATTTATGGGAGCAAAGAAAACAGCTCGAGTAATTAGCATAGCTGAGGCAAGCAGGAGCGCGGCCAGAAAACCTGCCCCGAAGTTTCCTGTGGTGCCTGCCACGTGGAATTCAAGCACACAACTTCTATTTAACTCTAATTCCACACCAGATCAGGAAGTAAATATGCAAAAGGATAGAGGCCAAAAGCTGAGCCTTGGAAGTCGTAGCCCGAGGAATTAGAGTCAGGGTAACCAAACACCAGTGGTTTTCTGCTGTCTGCTGTGGAACTCCGAGGCACTCATCTGTGGCGAACCAATTGTAGGGAAGGGCATCTTGACTTTTCCTCATCTGCTCTGCCCATGCCCTGTCTGCCTCGAGGTTCCGTGTGGCAACATCCCGGATGCTCTCTGCCGTCGAGGGCTCACCAAGAAGAAACTCACGGAAGAGACAATTTTTGATTTCATAAGTTAGGGCCAGGGTAGAAAATCTTTCTTGTGAGTGGCCTGGCAGGATTGTAGACTTTGTGGGCCATACTGTCTCTCATAGCTACCCAGAGTGTTGATGCTGTAGCAGGAATGCAAACTTAGGTGATGAACGTGCCAAGGAGTGTGCCTGTGTTCCAACAAAACCCTACTTACCAAAAATATGAAACTTAAAATAGGTGGTGGGCAGGGCTTTGGCTGAATCCCCTTCGAGATGGGATAAGATTGGTCCGTTCTTACCACAGCAGCTAGCAATGAGCTGAGCAGGGCTTCAGAGTCAGGCCGTGGGCGTGGCACCAACCCCACCTTCAGTGGAAGCACCAACAGTTTCCCTGTGCTTGCAAAGTGTTTGTTGAATGAAGTCTTAAAATTTAAATGTGTGTGTGTGTGTGTGTGTGTGTGTGTGTGTGTGTGTGTGTACATGCGTGACAATGTGTGTGGGAGCGTGCACAATGGTGATGCATAAAGGGACATCTTGGTGTAGCTGGTGCTCTCTTTCTACGTCTGAATCTGGGAATCGAACTTAGGTCACCGTCTATCTGTGGGAAACGCTTCACCTGCTGAGCCGTCTCGTTGGTCCTCGTTCATTTCATTCAGTTTTTATAGTAGCTCTGAGAAATAACATGTTGGGTGCCCTTAAAGACATGGAGCTCAAGCAGGTTAAATGGCTTCCTTGGATCCTGCGTCTCCTAAGTGCTTTGGGTCCCCTGACTCCTAATCCAGCATTCTTTTTCATATAAAGTAGCTGTTCATCCCAAACTTTCAGAATAGTATTGCCATTACTTCCAGATTCCGCAGTGGCAGAAGATTAAGCTTTTCTCGCAAGTCCATTCTAAAAGTCCCTGTCTTCGGGAGAGACTCAACTCCTTCACTGTCCTTGAGAATCTGTGGGTCTGTGGGTCCCATGGTCGTTCAGAGGAAAACCCTAGCTTTCAGTGGCTGCCATGGGAAGAACTTGCATGCGTCTTCCCGGTGTGAGAGGCTCTGTCTGGGCGGGCACTGGTTCCCAGCAGTTTCATAAGCTGAGGCAGACTCGCCACTCTATCCCATTCACGTCTTGGCAGCCAGTGAGCCCAGAGGAATGCTCGTGACTGGGAACACAGAGATACCACATTCGCTTGGGTTTCCACTCGTATGCACAGCTGCACAGGAGAATTGTGGGTGAGCTCACTTCTGGGCCTGTGGAACTGCTGTTCTGGTCCCGCCCCGCCCCGCCCTCTCCTTTTCTCTGGGGAAGGGAGCTCCCCGTGTTTCTGTGATTACCTCTGCACTGACCCTGCTTTGGCCTCACATGCTTGTGTCCATTTTCCAAAGCTAAGCCACCCTTGGAGACAGCTTCTGGCCCTGGGTGTAGCATTTGTGACATCACACGCGTTACCATGGCAATAGACTTGTTATAAACACAGGATAATAGCCCTGCTTTTGCTTTTCTTTATTCCCCCATGCCGTGAAGGGAATCACCGTGATCCTTAAATAGTAATCACGGACTTTTGAGCAGACTGAGGCTGTGGTGCTGCCACTTAGAAAGCTGTTGTAACAGTATCAGGAAATAATAAAAAGCACCGGCCGATCCTTTCTATGCCTACACGTCTTCATCCTTTTAATGTCAATAGATCCACAAACCTCCAGGGCTAATTTTTCAAAATCACACCACAAACACAGTGGCAACAAAACAAAACAAAACATATTTAGCAAGATTTTGAAACATTGCCCAGGTTAATTTCTCCGTCACCTTGCCACAGCTCTCATGCTAGAGACTGACACAGGCGCAGCCCTTCCGGACTTCCTTCAGAGAGTTATGCCCAGAAAAGGCTCTGGCAGTAAAGCAGGACTGCTACCATAGCAACTCTCTACTATACCCCACCAAGTCTGAGAATGGAAGCAAGGCATTCAGGGTGGATTTTTAAAATAAAAACTGTTGGCTAAGACCTTACGGTCGTATTGCTCTATGGTATAACCACTGCATTTAGCCACTGACCAGACATCAGTCTTTGTAGTAGTACTTTTGCAGAAGATTATCCCATAACAAGTCTTCTGCAAACATTAGGTAGGCTTAGGTCTGTCTGCCTTGCTAACATTTGTTCAAAGGTATGTGGTGCAGCTGGAGCCACATCTAGAGCCTTTTCTTCCTTCCTTTCTTCCTTCCTTCCTTTCTTTTCTTTTTTTGGGGGGGGGATCTGGGGCTTGTTACATGATAATATTTTACTCACAAGAATTAAAAATGATAAATCAAAAATTAGTGCGACTGAAGAACAGACACAACAAGGCGAGCGTGTCTGAAAGCATCGCTGCTGTGGAAACTCCACACGTGGGTAAAGTGTAGTGTAGACCGGAGACAGGGGTCTCCCCAGAGGCCCACAACTTGCCTGTGCTGAATCTAGAATCCCGTGAGTCCCCAAATACTTTAAAATGAAATGAAATGTGAAACAAGAGAGAGGGGTTATGCTCTCTTGAAGCGTTTCTGAGGCCGTTTTGAATAGAATGCCTTGTGCCTCAGATATTAAGAGCCTGTGTGTGTGTTCACCTCCACTCTCCCAAAGCGAAGGTAAACGTGAAGCCGTCTGCACAGCACACACGGGCTCGTGTGGATGAAGTTGAGATCGGTCTCCCAAAACCAGCTTGGTTTCCTGTCCGCACACAGATCTTGCTTTTCTTTGCAAACAATGACCATTTCCTGTCCCCCAGGGTGGCTTGCATTCAGCTAGCTTTCCCAATTTGTGTTCAGGCAAGGTCATGGAAATACGATATATATACATTTTTTTCAAGACAAATCTTGAAATTCCTAAGTGGTTTTAAGAACTGGGCTCCAAGGAACCGTTAGCTTAACCGAGGATATGGAAACCCCATGCGATCTCTAAGCTCTATGTATAGAGCTGAGTAACCCACAGTTAACAAGCATGTTACTTTTTGGCTCTGACAATTCTTACATGGACTTTTTATAACCAGGAAAGTGGGAATCAGAATGTGGTTTGCATTACGGTCATTATTTATTTTATCTGTTATTCAATAGTCTTGGGGCTTGCATGTGAGTGGTGTATTCCAAATAACCATTGAGAAAACAGGACTTTAATAAAAATTGCTTTGGCATTTGTTTATTTGTCCAACTCAAAATATGATTATTAAATAAAATTACCTCGAGTTAATGGGATTTGGATGACTTACTATTCATGTGCTAGATATATTTATCGAGAGGAGAGAGAGAGAGAGAGAGAGAGAGAGAGAGAGAGAGAGAGAGAGAGAGAGAGAGTTCACTGAAATCTTGGAGTTTAAAGTAATTTGGGATGGGGCAGGAGGGATTATGGAATAGGAACAGTTAATAACGCAAAATCATCTTGTCGCAGTTAATACTTTCAAACAGTTGTGATGGGCCAGGATAATAGATGGCATCATTTTATTCCCCAAGATCTACGAGGGTGCTCCTATTAACATTGTCTTACAAACGAGGAAACCGAGACACAGCAACTTGGCTGAGGTCACGTAGGTAATAGTTGATTCTTGAACTTGCATATTATGTTTCTTGTATTCATAACCACGGGCTTATCCAGAACACTTTGCCAATCTTCTGGTTGGTATTAGTTACTTATCTTGTTGCTGACAAAATAGCAGATACGAAGCAAGCTTAAGAGGGTTATTTTGGCCCACAGTACAGCCCAGCAGGGCAGGAGCTGGAGGCAGCTGGGCCACACTGGACAGTCAGGAAGCAGGGATAGCTAATGCTTGAGCTCTGCTTTCCTCAGAGCCTCAGCCCATGGAGGGTACCGCCCACCACCGCCAGACTCATCTTCCCCTTCAGCTGACCTAATCTAGGAATCCCTCAAAGGCATGCTCAAAAACTTGGCTCCTGGGTGATTCTAGACTCTGTCAAGGTGGCAGTCAGTATCCATTAGTATTTCCAGAATGCTACTTATGTTGCAGCAGACAATATGGCTATACATTACAACCCTGGGTAACCAGGAACTTAGAGTGTATACTCAGTATACAATGAAACCACTCACCAGAGCCAGGTGTGGTAGTGAATGCTTGTGGTCCCAGCACCTGGGAGGTTGAGGTAAGCTCAGGTATTCAAGTCCAGCCTCAGCTACATAGTGAGTTCAAGGCCAGCCTAGGCTTCACAAGACCCTGTCTTAAAAAAAAAAAAAAAGTCTAGAAACGAAGGCAGACAAGCAGCGAACAATATCATTTCACTCTGACTTTGGACGTATGACATCATGTTACCTGCAGTTACAGTCTACACAGTGGAAGTGAATACAATTGCTGTGCAACCAAGCTGGAGTCATGCTGAGACATAGCCATTTGAAACTCATCGTGATTGGGGGGAAAACATGAATCCCAGAAGGCTTAGCTACTGTGGTACAGGTCCTGATTTATATATGTATGTATGTATGTATGTATGTATGTATGTATGCATGCGTGTGTGTATGTATGTGTATATGTATTCCTGATTTATCTGGTATGTATTCCTGATTTATCTGCATGCATGCATGCAAACACACACACACACACACACACACACACACACACACACACACACACACACAACCCTAATTCCAGAAGGAAGGTATGTCTGAAGGGTAATACAATGCAGTGGAGAGTCTGTCTGTCCAGGCAGTAACCAGGCCACCAGAGTTGTTGACTCCAGCTCTGCCATTTATTGCCTACATAATAATAGATGGGTCACTTAGTCTTCGTGATTGTGTTTCCTTGTCTACAAAGTTACACGGTTAGTCACCTGCTGACTAAAACTCCCTGTATCTATAAAATTTACCACCTCCGTTAGATTCCCAGAACCGCCTTTAGGTGGGAAAGGAAAACTATCTTCAAAGGGTTGTCCTCCGCTCACACGCACACACAAATTAAAACAACTATAAAATCCCAACCTTGTGGTCTACAGAGCTGTTCACCTGATTTTATTCCCGGAGGGAGTATATTTACAGATGCTATCATGTGTACTGAGCAAGGTTAAAGTAAATGTGTCCACATGTGCAGTTACAGCAGCCAAAGCCTGTGGGAGAGTTGTACCACTTGGAACACGTGTGTGTGTGTGTGTGTGTGTGTGTGTGTGTGTGTGTGTGATGAGAGAGAGAGAGAGAGAGAGAGAGAGAGAGAGAGAGAGAGAGAGAGAGAGAGAGAGACCCATGCCGTCCACAGTGAGTGTATACCCTTGGTTCTCTCCTTCCGTCATGTCATGTGGGTCCAGGAGATTTAACTCAGTTGTGGGGTTTGGTAGCAGGTACCTTTGCCCTCTGATCCATCTTCCTCCCCCTCTTACATATGTCTTATTGCGTTTATTCAGTGCATGTAGGACTTACATAAGGGCAATCTCAAACAAGAATACATTGTACTTTGAGCATATTCCCTCTACCCTCCTCTTCCTCACCCTCCTCCCCCAATCGGTCCCTTTTTGCTCCCTAACTTCATTTCTATTTTCATGTCCTATGTATGTATCAGTGTAAAATCTAACAGCCACAAGTGAGAAAAATGTACTATATTTGTCTTTCCAAGACAGTTTATCTGTATAATATGATTATCTCTACTTGTACCCAAGTACAAGTATTTTACTATTTTATAATTTTACTTTAAATTATTACATAACTTTTCCCTCCCTTTCGTTCTCGATGTCCCCCCTCCCTCTCAAATTAACTGTTTATTTATCTTTGTTATTGTTACATAAACACACACCCACACAAAAAATTACATACACTTTTATTTATTTGTACAACCCGCTGAGCCCATTTAATGTTGCTTGTATGTATGTGTTTTAAGAGCTGACTAGTTAGTATCTCATAGCTGATTAGGGGAGACTAATTCTCCTCTTAGCATGTCTATTAATATTGATTAATATGAATAGGCCATTGATTGTTTGTAACTCTTATTCTAAGGGTCAGGCCCCAAGAGTTTTCCTCTGTCCATTTGGGATGGCAGCTGGTGTTGCATTGTCCAGGTCTTGTTTAGGCGGCCATATTGTTGAGGTGTCACGGGCATAGTTACTTTGTCACAACTAGAAAGTACAATATTGCTACAGACTTCCTGGCCCTCTGGCCCCTACAGTCAGCTCCCTGAGCCTTAGGTGCAGATTGTGTTGTGGGTGTCGGCTGAGGATGGAGCATCTCACGGGCAGGTTGCTCTCTGAGTTTTGACTAGTTGTGGATTTCTGTAATCATCCGCATCTGTTTCGTCTCGGATGAGGAGTGAGAGCTACACTTACCTGTGAGTATAAGGACAAATATGTAGAATGAAGTTAGGATTTACACTGGGTTAGGAAAGTGGCGTAGTATGTTCTCTTCTAGGGTCCATGACCTCACTAGCCATGGGTAGTTGACCAGGTTTCATTTCTGTGCCCAATTTCCCTCCTGTTAAATGGGCCTCATATCCAACTAGACAGCTGTCAGTCACTGCCCCAAGCAGAATTGCTGTTACTGCACCTTTAGGGATATCTTGTTGTGGTTCATAGGCATCACATCTGGGTAGGGTACTAAGTGTCCGCCTCCCTATTTTGGCAGCCTGTGTAGTACTGGAAAATACTCTGAGAGCTAGTCCTCGGGGAGGACTCTGGGTCAGATCAAGCTTACTGTCTTATGTCTGAAGTGCATGGTGTCTTCAGCAATGTGATCTTACCCTGGACACCCGGGAAGCAACCATTGGCAACAACAATAGTCTGTATTGTTTGGGGGGGGGGGTGGAGGTCTTTTGGACTCCCTTAACCAACAATTCAAAAGGAGGTTTCTCATTCCTGGTACTAGGGTTTTGGTTAGATAATCTATTGCTATTATCTCAAGTAGTTAAACTGTGTGTGTGTGTGTGTGTGTGTGTGTGTGTGTGTGTGTGTGTGTGTGTGTGTGTGTGTATTGTTCTGATTTTATGTAAATAAAAATATTCAATGTTTTCTTCAATTTGGTATTATTTATTCATTTTCTCTCCCTCTCCACCCTCAGATTTCCCAATTAAAGTCCTTCACATTTTTCTCATTCTCCTTTTTATCCCCTGTATCTCACTATTCACTTATTTAGAGCTCTTACCCCCTCCCCCCCCAGTTATGGTCCCTTTTACTTTTCTGATTTCTGTTGTTACTCCAGGTTATGTACTCACTTCTGAAGAGTCAGAGCTAGGGACTGCAGATGAGAGAGAAAATGTGCCGTTTGTCTTTCTGGGTCTAGGTTACCTCCCCCAACACAGTCTTATTTAGTTCCATTGATGTATCTGAAAATTCCGTGATTTCCTTTTTCTTTACATCCGAGTAGTGGCACCACGTAAGTATCACATTTCCATCACCCATTCACTAGTTGAAGAACATTTAGGTCGATTCCATCGCCCAGCTGTTGTGAATGGAGCAGCAGTGGACACGGCTGAGCAAGGATCTGTGGAGTTGGGTGTCGAGTCCTTTGGGCAAACGCCAAGGAGTGGTATAGCTGGGTAATACGATAGATTCATTTTTATCATTTTGGGACTTCTTCACACTGATTTCCAGAGTGGCTAGACCAGTTTTAGTCTCACCAACAGCGATGAGCGTTTCCTCCTCCCACCCCCAGCCCCTGAATCTTTGCCAACATTCGTATATATGCTGAACAAAATTATACTGTGCATATATGTCATCTTTTCTTTACCCATCCCTTTGCTGTTGGACACTTAGGTTGCTTCTGTGGCTTTAGTGCTGAAATAAACGTTGATGTGCCAGTATCTCTGTGATGTGTTGAATTGGAATCCCATGGACTAAGATATCTGTGTCATACAGCAGATATATTTTTAGCTTTTGCAAAAATTACATATTAATTTTCATGGTGCCTGAACTAATTTTCCTTCTGCCAGCAGTGTATAAGGTTTGCTTTCTGTCATTTGCCTGCTCACATGCTCTCTCCCTCCCTCCCTTCCTGCACCCCCACCCCCACCCCACAGCAGGGTCTCGAACTTGCTGTGTAGTGAATGGTGACTTCACACTTTTGCCACTCTTGCCAACACCTCTTCAGTGATGGGATTTGGGTGTGCACTGTCAGGTTCCATGCAGAGCTCAGGGTTGAACTCCAGGCTTTTTCCGTAGTGCTGGGTATTTTACCAACTGTGTTACATGCCCAGCCCCAAAGCTATTTTGTTTTCTTAGTGACTGTTGTTATGTCTGAAGTGAAATAGAGGTTGGTATACTTCTGGTTTGTATTTCTCTAATGTTGGTAAGGTTGATCATCTTTTCATGTGTTCATAAGCTATTTGTATTTCATCTTTTGAGACTGTTCATTCCATTAGCCTGTTTGTTGATAGGGTTGTTTGGTTTCTTGCTTATTCTGGGTTCTTTGTGTATTCTAGATATGAATCCTCTGTCAAACATACAGCTAACAACTGTTTCCCACCATTCTGTAGGCTGTCTCTTTATCCCATTAATTATATTTAGAAAAACTTTTATGAAATGTTAAATTAATTAATTATACATAATAATGAGTGTCATTATGACCTTTCTGTACATGATCATGATTTATTTCAATTGTATTGGGGCATATTTTCTTTGTCTCCTTCTTCTGTTTGGAACAGGTTTTAGTGATTATTTATTGTTACAATAAACAACAGAGTGACTTGCAATAATAGATTTTTAAAAAAAAAAAAGATGAAAAGCGGTAGAAAACAAATAGTGTCTAGGTGGAAAGATTGCCATTTCTGTCACGATACTTCATTTGTTCTGAAGTGAATAGTGACCACTGGAAGTAATTCTTAGAATTTCTTCACAAGTCATATTCTATTTAACTTACCAAACCATGTGCAGGAAGAAGTAGAAAAACTAAATAGTCCTATAGCTACTAAAAATCAAACAATTGAATCCTTTCTCCAACGATAGTCTAGAGATGCCATCAGCGATAAATTCAGTGGAGCATTTAAGAAAAGACACGTTCCTAGAGATCTTAGCATAACTTTGATTACTTCCCATAACAAGGGTATTATAATAAAGAAAGGGTGTTTTAAAGTAGCTAGGTGACACTGAAATTGAAAACTTCAGGTTTACAATGTAATCAAAACATAGTAAGCCAAAGCCAGTGATGTATACATATACAAAAGGATCACTGTGAATGATTTGGTTTTTTTTTCCTCCCTAGGAACACAAGACTGATTAAAATCAACATAAATTGTAAAACTTAGTGTAGTTGCATTAAGATAATAATTCAAAATGTTATGAATCTTAATAGATATGGAGAAATAAGTAGATAAAATATAACACCATAAAAATCTGTGGCAAAGAACAGACAGCTTCTTTATTTATTTAATATTTTTTTCTTATTTTGCATATCAATCCCAGTACCCTCTCCCTCCAATTCTCCTATGCCCCTCATATCCTCCCCCATCCCATTCCCAGTCCACTCCCCAGGGAGGGTGAGGCCCTCCATGAGGGATCATCAAAGTCTGTCAAGTCACTTGGGGTAGGGCCTAGGCCCTCCCCTATGTCTCCAGGCTAAGGGAGTATTCCCCCATGGGGAACAGTCTCCTGAAGTCCTTTCCTGCACTAGGGATACATCCTGGATCCACTGTTAGAGGTACCACAGACTTCCCAGGCCTCTTAACTGAGACCCACAGTCAGGGGCTCTGGGTCGGTTCTGTGCTGGTTTCCCAGAAACAGATAGCTTCTTTTATGTGACAGAGGGATCCACAAGCATCTATAGCAACTATGCAGGAAGAATCCCGAGAGCTCTCCCTCAGGGACCAAGATGGCAGACGGATAGGGTGGCCATTGCCACCGTTTGTATTAAAATATAAAAATACTAGAATTCACACACACACACACATTCCTGGGAAAAGAAATAAAAAGGATTTGAAATGTTTTGCATAGATCCACAGCCTAAATCTACAGGTATTATAATTAATGAGTAGCTTTACTGAGATCTGTATATATTAACCACAGAACAGTTTTTAAAACTTATGTAAAGACTATATAAACCAGCTTCAAATACTTAAAGAAAAAACAATGTAAGATTGTTTCAAAGATTACATTGCTAAGAAAACTAGAAAGGGCGTAAATAATTGAGAAATCTGTTTCTAGATTAGAGACTAATATTGGGAAAAAGTATGTTTGTCCCACATCAGTCCATGTGTTTAATGTAATTGTGATAAAAATTCAGCATAAATTTTTGTGGAGATCTGAAGGCTATGGTAGCATATGGAAATGAGTCCTTTATGAGAGGATGATGGTGATTGGATGAGGTTATGGAGGTGAGATTCTTGTCATGGGATCAGGGCCCCTCGTTAGAAATCGGAAACTTTGTCCTACTCAAGATTATGCATGGTCTCAAGCAGGCCAAAGTTTCTTAAGTTATGCACTTATAATAAAGAAAGAGGTTGTTTCGATAGATGATTAAAATAAAATTCTCTATTGATTAAAAAATACTTTTTACCTGGCAAGATTGGCCCAGCTGGTAAAGGCGCTTGCCACTAAGCCTAATTACTGGAGCGTAATGATCGGAGTCCATATGATAGAAGAGAGAATCAATTCAAGTTGTCCTCTGACCTCCCTGTGTACACTGGCACCTTGGTACACATTCTCTCTCTCTCTCTCTCTCTCTCTCTCTCTCTCTCTCTCTCTCTCTCTCTCTCTCTCATATGCATGCATGCTCATACATGCAACAAATAAATGTAATTTACAAAAGATGCTTTTGTTTTTGTCTTTGAGACAAGATAGTAGTCTTGGCTAGTCTGAAACTTGCTTATAGACTCCATACTGACCTCAGATTTATAGCCATTCCTTTAGTATTCCAAATGCTAGCATTAGAGAGATATGCCACCAGGTCTAACCTTACAGGGATCGTTGAGTCCAAGTTTAACCTGGCTATATAGTCACCT
The DNA here is from genome assembly GCA_030556225.1 of Cricetiscus sungorus. Taxonomy (NCBI): domain Eukaryota; kingdom Metazoa; phylum Chordata; class Mammalia; order Rodentia; family Cricetidae; genus Cricetiscus; species Cricetiscus sungorus. The sequence continues at coordinate 2,312,303 of JANBXA010000731.1, forward strand.
TGTCTCTACATTTTACAAAGATATATATGTGTGTGTGTGTGTGTGTGTGTGTGTGTGTATACTTTTATTTATATATTTAAACATACATCTTTTAAAAGATGTAGTTATTTACTTTATGAGTACTGTGTCTGCATTACACCTTTATTCCACAAGAGGACATCATATCCCGCTATAGATGGCTGTGAGTCACTGTGTTTGCTGGGAATTGAACTCAGGGCCTCTGGAAAAGCAGCCAGTGTGCTTAACTGCTGAGCCAATTTATTTTTAAAAGAAGGACTTACTGTGCAATGCTGGATGGCCTGGTAGGTCAGACTGGCCTCGAACTCATAGAGATCTACTTGCCTCTGCCTCCTCCACATGTTGGGGTTAAAGGGTGCCCCATCACATCTGTCTTTATTTTTTAACATTATCTTTAAAAGAATGAAAAGTGGGGCTGGAGAGACGGCTCAGAGCACTGGTTGCTCCTTCAGAGGTCCTGAGTTCAATTCCCAGTACCCACATGGTGACTAATAACTACCTTCTCTCATGCAGGCATACATGCAAACAGAGCACTCATATACAGGAATAAATAAAATAAATCTAAAGAGGAATGGGAAACATAATCACTGAGTAGGAGATGATGTTTTAGTTTATGTCCCAGCAAAGGATCCATATTTTTAAAATGTAGAGAAGACATACATTAAAATATAAAACTACCTAGGATGATAACGAGCAAAAACTATGAGCAGATACTTAACCAAAGAAACATCCAAGGGGTTTATAAACCTTATAAAATTGTTCAGTCTCCCTGGCCACTAGGGATATGGAGTTTAAAATTATAGTGAGATGGGGCTGGAGCGATGGATGGGTTGGAGGTTAAGACCCAGAGGTTCTTGCAGAGGACCCAGGTTTGATTCTCAGCACACACACAATGGCTCACAGCCATCCATAACTCCAGTTCCAGGGCCTCCAATGGCCTCTTGTGACCTGTAGAGGAGGCACCAGTCACACATGTGGTGTAGAGACGCATGTTAAACAAACCACTCGTACACGTAAAATATATACATCTTAGATAATTATAATGAGAGCGTTCACACGTGCTACAGTGGCTGGGGTGGAAATGACCAAGGGTGCCTGGTGACGGTGAGGACACGTGCCACTGGGCGCCTGTGTGCAAACAGTGAGAGTGTACATTAGCCCTGCTCCTGAAAGGTGATTCGAAGTATATGTCAATGCTGACACATAGATCGCATGTTAGACAGGTACTGGAAACACGCACGGGCGTTTGTTAGGAAAGACTGAAGGATTTCCGCTGTAGCATTAACAAGCCATAATGGAAACCAGGAACACACTTGTCACCAGTGCTTGGCCTGCACTCCTTCAGGTCTTCAGCTTGGGCCTGGGATTGTGTGTATAATATTTATTCATAGATTAGGAAATATCAGTCCTTCCTCCCTTCTAAAAATAAATCGTCATCTCAGATATTACTGCTCCGGATGCACTAAGGGTCCTCCTGATGCAGCCCTATTCCCCCCCCAGCTTTACAAAAGCCTTTTAACTCCCTATAATTTCAGCAACTGGCCCTTAGGATATAATGTTCGCATTTTTAACCTGTACCTCATTTGCTTGTAGCTGCCCTAAAACAAGTAGATTTTGGGGAGGTGTATAGGACCTCTATCCCAGACTGGCCTCCACCTCCACAAATAAGCTAAGGCAATCTTTAACTTTGGCCCTTCCTGCCTCTGCCCTGAGTGCTGGAATCTACAGGCGTGTACCGTGCCACTGAGTACAAGCTGTGTCCACATTAGGTAAGCAACAGTACCAACCAAGCTACGCCCCAGCCCTCGTCATTCCTTATTATTGAGCATCACCATCTAGTTGGGTGCAGGCGAATCATGGTGAGGTCTAAAGAGTGAGATGTAAACAGCCTGGTGTGAGTAGTCCAGAGGCTCCTTGCCTTACACTCGTGGGTGTGTGTGTGTGTGTGTGTGTGTGTGTGTGTGTGTGTGTGTGTGTCCCTATAGTGAGGGTTCTCTTACATGGCAGCATGGGTAGCCCGTGGGGGCTGTTAGACAGCCACTCACACCGATAAGCACTTAGGGGGCGTGACACAGTAGATTAATGGGGAATGAAGGCTAAGGTGTGCATCTTCTTGTGGCCCTTGGTGAGTAGCTACGAAATACATTTATAAACTCAAAGGCGAGCCCATGTGATCGAGTGCCAGTCTCCCTTGGCAGTGGCCAGCTCAATTGCATAAATTTCTGCCGGCTCTTCCTCCTCCCCTTGTTCATTCCCCTCGGTCCTCGATCCTACTTGCTGGAGTCACGTGCCCATTAAAACTCTTGTTTACCTTTGTTTTTGGACACGGAGGATGGAAATAGCGTGTGTGTGTAAGACGACAGACAAAAGGCCAGAAGCCAATGGAGGGGGGGTTTAAGAAGTTACAATCTGAAGAATATTTATCTTTCCCTGTTCGTGTTTAATACATAATAAAGGAATAAAAAGCAGAGTACTGTATTGCTGGTGGTTCAAACGTTGTGATGCTTAGAAAGATTCATTTATAAAAACTGTCTTGTCATCCAAACAGTTTCCTAGGCCTCCTATGGCGAGCAGATCGAATAGCAGCAAAGAAATGAAGTCAGGGATATTTTAGCAGAAGGGAAGGAAGAAAGAGCTGCCTTTGCCTATACTCTTTAAATAGACAAAATGACATCCTCAGGCTCACTGGTTATATTAGTGGAGGGCCCAGGACTCCCTTTTGAAGGGGAAATACCGTCAGATTGTGGATCTGCTGATTCCAGCAGCCTCGGCACGGCTCTTTTGTGTTTATGACCTGGCTGAGATAGTGCTTTCAGGTCATCAGAGGCTAAGATGCTGCCAGGGGACCAGAGGAAACCTTAATTTCTCTCCCTTGCTTGTCTGGGGTGGGGGTGGGGTTTCTGGAATTTCTTGTTGTCCCAGGGGCATGCCCAATGCTGACTTCCCTAAGTGCCCGTACAGTTGAGAAGACTTGCTCTGTGGACTTGGCCAAGAAGAGTGGAAATAATGATCCCATTCTGTTCCGGAACTTTTCCTTGCCGTTCCCCGGCAAGGCAACTTTGTTCTGTGTGATTACCAAGATGGTGTCCTTTGCTTCATCCCTCCATACCACCCCCAGTGCCACCCACTCAAGGCGGAACTCAGCAAACAGGGTGACGCCCCACAGCAGACATTTCATTCTGATGAACAGGATAGACTCAGTTTCCGTTTTACCTGACTTACAATCTGGCAGAAGAGACGGGCATTAAAACGTGCCAAACAAAACCAAATCCCAATCATGTCTGAGGGAGTATAAAGCCTGGAGTGTTGTAGGATCCCTCCTGGTGTGAAGACAGGAGGCCTTTGCTAAGATGAGGTTTAATATAAGCTAGAAAAGCTTGTAGTGGTTAAGGATCTGGTAGATAAGGAAGGTGCACACATAACATCTCAGAGCTTCAAGGAAGCCGAGAACCCAGAGCTCAGAGAGTAGTCGGGCTGAGAAGCCAATCACAGGAGCCGTAGAGGCCAAGCCAAGGACGGCCACCTCCTGGGGAAAGAAGGGAGGGCCCTAAAGAGGATTTTATGTTTTGCTTTGTTTTTCCATGGGAGCAATGATCATATTTTTGTTTAGAATCCCTTGCAGGTAAAGTAGAATGGCCGGGACAGCAGTGGTGTCGGAGTCCACCTGTACATTAAGCAAGAGATGCCGGTGGCTTTGCTTGCATGGAAAGCAATGAACTCCCTGTGGGCAACACACTTAGAGTAGTACCTTTCATGTAAGTGGACTAGGCTAATATTTAGTGAATGGATGGATAAGATATATTAGGGTATTTAGCATTCTTCTTTTTTCTTTCTTGTTTTTGATTTTGTTTTGAGACAGGGTTCTCTGTGTAGCCCTGGCTGCCCTAGAACTCACCCTGTAGACCAGGTTGGCCTCAAACTCAGAGATCCCCCTGCATCTGCCTCCTGAGTACTGGGATTAAAGGCGTGCACACACACATTTGTCCAAGGCATTTAGGGCATGTGATTATTGACAAGTGAATATTCGGCAGGTTGGAGGTTGAAAGGCAGAAAGAATCCCAGACGTTGTCACTAGGTTGTGGGTGGATGGTGGGGTCAGGTACTGAGGTGCAAGGCCTGGTGCAAGGCCTGATTAAGTGGGCTAGTTATGGGGAGGAGTCTGTGTGCAGCATCTGATACGAAGTCTAGGGGCAGTCGTCAGGAGTGAAGCGAGGTCATTTTCTTAGCTAACAATGTCCTAGCCAGCTCTTCTTGGTTTTTGTTCTCAACTCCTGTGCAGAGAGGCTTGTTAACCTTCTGGTCATTATATGCTGCCAGTTTTAAGGACAGACTTCAGACAGCTTTTCTAGCCACAATGAAGATGCAAGCATGCGCTTTTTAAGTTGATTCTTTTGTTCCTAACGATGTGAATGTGTGGATTGGCTACTCAGTAAGCTTCAAGTACGAGGAGATAGACTCCTACAGAGTCTGTGTCCCAGGGCACCTTAGGTCTGTCTGTAGGTCAGATTGGAGATGCAGGTGTGGGGACAAGGTTTTACTTAGCTCCTTGCCTGTGGCATCCACCCAGGGATGAGATTTATTCAGACTGCTGAGAGCAATATTTTTTCCTTTTGTTCTGTTGTTGATTTTTGCCACTTCCCTCAGGATTTTACAGGGGAAGGGTCGCCTGCTTTGTATTTGGTGGGAGTAGCAGATACCATAGGACTTTGTAACCGCAGATACCTAGCCTTAGCCACATGACCATCTTTCTGCCCAGTGCTAATAGCAAAAGGTGTTCTTGGCAACTAAAGATCTGATTCTATACAAAAGAGGGGAACTCTTCCTGATAATTAATGGCCTAAAGAGACCACAGGGCTTAGTATACCTTGGTGCTAATGTACATAGGTGCTAACTCAGCTGCCCTGGGGAGGGGTCTCCTCACAAGTTCTAGCTTGAGAGTTTTAATGTAAATTTGTGAAATACAGCGTATATAAAGATCCTCAATTATGTATTGGTGGAACCAAGACATCCTTCAAATAAAAAAAAAAAGCCCATTGTTTGGCTAGCTCCGTGTTTTCCACACATGTTCAGTTAAGTTCCCCAGGAGATTATGTTCTGTGGGTTATGCTTTGTGAAATGTTCCGTCTCAGGCTCTGGTTTTGGCTTAGGGAAGACAGTGGGTACAGAGAGACAGAGGAAGGCTTGTCACAGAGACCCATGGGCCGAAGGCTCTTCACTAGCCAGTCCTTCGGCACCGGGAAGCCAGAAGCACGGGCGTAGGAGTGTAGAGCTAAAGAGTCCAGCTGCAGTGTGGTAGTCAAGAGGGAATTAGAGGTTGGGGACCCCTTCTTAGAAACAGTGAGAACTAAAAGTATTTAGACACCCCGTCCCCCCCCACACACACCAGATTTAGGGATATTCACATGTGTATAATATGACAACTTATGAGTGACATAAGTCTAAAAGCCAAATTCACTTCTGTTTAATATATCCCCTGTACCCGTAACCTGAACGTAACTTTGTACAGTAATTTTACCGCCTCTGTGTTTTGGTCAGGGCCCATCAGGGAATTTTCCACTTGTGTTGTGTTGGCCTTGAAGGATTTCAGAGTTCCAGGTTAGGGTTGCTCAGTGCCCAGCGTTGAGACTTTGCGGGCTCTCCTTTTATTTTCTTTCTCTGTCAGGTACTGGAAAAATAAGCAAGGAAGGGATGGTGTGTGTAAAACAACATCATTCCGTTTGAACTTGATTCCAGAGTCAGCCTCCAGCAAGCGTTCTCTGGATGACTTCAGCTCGACTAGAAACACAGGGGTATGGGCTGTCTGTAGTTAGAATTATGTCTGGGTCAGTTAACACCCTTACATCGAGTCCTTGTTCAGTTTCAATCTGAAGTTCCAACCCATTTTTACTGTTATTCTGTGAGATCAGAAGCTCATCGCCTTTCATCTGTCCATCCTCCTGTCCGTCCATCCATCTGTCTGTTTATCTGTTGTTGGTTAGTTTTTACTGTGACTCTTTTAGGGGCCCGATACCCAGTTTCCCAAATAAATCACACAGAGTCTTATTATTACTCATAAACACCCAGCCTTAGCTTGGGGCATTTCTTGCCAGCTTTTCTTAAATTATTCTGTCTACCTTTTGTCTCTGGGCTTTTGTTTTTACCCTATACACCTTTCTTTACTTCTTTCTCCATGGCTTGCTGGGTCGCGGGTGGCTGACCTCTGGCGGTCTCCCCCTTCTCTGGCTCCTCCTCCCAGATTTCTCTTCCTACTTATTCTCGCTGCCCACCAGCTCCACCTATCCTTCCGCCTGCCTTGCTATTGGACATTCAACTCTTTGTCAGACCAATCAGTTTTTTTTTTTTTTTTTAAAGACAGGCAAATAACAACACAGCTTCAGAGTTAAACAAATGCACCATGAAAGGATGCACCACATCTTTGCATCATTAAATGAATATTCCACAGCATAAGCAAATGTAACACGTCTTAAAATAATATTCCACAACATCCAATCATTCATCTGTCCGTCCGTCCAACCACTTGTTCCTTCATTCTTCATGGTCCATAGGTTGTTACATGTTAGGTACCAAGCACTGGTGCTCTCTCGCTATTCAACGCGGCCTCTTCTCTCCCACTGCAAAGTGACATTCAGCCCCACTTGCACCATATCATCTCTGACCTGTCCTGTGACACTGCCTTGCTCAGCTGCATGTCTTTCTCTCCTTTCCTTGAGCTCTCTCTCCCTCCAAGCCCTTCAAGATCTAACTCTCCCACCGCGCTCCCCACACATCTCCTGGAAATCTTGGCCCTCTCTTACTGCACGCTGCATCTTGCATGCTGCATCATCTCGAGCCACGCATCTCCTGTCTTTTCTCTTTCAAGCAATGCCACATCCTGTTCAACTCAGTGTCCCTCACCTGTTAGCTACCCAGCATGAGTACCTTCATGCAAACCCCTAATTTCTTCAGGAAATACGACCTTAGTTTCTCTATCTATAGTAACAGGGGATAATAGGTACATAATCAGAAACTAGCTGCAAGAGTTTCATTATAAAATAAAAAAATTAACTTTAAATTCTCTTTTTATTCGTAATTTGGGTTAATGGGCATTCGTTTCTTTGACTTATTGGAACCAAGTTTTAGTTCGCATGTAGAGAACTAGACTTTTATTCTTCTTAGTTTTTAAGGCTATAATAGGATTGCATTTCCCCTTTCCTTCCCTCCCTCCAAACCCTCCCATATATCCCTGCTTACTCTTTCAATCTATGGTTTCTTTCTTTCATTGATTATCGTGACATGCATGTATGTCTGTTCCTAAGTGCATAACTAGAACCTGCTCAGCCTGTTTAATGTTACTTGTAAGAATGTTTTCGGCCAAGGCCACTTGGTACTGGATTACTAGTTGCTATGCCTGTCATTGTTTGTGTAGGCTCGAGGCCTCATGGTGTTCTCATCGTCCACTTAGGCATGTCTGTTGTTGTCCTTGTTCAGCTTATACTTGGGCAGTCATGTTGGCGAAACTGTGTGGGTGTAGTTTCTGACATTACACAGTCTCACAGCAAACTCTTCGATCGCCTGGCTCGTATGATGTTCCTGCCCCCTGCTTCTGCAATGCTCCCTGAGCCTTAGGTTTGGGACTGTATCGTAGATATACACACTGGCATCGGGCTCCACAGCTCTGCATTTTGGTTGGTTGTGCTCTTCTGTAATGGTCGTTGTCTGTTGCAAAGAGACCCTTTCTTGATGGACGGCGAGGGCTATAGTTATCTGTGGGCGTAAGGACAAATATTTAGAATGTAGTAAGGGATTGTGCTGGTTTAGTAAAGTAGTGGTTGTAGGTTCTCCTCCCAGAACTATGACTTCCCTGGCCCTGGGGAGCTGGCTAGGTTTCCAGCAATAGAATACTTTCCCTCTTGTTGAGTGGGGCCTTACATACGATTACAGAGCTGTTGGGTACTGTCAAGGAATGTGGGCCGCTACTGAACCCTGAGGGTTATTTTGCCATGCTCATCATTGCTGTGGGTTCGTAAGTGTCATAGCTGAGCAGGACATTAGTTGCTTCTCTGAAAGCTTGCAGGCGCCTTCTGGTACCATGAAAACTAATCCTCAGATGCCTGGTATGCTAAGCAATAGGGATTTACCTTCAACTCTAGTGACGAGATTTTATTTGGGACTGCTACTCAGCTTAGAATAATGTGGAGAGCTTAATATTCTTGAACTTAGTTCAAATCCACTTTCGAAAGAAACTTTGTGGCATTTTGTACTTCAAAGACTCATACGTTGACTTTCTATTAGTTATCTTTTCAACCCATGGCCATAAAACCCCAACAGAAACAACCTAAAGGAAGAATCTTTTATTTTGGCTCAGGGTTTAGGTCATCTGTGGTGAGGGACGACAGGGTGCAAGAAGCAGTGTGGCAGAGGCTGTTCTTGCCCTGGTGGACCAGCAGACAAAAAGCGTGCTAGGAGCCAGGGCCAGGTGTACCCCCCCCCCAAGGGCTAGCCTCAACCTCCCAGGCTGGCCTCCAGTGACCCCTTTACCAGCTAGGCTTCCCTCTTAAAGGTTTCACACCGCCAGCTGGGGAGCAAGCTTGAAAATGTGAGCCTGAGAGGGACGTTTGGATTCCAGCCAAAAGACCTTTATCATTTAATTGTATCTGTTCCTTGAATGGGAACTACACGCATAGATTTTTAGTAACGTAGACTCTTCTCTTTGGAAAGTTTTGATAGTTCGGTTACCAAGGAGCTAGACGTTTAGTTGTTCCTCTGATACTTTGTAAAAGAGCAAACTTCTCAGGCTCTTACAAAGATCCACCCATGTGTGGATTGTTAAGGTAATCACTACAAAGAAATCGCATCTATTAATTACAGAATATCTGGCAGTATGGTGATATATTTGGTAACATCTTGTCAACTATTAATTCAAACATTAAAAAAAGAATAACTGTAGGTGAGGCTTTTATTAATTTCAATGGCTTTTATTAATTTCAAGGAGTAAAAAAATCTGAGATCTAACCAGTTCCTCGATTGTTCCTTCCCTGAATTCAAAGAAAGTAATCGTTCTACAGACATCACCGGTGGAAGGGGTGTGGCTGAAGAGACAGGTGCCTCTCCAGATCATACACAAACGACAGCTGTCATTTCCTGTGTCCTCATTCACAGTAATGTTTGGGATGTTTACTTTATGTAGCAGTAGTGAGATGCTCATTGCCACTCAAGAGATTTCCAACGTCTCCCAGCTAGAGCGGGCAATGTTAGTTAAAGGAGGACAAGGAGGAGGAGCCAGGGCATCGAATGGGTGATATTGTACCTTCACCGGTGTCCCTGTCCTAGTCTCTGTGATGAGACATGACTAGGCCACGCTGTGTTTCATACAGTAGCCACTTAAGTTTGCAAAGCAATGTGCGTATCACCTTATTTGCATGAAGAATGGCACACCTTCAAGCTGTCAGGAGTAGATCTGCCCCTTGCTTTTGTTTCTAGTGTTTCCTAGCTATATGTCATTCTTCTCTAGTACTTTCATATCTGCTGTGCTGAATGTTAGAACTGAAAAGACTCTGGGAGCTGGGGGAAATAGCTTAGTCTGTAAATTGCTTGAGGACTTGAGTTTGGCCCCCAGCATGCATTAAACAAAGGTGTGGTAAGGTTTCTGTAACTCCTGGGGAGGTAAAGACAGGCAGATCCCTGGAACTTACTGGCTAGCAAGTCTAGCCTAATGTTAGCTCAGGGCAATAAGAGACTTTGTTTCAAAGAAAACGGACTGTGATATATATATGTATATATATATATATATGTATATATATATTACATATCCATCTCAGTTCCCTCTCCCTCCTATCCTCCCATGCCCCCCCACCCCCGTCCCCTCCCCTATCCTTTCCCCAGGGAGGATGAGGCCTTCCAGGAGGGATCATCAAAATCTGTCAAGTCATTTGGAGTAGGGTCTAGGCCTTCCCTCCTGCCTCCATTGGGAATGGGCTCCTGAAGTCCTTTTGTGCACCAGGGATACATCCTGGTTCCACTGTCAGAGGTCCCATAGACTGCGGGAAAATGGGGATCAGTGTACCACAAGATCCAGCAATCTCACTCTTCGGCATATACCCAAAAGATGCACAAGCATGCAAAAAAGACATCTATCTGTTCAACCATGTTCATAGCAGCATTATTTGTAATAGCCAAAATCTGGAAGCAACCTAGATGCCCCTCAACTGAAGAATAGATAACGAAGCTGTGGTACATTTACACAATGGAGTACTACTCAGCAGAAAACAAACAAACAAAAACAGGAATCTTGAAATTTGCAGGCAAATGGATGGAACTAGAAGAAACCATTCTGATGGAAGCAGAAGCAGACACCCACAGCTAAACACTGAGTTGAACTCCTGGAATCCAGTTGCAGAGAGGGAGGAGTGATGAGCAAAGGGGTCAAGACCAGGCTGGAGAAACCCAGAGAAACAGCTGATCTGAGCAAGGGGGAGCTCAGAGACACCAGATTGATAGCTGGGGTTTTGAGGATGACATCTAAAGTTGTTCTCTGGCCTCCTCAGACATATATGAAGATACGTGTGTGCGTGCACACACACACACACACACACACACACACACACACACACGCACGCACACACACACACGCATGCACATGCACGCGCACATACACGCACGCGCACACACACGCATGCACACATGCGCGCACACGCACGCACACGCACACACACGCACATGCACACACAAGCCGTATGCTTAGCAGTAACCAGAGGCTTCTTGTGTCCTTGTTTCCCCCAATTTTTTTTTGTTTGTTTGCTTTTTTTCTTTTCTCACTGGAGTCCTACCCTCAGCACTCCATGTTCCCCCTTACTGGGGACACTTTCCACAATAAATCATTGAGTTTAAAATAAAATAAATATTATTTTCAGATATGTAGATGCTCTATGCTTTCAGGAAATTTACACTTGGTAGGAAGGTATAATAAAACCAAATAAATGATCCTCCAGTGACTGAATTTATTTAGTGGGCATTTGAGGGATCGTTCTTTGAAACTAGGAATTCATGGTGGCACCTTTGAAATCGGGTATGTGTCTCCCTTTCCCACATGGGAAGCCAGTCTGACCCATGCCCTGGTGACGCCCTTCCCTGCGGAGGGTGGTGGTTAGGACTCCTGTGTTATGGCAGGTTTTTCCCACCGGCTGCAGCCGGTCCTGCCGCCACGGTCCCGCCGCCACGTGAGCCCCAAATAACATGCTGAGATTCTGTATTTGATACAATCCTGTTGGCCAGTTACCATTATTGTTTATGGGCTAGCTCTGTCTTAATTATTAACCCATTTCTACTTATCTAAGTATTTCCACGTGGCTCATCTTATCTGGGAGCCGCGGCTGGCGTCTTGCTTCCTCCATGCTCTACATCTTGACTCCTCCCCACTCCTTCCTCTTTCCTCCTTCTGGTCTCCTAGCCTCACCTATCTAGTTTTCCATTGGCCACAGTGCTTTATTAATTAACCAGTATGAGAAACATATTTACAGAATAACATCTCCCATCACTCCTGTCCGCTCTTCCTCCTGCCGTCTTATCCCTCAGCATCTATGGAGTGCTTACCACTAGCAGCTCAGCCGGGATATTTGTTCTGTGTCTCACAGTCATAACAGAGCAAAACTTGCTCTGTGGGCCCTTTAACTTGTTTGATAAAAAAAAAAAAGAAAATCAATCAACATGTATTGATTAAGTAACACTTCATCCGTCTCCTCAAAGACACTTGACCCTTTTGATTTCATGCTAAATCTACCAGCGTGGCTTTGAGCTGGGTGTTTGTAAGTAGCCACATCAGGGGCAGCTTTTGTTCCTTTTCCTTGAACCCCCACCCCCAGTGAATGGTGAACAGTGTGTCATCTTGCATGCTTTGACAAGCCCTGGCCGCCGAGGTATGGTGGTCAGGAGCCCAGCCTCTGGAGGCTTGCATCCAGGCTCTGGTGTCTGCTGCTGTGCAAGCTGCAGCAAATCACTTCACCTCTAATCTCACTTTCCCACCTACGCAGTCACGGTCGGGAGAAACAAGCGCCCAGCTGGTGGAGTGTGGTTGGGATGAAGAGTGAATGATGGAGGCAAGGGTGAAAAATGCTGTGCCTGGCAGTACTGAGTGGTGGGCAGCCATGATTTCCGTTTGGTACAGTGATCCGAGTTTCCACAACCTTCTTCGTGGGCTCACTTACAGAGCACAGGGGTGGTACAGAAGTCCTGGCAGCAGCCTGTGGAGCAGTGGTTCTCAACCTGTGGGCGGCGCCCCCTCCACAGAGGTCACATATCAGGCATTTGCACTGTGATTCATAACAATAACAAAAGTACAGTTATGAAATGGCAATATTATAATTTTGTGGTTGGGGGCATTCACCATAACATGAGGAACTGTATCAAAGAGTTGCAATGTTGGGAAGGTTGAGGACCACTGCTGTAGAGAATATCGATTTGCTTTAAGCTCTTCAGAACTGAATCATTCCAAGGTGAACTGTTTTTTTTTTGTTTGTTTGTTTGTTTTTTTTTCTTGCAAAGAGACTGAAAAGAAAATCAAATTTAAGCTTTAGTTTTGCCTGGTGTGTGTGTGTGTGTGTGTGTGTGTGTGTGTGTGTGTGTGTGTGTCTAAAGCAAGTGTGTAGAGAGGGGCCGGAGGACAACTTTTGGATGTTTTCTCCCTTCCTTCCATGTGTGTCTTGGGTTTGGAACTCAGGCCGTCAGGCTTGGCAGTGAGTGTCGTGCCTTGCCGTGTCGTCTCGCTGACCCTTCCTTTCATTCTTTTCATAAGTTAGCCGTTCCCGCAAACAGATTGTCATGGCGCTGCCCAGGCTCTCATTTCGTGGTATGGGGAGCGCACAGGAGCGTCTTCAGGCAACTTTGCAACGTGTTTCAAATACACTTGAGGTCTTAAAATGAATATCTGAGTGCACGAATTCTAGGAATTGTGGCAGGACATAAACACCACCAGCAAATACTTTCCATGTTTTCCTCAGTTTTGTTTTCTCATGAAAGTTGCAATTAAAATGACAACATAATTGTTTGGGGCCTTCTTGGCTTTCTGTGGGCGCTTACCAAGTAGTCAGTATATGTGCTCATTGCTTCAGATGAAATGGCCTAAGAAGATCTCTGACCCATGGCCGTCCTTACTTTTAAAACTCACTGGATAAGGCAACTGCTCAAGCCACTTCAGTGAGGCATTCCGGAAATGTTCAATCACATACTTCTCTGTAACATAATAAATAAATACATTTTTTTAATTTTAACCTTGGAACTAGTAATCTGGACTTTTTCTTCTGGAATGCCCAATAGAAAAATGTCTTATAGCTCTTTGAACATTAGATTAGAAAAAAAATGCTACAAACATTTTGCTTAATTTTGTGCTGAATATGTGGTGTGCCAACTTTCATGATTAACCGAAACATGCATATTTGATTGATGCACATTTATATGAGGGCACATGAAAATTTTATCATGGTATACAAACTGTTCAATTTGGGAATGTTATTTAATGCTCTAAACATTTTGCCTTTGCTGCCGCATTGTTCATTATGTAACATATACAGGCTCATTGCTGAAGCATAAGGTATAATATAAGCCTGTCATATGAGTCTTCAGTGTTACAATCCCAAGTTTCTAATGATACAGACTTTGAGCCGACACAAAAGATAGGAAATAAGACTTTATCTAGTTTGAAGGCTTTTGAAAAGATGAAACATTAAAAGACAGATTCACTTAGGAAAAGGCTAAGTTGCCAAGCCCTCTGGCTTGCCAAGGTAAAGCACAGGTACACGAGGTTATCAGAAGTTAGTTTCCTTTCTGTTGCTGGAAACTGCCTGACCAAAAGTGACCTGGGAAAGACAGGGTTTGCTTGGTTTATACTTCCAGGTCACAGTCAGTCACCGAGGAAAGTCAGCTCCTCAAGACGGGAGCAGAAGCTATGGAACAAAGCAGCTTGCTGGCTCCTTCACAGGGCCGGGCCCTCCTAGGTCAATTAGTAATCATGATGGTTCTGTGTAGACACGCCCACAGGCCAATCTGGCCTAGGTGAATCCTCAACTGAGGTTCCCTCTCCCCCGTGACTCTAGGTTGTTTCAAATGGACAATGAAAGCTAACCAGCACAGCACACTTCAAGGTTTAAAAAAAAAAAAAAAGATTTAATTGAAACACATTTCGACTGTAATTTCTTAGGAAAAGTTCGCTTTTTAGGGGCAGTCATTCTCTAAGACATTGTATCTGTTGACAGAATCTGAGCTGTGTTTTGACCTGCGAAATTCATTTAACCATCACAATTCCTTAATTTCCGAAGTGTGGCGTGTTAATCAGCTGTTATAAGACTGGAATACCTGTCGTATCTGAAAATACTTTTGTGAACTCTTGGAATAACCCTCTGCTCAGACTCATCTTTGGGTCATTCGCTGTGGAGAACTTTGATGACAGAACAGGAGACGTCTGCTGGGCCTCTCCCAGAGCCTCTGCTGCGGGAAGCAGAATGGGCAGGGATACTAGTTTATTTAACAACACAGATGCTAACTACCATTCCACAGCTCTTCTCACCCCAGAAGCAGAAATGCATAATTCCTTTGCCTTTTCTCTCACAATATAACTTTCTAGTAAGAATTTTTTTTATGAGCCTGATGTGTTTTAAATTTTTATGTTTTTATTTGTTAGGTCCTGTTAGAAGAAACAATCCTTGCCACTTTTAGAGTGTGACAGTGGGCCTGTCTGGTGATCTGGGATGCCTCTTGACACTATACATATATCTTCCTCAGGGCCAGACCACTGTGGTAGGCTAAGCATGGGCCCTTTTCTTTTTTTTCCGAGACTGGGTTTCTCTGAAGCTTTAGACCCTGCCCTGGAACTCACTCTGTAGACAAGGCTGCCCTTGAACTCACAGAGATCCACCTGCCTCTGCTTCCCTGGTGCTCAGATCAAAGGCGTGCCCCACTGCTGGGCTAGCATGGCCCTTCCCAGCCTCTGCTGTAGTCCATTGTAGCAGAACCAGGATGTTAAAACTCACATTTTCTTTTTTTAAATCAGACTATGTAAAGGATGAAATACTGAGGGGAAATGAATGTTGCTGAATGGTTTCTTGAGAAATGGGGTCTTTGTTAAACTGTGAGACCAAATGACTTCCTTCATGACATTGTTTTCCTTACAGATTTCACCAGAACCAAGACTGTTGTCACTAAGTCATGTGTGAGAGCTCCACAGTATCATCTTCTTTTTCAGGAATTTAAGATTTTTGCGGTGTTGTATCAATTGGGATGATAGGAATTATTAGTGCTACTTGGTTTAGTAGTGATGAGTGATGGTTAGACTATTACTAACCAATAATGAATTTTTACCTACGGTCATTGAAAGAGCTTCTGCTAACTTTTCATGCCATGCAAAGTATCTATTTGTAGACAGGTGTCATATAGAAATCACATGAAATAGAAATAAAAGCTTTCTGAACAGAACACGTTCATCCAACGCAATAATTATGTTACATTTGAATTCGAATTATGACTTTATTTAAAGGATGTTATGTTATCAAAAGTGTTTACTAACATCAAGATCCTCTTTTATCCTGTCTTGTTTGGTAATGAGCCATAGACTCCGATATGTGATTTGAGAAATAGTACAAGTTATTAAAATGACAGTGTTTATTCTTTTCCAGTAGAAAAAGGGCTTCAGGTGGTTCTGAGTGGATACTTGGGGAGGAAAGCCATGTCACCGCGTTACAAATTAGTTTGTTTCTAATTTTGCAGACTGATGGCCACAGTGCCTCAAAGCAAATCTTTCCTCTGGAAATGGAATGGTTGCATGACAGACTCTATGAACCATGAATATGTCAACAACTCAATGATCAGGCCTTGCTTAGCAATTAGTCTTTGGGGGGTTTTACTCAGAAATCACACTACACTAGAGCTTGTTGGGGATTTTGTGATTCCCATTCATGTCTGAATTATGAGTCTGGGTTAGTACAAGACAAATTCTCTAAAGAAAGTCTGCTAATAGCAGTAGCTAAAGCTGCACAGGTGCACATGCACACAGACACATACACACACGCATATTCACATATGTGCACTTACACCATACACAAAGGGACTCAGACATGTACACTCAGACATGCACACACACATTTATACACATACAGACATATACACACATGCACACAAACACTCAGGTACACGCGTGTGTGCGCGCGCACACACACACACACACACACACACACACACACACACACACACAGAGTCAAACGAGAGGACAGAGAACACAATTAAAATACAGTGAAATCTCCCAGGAGGCTGCCAGGAAATATCTTAAAACATTTCTAAGGTCATCTTTTATTTCCCTAAAAGAGCCCAATATTCCCGAGTTTCAGCCCCATCCTACTGCAGTTTCTTACTATCTGCATTGTGGTTTACTCAGTGTGCTTAATTTAATTCACTCTCTTTGCTCTCTTTAACAGCCCATCTGTCTTAAGCAATAATGGATGTGACAGTCGTGGTAGCTTATGCTAGTTAAGTTTTTCTTCTCATGTAAATGAAATGAAATGTAGCATTTTAAACTTTAAAAACACTTGCATCCTATCTAGAACCCACCCGAGCACCATGCTGACATGGTTGAGGGGTGTTCCCGGAGCTCAGAGGACACCCCCACCCGAGTTGGGCTGAGAATACCCTCACACCCTCATTACCACCCCTTCATGCAGGGCCCAGAAACTACATCAAATGGAGCCAGGTTAGGTCAGTCCTGTGTTTCCCAGAGGTCACCAGTGCCTGAAGGCTCACTGTAGGAGAAGGCCCAGGAAGCCAGCCCTTCCCACTGCCGGTTGCTTGAATTTGGCCATTCACAACTTTCCCTATTTTGTTTAAAATACTGACTTGGGAGCCATATTGACTTACCTATGGTGGGGGCATGTACAGTGCTGCTGGTCCCTGATTGTCACAGGTCACACGAGCGCATTGCATGCACACACAGGTTCACATGCACACAGGTTCACATGGCACACAGGTTCACATGCACACAGGTTCACATGCACACACAGGTTCACATGCACACACAGGTTCACATGCACACAGGTTCACATGGCACACAGGTTCACATGCACACAGGTTCACATGGCACACAGGTTCACATGCACACAGGTTCACATGCACACAGGTTCACATGCACACAGGTTCACATGCACACACAGGTTCACATGGCACACAGGTTCACATGGCACACACAGGTTCACATGCACACAGGTTCACATGGCACACAGGTTCACATGACACACAGGTTCACATGCACACAGGTTCACATGCACACAGGTTCACATGCACACACAGGTTCACATGACACACAGGTTCACATGCACACAGGTTCACATGGCACACAGGTTCACATGCACACAGGTTCACATGGCACACAGGTTCACATGGCACACAGGTTCTCATGCACACACAGGTTCACATGGCACACAGGTTCACATGACACACAGGTTCACATGACACACAGGTTCACATGCACACACAGGTTCACATGGCACACAGGTTCTCATGCACACACAGGTTCACATGCACACAGGTTCACATGGCACACAGGTTCACATGCACACACAGGTTCACATGGCACACAGGTTCACATGCACACAGGTTCACATGGCACACAGGTTCACATGGCACACAGGTTCTCATGCACACACAGGTTCACATGACACACAGGTTCACATGCACACAGGTTCACATGGCACACAGGTTCACATGGCACACAGGTTCTCATGCACACACAGGTTCACATGACACACAGGTTCACATGGCACACAGGTTCACATGACACACAGGTTCACATGACACACAGGTCTGCATGGCACACACAGGTTCACATGAACACACAGGTCGGAATGGCACATACAGGTTCTCATGCACACGCAGGTTCACATGGCACAGATCACCCCACCTAATGCCCATTTTGAAGACTTTCCGCAGGACCTTTGAGTAAAGGGGCTGTTTATTTTACAAGCTTCTTTCATTTGTCACCATGGCTGGCTTGACTAGGCACTTTGAGAAGAGGCTAAGAAGTTCTGGAACTCTTGTAGCTTTGTAGTCATGCTCTGGCGTCTAAGTAAAATGCCTTTGGAAACACCAGCATCCACACGACCCTAAGGAGAAAAACAAACAAAGACACCCTACTCCTCCTCCCCTGTTCCCCAAGACTGGCCATCCTACTCCATCAGAAAGTGGTGAGGTTCGGAAATTGCAAGCCGACCCTGGGAGCTCTGTCGGGGTCAGAATATGTCTAAATATGAAGGATGTTTGCTTCTGATATGAACATTTTTCTTATACTTTTATTATAGAAGATGATGTGTCAAATGTACAAATAATGTGTGCCTGGTGCCAGAAAGTGGGAATCAAGCGCTATTCCCTGAGTATGGGAAGTGAGGTGAAAAGCTTCTGCAGCGAGAAGTGCTTTGCGGCCTGCCGGAGAGCCTACTTCAAAAGAAACAAGGTAAGCCACCGAGTGAGGCCGCTGGCCACCCTTGTGCGCATGCGCCTCCTAGCCCTAGCTGGACACACTGTGGCCCTGCCCTTTGCGTATTATGACTTTATTTTCTCTGTTTCTCCCTGTCATGCCTAACTCTTTGGAATAAGAAGCCCCATCCTAATATAACTAACTTGTCCATCAATTTCTCTTGGCTTGGTGTTTGAGTTCTGAGAGGGTGAGTGAATTCGAGGAAGTCCCAGCTGCTATCCCAACCAGGGGTGGCTTTCCAGCAGTGAGGGAGTACAGACCATAGCCCACCAGGGAAGTGGCAGGTTCCTCAGGAGAGTGAGACATTAGCAGGAGAGGCTTGAGTACGCCCATGCTGTGGGGATATGGCTGCTTCTTTTCCAAAACCTGACTCACAGTCTAGTCAAGGCAAAACCGTCCCTTGACACACTGTATTAAAGTTGATTGATCTTGACAAGAGTAGCTCATTCTGAGACTGCGGTAAACACAGGAAGAGCCGTAGTTACAGTTTCCACTTTGTTTTGTTTTTAAAAAACAGTTTAGGTCTGAAAACGGCCTTTTAGGATAGTATCAGCCACTCTTGATGGGAAACAGGATACACAATGTTTTACCAAGCACATGGACACATCTGTACACTTAACTTTCCAATCCTTAAAGAACTGCCACCACCTTTTGCCACCAAGTATCTAAGTCAGTTTCTAGGCCTAAATTCCTCATAGATCCGTAAAACTTCCTTAATTCATGATGCACTACAGGCTTTGCTAAGTATTTGCATTTCCTTTTCTGTAACACAAGATAAAAACCTGTCCATTCTTGCAGCAAGAACTTGCCTTTTTTAAAGTCTAACGTTTGCAATCCTGAATGCTAATCACGGCTTACTGCATTGCAAGCAACATTGCAGCAAATAATCACCTCAAATTTGGGTCACACTCATTCTGCCAAAAAAATACAATGCCTGAAGAATTAGGCTGCAGAATTCAGCGGGTTGGAATTTTAGTAGCAGTCTTTAAGAATTAGGCTCCTGATCTTAACTGGAACTAGGAGGCAAGTAAGGAAATTGTCTAGAAGTCTTTGGGGATGGTCAAGAGTTGGGTTTGCTTTCTCTAAGGAGAGGGTTAGAATTATCTCCAAGAGCCAGGGCTCCCCATTGTGAATGCTGAGCATTAAGAACAACAATCTTGGGAATGGGCTTAGTGATTTCTTCTTTAAAGCCCAACTTGCCACAACAAAATACTTTGCATTCCTCCACAGAATATGGCTGTAGAACAGGGCATTTTGTCATTCTAGAATTCTGAGGGGCTAAGGATCTGAATCTTGATGGATTGCTTCTAGTGAGTAAGACCAAGCAAGGCACATTTGTCAGAACCTTGATGATGATACCAGTTACACTTTGTAAAATAAGTTTTACTGCTTTGTAGTAAGCCTTGGAAGAAAGGCATGATGCTATTGGAAAAGCAGTCTAGAATCCTGTGTTATACAGTATATGTATATATAATTCATGTTTACACACACACACACACACACACACAGTAAAAATATTGTGGTGAAGTTTAAGGTCAAACTGAATTTAAGCTTCCATTTTTGAAAGATGGGTCATAGGCACCAGGGATGCCCACTATACTACACTTTCCACGAGGGGCTCCTGGGATGGGTGTCCAGTATCTTGCCAACCTTGGAAGTCACTGTGGTTTGACTTAGCCAGTGCCTTTGACTGCTGGTCTCTGTGGCCCCTTAGTGCACACACTGTCTGTCTTCTGTCCTCTGTATGCATTCGAAAGTTCTGCCTGTGAAGTTTTTCCAAACAGAAACAAGCGTGCTGCCTTACCTGCTGGCTTCCTTTTTCCCTGAGTGTTACCTCTGAAACAGTATCCTATTGTATTACTATAAACATGTACAGCTGCTGCATTTCTGTTAACTGGTAGGATTTTGTGGTCATTTCATTTAGGGATTAAATTTCCTAATGGCTCGGCGTATTAGATCTCAGCCCTGCATCCGGCCATTTCTAAGAACTGCTGTTATAAGCACTGGCGTGTTCCCCACTGCAGACAGTGGCAGATAGATAGCTACGTCTTTTCTTGTATCATTTAACAAAGTCCTTAGTCCCCGTCGTGAGAATTGTGAATGGTATCTTAGAGACAGGAAGGAATTCTTCCCATTTCTACATGACAATAGTTCTAGCTTCCTGGTGTTTCTAAATTCCGAGAAGTAGATGGAAAATGGTCAATAATGCATATACAGAGTAGAGTTTTGTCTTAGGGATACAGGAGATTTTTTTTTTTAACATGTAAAATTAACTATGCTGTAAATTACATTTTATAATGACAGCCCATTTCTTGCTGGATAGCATGCTGGGATCTAAAAATGGCCTCCAAGTTGAACCCAAATTGCATGCATAACTAACTTTACAAAGGAAACCCCTCATAGACAAGGTAGGTAATTTAGGAGCAGTGTTAAGCTGACCTTTGCTTTGTGTCTGAGCTACACCTGCATTTGTGAATGTAAATTGGACAGCTGTGCTGTGGGTCCTCATGCTCGACTCGTCCCAAACGCTTGCGTATAGCGGCAGCATGGCATTGCTGCTAAAAAAAAAAAAGGACAAAAATAGAATAGCCCAGCACTCAAAACGAAGGCCCATGAAAATGAGCTCTGTAAATTTCATTTGCTTCTCCAGCCTTTCATTTTCTTTGGGACTCGGTTGGTAAAAAAACATCATAGTCACCTCTTTTAAAGCTTGTCATTTAAAAGTCAGGTGAGCTTGGGGGAAGAGCGTTAACCTCTTAGGGTGTATTTTAAAGCGAACGTAAATTTTAATTAGAAGTTATTTGGATTGCTACAAGCATGCGGGCATTGTGCAAACTGCTCCTGCTAACATTCTGTGAGAGGCCCATGAGCCACAGCTGTATTCAGTTAAGGCGGTCAAGCAGCCATGAGTTTACACGTTGCCGGGTGTTAGCTCTGGGGTGTGTATAGTGTTAATTCATAGTGTATCTTATAAAATCCCAATTTCTTCAAGGCTCAATTGCTGACTCAAAGACTTTTAAACCAGCGTGGAGGGGCTTGTGTAGACTATGGGCATTGGGTGAACAATGGCACGTCAATTTCATTGCTTGAGACAGGGACAACTTTTCTTTATTCCCCCCCCCTTTTATTAAAAAAATAGATTTTTTTTTCATGCAATAAATCCTGATTACTTTTTCTACTCCTCTAAGTTCCTTCCCACCTCCCCTTCCATCCAGATCCACTGTCTTTCTGACTCTCATTAGAAAAGTTCATGTTTCTGTGACTTAACAACCAAATGTGACAAAATAAAACATAAGATATAACAAAACCCATCACGTTGAAGTTGGACAAGGCAACCCAACAGAAGGGAAAGAGCCCCAAGAGAAGGCACAAGAATCAGACACACACTTGTTCATGCTCTCGGGAATCCCATAAAAACACTAAACTGAGAGCTGAATTATATCTGCAGAGGACCTGGAGCAGACCCCTGTGCCCAATGCTTTAGCCTCTGAGTTCCTGTGAGCTTTGCCCGGTTCATTCAGAGGGCCTTGCTCTCCTGGTGTCCTCCATCCCCTTGCCTCTTACACTCATGGGGCTCCAGACAGGAATAACTTTGCAGAGGGCTAATAGCTCACTCTTTTCCGACCCCCTTTTTGAGGCCACAGTGGAACAGGACTTTTATCCTGAAGTTTCAGAAGGAGTTGGGAGGTTGCAAAGCATCTTTACTGTGTCTGCAACAGATGCAGAAATGATGGGTTTAACCTTTTATTTTTATTGGTTTTATGTGTTCTGTGTGTGTACGGGTCTTTCGCCTGCATGTATATGTCTTAGATCTGGAGTTGCAGATAGTTGTGAGCTGTCATATGGGTTTGCTGGAAATTGAACCTGTTCTTTGGAAGAACAGCCAGTGCTCTTAGCCAGTGAGCCAACACTCCAGCCTGAGTTCAACCTTCCAGTATCAATTTTACTTTGTAAAATAGCAAAGTGCTTAAAATACTCTTTTTATTATCCCTCTAAAGAAGAACAGTAACAGGACTGCAAATAGTAGTCTTTTCCACTTAGCATTTATTTAATCTTCTTTTCTTTTTCATGGGAAATAAATATCCTATTGTTTAAGCTAGTATCCAGGAATAAATCAGGAAGTCAGAACTGAAGAGGAGTGGCCGGTGTAAGCCAAGGAAACTGTTTCTATTCCCTGTTCAAACCTCAAGTCTGTAGTGTTCTGGACAGCACTGGAAACACAGTAAACCCAAACCCCTAAGGGCATCGAAGCTTTGCCCCCTCGTTCTGCTCTCCATGAATGGAGACAGGAATAGGTAGACTTCTCCAGGGTACCCTGCTCCCACTGGACCGTGGTGACATATAGCAAAGGTCATAGATGCTAGAGATGGATTGTTTGCAAATGATATCATTGTGGTTTCCTGACAAGTGCCGTGAAAACAAATACATCCCTGTATGCATCCCAGCCTTCATTAGAGGTCTGTTTTGGAGGGACCCATCACTAGTTAGCATCACCATTGTGTTTGTAGTCGTGTTTTTATTTATACACACAGTGCTTAGTTTTTTTTAATTATTATTTATTGTTTTTATTTTTTAACTAGAGCATACATAGCCCAAAATGATTTCTTGGTTTCAGACTTAATTATAGAACCCAGGAATGTTGAAGAAATGTGTAACAATTGCTCTGCTAATCTACTGATTAAAACCTGTCCAGTTTTTTTCCTTTTAAATACATGCAAAATTTAACTTGTAAAATGGCTATTGTTCGCAAAGGTTGGAGAAGGACATTAAGAAATTACTTGCAATTAATGTCCTCTAACTGCCCGAAGCTGAGGCCAAAGACCTGATTTTGCTTGGTGTTTGCACACTGGCTCCAAAGTAAATGAGGCCAGGAGCCTAGGGTTTAGGGTTGTTCTGAGGATTTCCCGGCCGTTAGCTGGCCTGGGGAAGCTTGCACGGTTTGATTGTCTGCACTTGGCCTGCAGGAGGATGGCATTGGTTCTTCAGTCTCTTGAGTCGAAGGTTATAGACCTACCCACTGCATATCATGCAGGGTGGTCCTTTCTCCAGGCCTCCCATTTGTAGGCTGGAGGCACAAACCAGGGTGCCCTCACAAAACTTAGAAAAGAACAACAAACCCAAATGTTTTCCTGTCCCCTCATGTTTGGAAGTATGGAGTGGAAGTATGGAGAGCCGCTGTCGATGGGAGCCTCTGAGAGGAAGGGCAGAGAGGGACCCGGAAACACATCGCCAGTGGGAAGGGCAGGAGAGCCCTGGCAGGCGAAATGAACACGGGCTTCCTTGGGCCACAGTGCCCTAAGAATGCCACCTGAAGCCCGGGGCATGGGCACAAGCCTTTATGTTTGCCAGAATCCTTGAAACAATGTTTGTGTAAGGGAGACGCACATACAAACAGAGTGGACAAGTGGGTTTGGCCTGAAAGGAAGAGCTTTGCAAATACTTCTGGTTTCTTAATGGGCTACAGCTTTGGCGATTGTGAGGACAAAGAGAGAAATAATTCTGGCCTGTTAATCCAGAATGAATACAGACTGAACATCCAGTATTTTTAACTAAAGGTGAGGAGGTGACAGAGACTGTAAATATCTTCCAGACTCAGTGTTCTCAATGAATGGAAAGCAGAGTGGGGATTTTCGGTGAATCTGACCCTGGTTTCCTGTTGATCAGTAAGCACGTGGGGCTGTTCCCGCATGCGTTGGGATGTTCATTTCCAGCCTCGGTAAATCTCTGGCTAACCCTTCTGGTGATAGCTACTGCTAGTCACTTAAATCAAGCCTTTCTCATCTGAACTGCCGGTAATTATCCAATCCATCTAGGAGGCACACTCCCTTTTAACATTAACCACGGTGTCAGATTGCATCAGACACATTGTGTCCCGGTGACTAGCTGCACGGTGATGAATGTGCACATTTGGAGTTCACTGTCTGTTTGGGCGCTGGGCAGCTCCGTAAGCAAACAGCCAGGAGAGGGTCTATTCATTTGGGACGCACACTCTCCTTATTGATCCTTTCACTTGCACTGCCAAGATTTTTGCCTTGTTACTAATGACATTGAGGTTTATTGGAAGAATGAGCTTTGGACAAATTATCTGAGGAGTCATCTCGATGGCTCCCTCCTCGTAGCCTGCACTCAGTAACGGGGCCACTCTCCCTGTCTGACTGCTAAAGGAAGGCGTCATGAAGCCTGTGGATGAACAGAGGAGAGGGAAAGTTTGAACATTCTGTGTAAGCTAGCCAGAGAAACCAAGAGAAAAGGACCATGCATTTTCTGGGATTGAAGTCACACTTTGTTAATTCATGCTTTGCTAAAAATGCCGAATATCTAAATAAATGCACGCTGAAAAGGCCTGTGGGCTTGTGCTGAGATATTTTAAGGTAGTAGAATGAGTCCAGAGGGGTTCCCCCCCCCCCGTAGACATTTTCAGTGTCTGACTCTAAAACCTAGTACACTCAAGGTCATGTACACCAGACACCGAGCTTTGGGTGTGCCCCCCCACCCGTAGACATTTTCAGTGTCTGATTCTAAAACCTAGTACACTCAAGGTCATGTACACCAGACACCGAGCTTTGGGTGTGCCCCACCCCCCGTAGACATTTTCAGTGTCTGACTCTAAAACCTAGTACACTCAAGGTCATGTACACCAGACACCGAGCTTTGGGTGTGCCCCCCCCCCCGTAGACATTTTCAGTGTCTGATTCTAAAACCTAGTACACTCAAGGTCATGTACACCAGACACCGAGCTTTGGGTGTGCCCCCCCCCCCCGTAGACATTTTCAGTGTCTGATTCTAAAACCTAGTACACTCAAGGTCATGTACACCAGACACCGAGCTTTGGGTGTGCCCCCCCCCGTAGACATTTTCAGTGTCTGATTCTAAAACCTAGTACACTCAAGGTCATGTACACCAGACACCGAGCTTTGGGTGTGCCCCCCCCCCCGTAGACATTTTCAGTGTCTGACTCTAAAACCTAGTACACTCAAGGTCATGTACACCAGACACCGAGCTTTGGGTGTGCCCCCCCCCCCGTAGACATTTTCAGTGTCTGATTCTAAAACCTAGTACACTCAAGGTCATGTACACCAGACACCGAGCTTTGGGTGTGCCTGTGGTTATTAATAGTTTCCCTTCATTTCAATACCTCTGGGTAGCTTTTGAATATGTAAGTAAAAGTATGAACTGGGCAGGCTGTGTATCAATCTTTTTTTTTCCATGGGTTCCTGGCTTTCTGCTCATGTCATCATTGGGATTGAAGAAAGAAAATTCTTGCTTCAGAAAGCCATTTAATTTCTGCCCCCGCATATCCGATTGGGTAGAAATTCCCTGTTACGATCCAAGCTTAGGGTGGCTGTGTACACAGGGGAAACCAATGTGTGTTAATGGACTATCTGGGGAGGTTTACAAACGTGGGCAGGGCTGTACATTGCTACATGCCTGAGAAGGCTAACCAATGGTTTAGTGAAGCCGCAGACAATGCCTGGGTGAGTGACACTCCTGTAGTCATTAGCACGGATGGAGATGATCAGTGGCTGGCCATGGAAGTCCGTGTCCACTATTTACCTCATTGCTCAGCTTCACGCTGAGGCTCACATGGGTTTGTTTTGTCTTCCTGTTGTCCCTAGTACAAAGGATTGAATCTGGGGTCTTGAATACGTTAAGTGAACATACCACTGAGATATATATCCCCAGTTCATAAATTTTTATTTTGAGGGAGGGTCTCCTAAAGTTGCCCAGTCTGGCCTTGACTCCTGGGTAGACAGGAGTGGTCCAGCTTCTTTAGTCGCCTTTGTAGCTACTACCTGTTACAAGCGTGGGCCACCGTGACAGGCTCATAGTTGTTCAATGTTTCATTGCTGAATTTAGGCCAGAGATGAAATGATAGTGAGGGCTGTCTTTAGGCTGTGTAATATTATTTAAAATAACATTTTTTAAAGTGATGAGATTAAGCTCAAGAATTACGTTTATTTGTATGTGCAGAGTCTTCGTAGGTCCTCCTCCAAATGAAAAGTAAATAGGGGAATAAAATCCACTCGTGATTAAGTCCCTAAAATGTCAAATTGCATAGTGCTAGAGGGCCCTGATTAATCTTTCCATGGCAAAATATTCCTCATTAGTTTGCCATGGTTAAGGGTTAACTATTATAAATTCAGATATTAATGTATTTTCTGCTTAATTCATTTCCAGGTAGAGGAAATATGGTTAGTAGATGTGAATTTTTTACTTCCAAATGTACTTTGGAAACATTATAGTGATTTATGAGAAATCTTTGGAGACATGGAGAAGAAATCATTCATAAATATGTTGAAATGTATTTAATGTATTTAACTACTTTTGATTGTGGAAAAAAAAACCCTGCCTTGACTTTGAGATGATTATTTTTCTACAGCAAAAGAATTTATGATGTAAATGAAATATTTTACATGCAGTTTTTAAAATCACACAAATTTGAAATTTCTTTTAAATTTCTTTTAAAATTATCCCTTTTAACTTCTGAATTTCTTGACTGGCTCATTAACGTTAAGAACCACGCCCTCCCCACTGAGTGTGTTTTGGAGGCTCAAAGGGTAATAGGAATTTTGAGACATTTATGACTAAAATCTCACCAAGCGTTCATGTTAAAATGATTTCTGTATAGATCCAATAAAAGATGTGTTACCTTATAAAGTGCCTTGACAGAATGATTCATAGTTGAAACATGGTTAAAAGTTTTATGTCTGTGCATGCGAGTTTGTGTTTTAAGAATCTCTGGGGGTCTAACTCTGCATCTGTAGGCTTGTGTATCGCTTAGATTGCTGCAACGCCCTGTGTATGGCGGATGTGAAAGATGAGGGGGGTTTGCCTGGTGGAAGCTAAATGCCTCCTTCTTGCTCTCATGTGTGTTTAGTCTAGAAAAAAAGCACTCTTAAGATTTGTTCTTTTTTCATCTAATCATTATTGCATGGTAAATAAGAATCTGGGAAACGATAGGTTGATGGATGTTTATTGGGGGAGAAATCACTTACACCAGAAACAGATGACCACCACAGGTACCCATCCCAAGGATGCCTATGGATGCTATCTGTCTCTGACCAGGAAGCTAGAGAGTGAGTTGGGGTCCTGGACCCCAGACCTATTCCCCCCAGGTCACGCCCACACCTGTCCCCATGCCCCAATGGGCGTGGTCAGTGCAACAGGTGCGGGCGGGATGGATATCTCACTATAAATCATTGTTAAAAATATGTTAAGATCCAGATATGGTGGCTCATGCCTTTAATGTCAGTATTTGGGAGACAGAGACAGGAGGAACAGTGTTCCAAGCTAGCCTTGGCAACATGGTGATTTCAAGGATAGCTGAAGCTACGTGAGATTCTGATTGAAAAAAAAAAATCAAAAGATGAAGTTACATATATATCAGAATAAAAGAAAAGGCTTGTGCCTTAAATTGACTGTCAAAGGAAGTTATAGTCCAGTGGGATAGATAGATGTGTACATGTAAAAATTATGTATGTAATATAATTCCCGGTAGTGGTAAACAAGAAAAAGGTTGGAGTGAGGGGATGGACAGGGATGGGTGCTTTATATCTTGTGAGTATTGATGTCATGTCAGAGAAGGTGGCATGTAGGACAGCGGTAAGAAAGCCAGTCGTATGATGGGCTTGTGGCAGAAGGTGCCAGAGGGGATAGGAGAGGGGACAGGAGTAGGAAAAGTAGAGGCTGTAAGGCAGAAACAGGCTTGGCAGTACGGGACAGCCTGGGAAGGGCGGGGTGTCTGGAGATGAAATGATGTGGATGGCTAGGAGCCAGACCATGGCGCTAGAGAGGTCATTTGGGTTTCGTTCTAAGTGCAATGCACCCCCCAGAAGTTGTTGTGGAGGGTAGTGAGATTATCCATTGGTCATTGCTGATTGAACCCCATTAAGGCAATGACTCATTTATGATCCTGCATGCAAACGGGAGTTGGAAAGTAAGAAAGGCAACAGAATTCCCATCAAAGTTGGGTGTGCCTGGTAATAGAAAACTAAAAATATCTTATTTGCTGAATTATTCATTAGTAATTATGAAACATTTCCCAGTAGCTCAAGTCAAACCAATTCAGTGGTGTTTCTCCTTTAGGGGAGGGGCTGCCGTGGAGAAAGAAACAAGGATGGCTATAGTGTAGATGGTCCCACCCCCAGCCTGGTGGAGTGGGCCGTCAGGGCATTCACAGGCTTCTCAAACCCTGCCTCTAAAAGCAAAACCATGAAAGGAAGTGGCAGCTTTGCAGGATCATCTTTGGGTATAAGGATTATTTTAAAGTTTATTATCCAAAAAAAAAAAAAAAAAAAAAAAAAAAAACCAGATGTACTTGGGTAACTATTTCTAGAGTATATCAGGCCTAGCAGGCTGGTTTAAATAATACAGGGCGTCTGTGCTCCTGAAATTAGTCCATACTTTGGGGTAGTATGACCCAGCAGGATAGTGGTCTTCTGTGGCTCTGTTGTTTTACCTTTGCTGTCTTTGTAATCGTGTAGACTGTTGGCCGTATTCCAAGGCCAAGTGCCCAGGTGTTCTGGAGTGGCGGCTAGCAGCATGAAGACTCCCAAGTTTCCTCGTTGTCACATCCAACTGAATGGGTGGCTCTGTCCTAACATCCCACCGTGACTGTCCACACCCACTTCATAGGCTTTTATCCCAGGGTGAGGGACCACCGTGGGGGCCACAGAGCTCTCTAGTTAGATGGAGCTAATTTGAGCTTCCTTCTAATGTTGATGTTGTGCTTGTTTCATCCTAAGATCCAAAGGCTACATAGGGAGAGGTGACAGCCTGGGAAGACAGAGAGGGGACCTAAGTGGCAGCCGATGGTAGGGGCTGCACATGTCCATAGAGAGAAATCAATGATCTCAAGTTATTTTGGGAGGTTAATTCTTTATACACAGAAGGCGCTGTCTATCTAGTCTTGTCCAGTTGATGTAATCTGGAATTTCAGTGTGGGTTACAAGCTTAACCTGTGGTTACCACTCAGGTGGCTTAGATGAACAACCTCTTCTACCCTGGACCAGCTGTTTGTGAAATCTGGTTTTTAGAACGCTGTAGTAACAGGGTTAGAGTTGACTCTATTTGCTGTTTGTAGATGTTAGAACATGGGATTATACAGACCAAAATACTCTGTGGTTAGTTGTTACGCATCTCTATTCATGGCGGGTAGTGAAGGTACATTTCTAACAGAGAGCCTGTACATAATGTACTTTCACTAGTGTGAATGGCTTGAGGTAGGCTGGCCTGGTACCATCTGCAAATGCAGATGCTCTGGCCTAGACAAGGGATGGGATGAGCTGCTGTTTTCAATGCCTCACCATCTACTGAAGTTACTTTCTTCTCTGTAGCTCTAAACCATGCCTGCACTCAATTCCGGATGCATCATGATCAGGTGGCTGAAAGGGAAAGAGGCTTTGAAAGCTGAAACCTTTACAACATTAATCTACAT
This sequence comes from Cricetiscus sungorus, assembly GCA_030556225.1. Taxonomy (NCBI): domain Eukaryota; kingdom Metazoa; phylum Chordata; class Mammalia; order Rodentia; family Cricetidae; genus Cricetiscus; species Cricetiscus sungorus. Next base: position 2,342,239 of record JANBXA010000731.1, read on the forward strand.
ATCTTTCAACAAAGAGCTGCCAAGCTGCTGCAGTGAGTTAAGCACCGAGATGGTTGTTGTGCTTACAGTGGCCAATGAAAACTTGGTTCCTGCCTTCATGAGCATTGCAGGCATTTTGCTTTAAAACAGGTGCAAAGTTCGTTGTGACAAATGCTAGGATAGTGTGGGCGTGGTGTTGTGAGAGCGGCTAGTGGGGTATGACTGGTCAGGAAGTCCTGACATTCCATACAGAGGTGATGCTGAACTCGGAATCTGAAGAGTGAAGAGCTGGTACAGGGGGGCATGGAAGGAAGATGATGATGGGAGATGTCATTCTGTAAATAAGTTTCTCTTATTGGTTAATGAATAAAGCCCCATTGGCCAATAGGAAAGCAAGATAGGCGGGTCTCGGAGAGGTGGAGGATTCTGGGAAACATAGTAGAGTCTCGATGTGATCTCTGGAGGAGAGAACTGGAGTCTGGCGTTCTTGGTAAGCTAAGACCATGTAGAAATACATATGTTAGTAATTGTGGGTTAATAGGTTATACAGAGCTAGCCAATAAGAAGCTCTAGCCATTGGCCAACAGCATTAATATTGATACAGGGTCTCGTGTGTTATTTGGGGCTGACGCGGCTGTGGGTCCAGATTGGCGGGAAAGAGCTGGTAATAAAATGATGCCCAGTATGAAACGCAAACCCACAACCCTGGGATTAAGGGTCCCATGCTCTACCGACTGAGCTAGCCGGGCTGTGCTAAGAAAGTAGCAGGATGATTTCCATCTCTGCATTCATTTGGCCTCTTTGGTGAGTTCTAGGCCAGTGAGAGACTTCAACTCAACAACAGCAGTGTAGGCAGCACCTGAAGAAGGACATATAATAGTCTCCTTTGACTTCTGCATGAAAACATGTACATATGTGCAGCCATGCACTTGTGAACATGCACACACGTGCACACGTTACATGCACATGTACACACACAGACACACAAGGAAAAAAAAATCAAGCAAATAAGATGTCCCTCAAACTGTAACTCATGTATCCGTTTGCTTGTGACTCTATTCATCCTACCAAGTCTTGGGGTTACTACTCACCTGCTGGCCTTGCCGCCTCGACTTTTCATTTGGCTTCATGTTCTGTAGTATTAGCCAAGTATTAATAAGCTAACTCATTTCATAGGTGATATAGACAGTTCATAACTCCCAAAGGCAGGGGCACCTTGTGAGGAAATAATAAAAGCAATGATAACCTCAAGAGCATGGTTTAAAGGTTTAAATATGTCAGAAAAGCAGCAGTGGAAACTCAAGAAGGGTGGGAAGTGTACCGGTATGAGTGAGGGACCGAGGTACTCCGGGCATGCTATTTACTGCTTGACACACGTCGACTGATGGGAAGAACCACAAAAAGGGTGAATATCCAGTCACCCCTGCCGCCATCCTGGGTTGGGAGAAGCAATGTAGTAATGTAGTATCTACAGAGGGAACTCTGTAGCTATGTTACCATTAAGGCAAGGGCAGATAGGAAGTTCGGTAATGGGTCCCATGGCAAAGAGATACCGATTGGCACTCAGGTTCCCAGACTGGACAACAGTGATCAAATGGAAAGAACACAGCATACCGTCTGCCACAGCGACCGAGGGTGATGTTTTGTTTTGTTTTGTTGTTTTGGTGGCACGGTAGTGTGATGGGAAGACACGGATTCTCCCTCTCTTCTTTCTTTCCTTTGTTCCAGCCTGCCATGTAATTTTAGTGCCTAGGATCATGCTGAATATTCTGTAGAAATGCAGTGACAAACAGGCAGGTAAGCAGTTCCGATGCTACCCTCCTGGTCCCTGCCGGGGTGACGTGCACATGAGCATTCCTGATGAGAGGTGTCTGCTTTGCTGTTGGGGATGCCAGATGGAGGAGCTGGCCCTCGCCCAGGCTGTGCACACCTGCAGCTGGCCTCAGGTGGCTGTGAACTTTGAGGGGCCTGCAGTTCAGCTGGAGACGAGGGCCCTCCCTCCAGCTCCAGGATCGCCTGAAAGATGCACAGAGTGACAGCCCTTTCCAAAAGAGGCTGATTTTAAAACTGTGATGAAAATGGCTAACAGCAGGCTGAAGGTTAAAGTAAAAAACTTAAAAACCATAAAATCTGCCTGGAGGCTATTTAAGCAAACTGTTCTAGAGGCACAGATGGTTCATATACCTCTGAGCCAAAAACAAAAAAGGAAAAAGGGGACGGTGAAGCTGGCGCGATTAAGCAGACAACTATGAAAGTTTTATTAGTGCTAAAAAGGCATCCTTTAGAAAAGTGGGGAATCTGTCTTAGGAACTCGGAAGATGTGGCAAAGACCAGTGGGAAGTGGAGGGGGCAAGTGGATGTCATTTCAGAAGGCAAGCAGGGATGGGGGCACAGCACCACTGAGCCCTGCGTATCGGAAGCTGGGCTCCTTGGTAATGAGCAGCACAAGAGGCAAGGAACACAGTCGGGTGTGGCTCCCGCCCTGTGTCCGTTTTTGACGTAGAGCCGATTTCATGAAGGTTGGGTACAGCCCAAATAGTAGTTTGGACCTCCAGATATCATCAGTGAGTTCAAGACACTGAAGTGTCAGGAAGCAGAGGGACCAAACCTGTGATGGGAAGAACCATTGTGGGCGGGACCCAGCGAGCAGGCAAAAGAGTGCTGAGGGGCACAGGTCTCAGGGGTGTTCGTTTACACACGCACGTGTGTGAGCACAATTGCCACACTCACAGAAAGGCTGGCTTTTGAGATTGATGAGTGGAAATCCTCCAGATTTTGAGAGAGGGTATATGGTGGGGTCCAGTGGGACAGTATGGAGGCTTTGGCGTCACCTTTCAAGGAGCCTCCCCAGAGGAAACATGTAGACAGACAGACAGACAGTACTTATGTCTTGAGTTAGCCTTGAACATAAATCCAAATAAAAGTGGCCAAATATAACCTGACCAAAAGTAAGGTTGTCTGGCTTTTCAGCAACTCACCCTAACTCGGGTGGGGTTTGCTGACTCCTGTCCCAGGCCCTTGAGGGAGGTGAAGGGACCTTGGACTCAGAACCTGGGTGGTATTCCTCAGGGTACAGGTGAATTAGCAGCTCCCGGCCCCAGAGCATGAATTAGGAGCTGTGTTACTTAACAAGGGGACTGCTTATTCGGAAGTAGAGACCAAGGAGAAGACTTCGCTACTTCCTTTGCCTTGCTTTGATTTGGAAACACATAGCTTGTGCCTCCATTGGCCACCCCTCAAAGCCAATACAAAGTTTTCCCTGTTGCTCAGAACCCTGAGAGGGACACTTGGTCCGCTGCGATGGGGGCTTATTGTGGTGGATGAAAGAAGTCTTTTATTCGCTTGGCTGTATTAAGAATCAGTTTTCAAAAAAATGGGTAAAAGTACGCCAAGGTGCACGGTGATAACTGAGCTATGACCCACTTTCATAGGAAGTGTGCCGTTCATTCTTCTTAACCCGATTTTATGAAGGGCCAGTGCTGAACTTTGAAAGCATTGACACGGGGGATTAAATATATTTTCATTAAGTTCCAGGCTATACATACACGAGAGACAGAAGGCTGCACGATTGCCATGCTGAGGACAAAGGGAATTGACGATCAGGCCACTCTGCTATAAGTGTACCCTGCCTCTTGACACTCAGGGGTAACCTTTGCAGCTGACCAGCTCAGTGAAAGCCAGGCTCAAACTCTGTGGCAGATGGTTTAGTACGCGGTGCATATATTAATCCATGGAGGCAGCCCTGGAAACGCAAGCAGGTTGCTAACGACCATGGATAGTGTTTGCGAGCCCCTTCTGCTCTCCTGTGTCATGCTTCAGGGAGCAACCTGCTGGTCTGGGGTGGCAAACCATGTCCGTCAGCTTTCCATTGCTGTAACAAATATCTGAGACTGCCAGTTTACAATGAGGCTTAGTTTGGCTTCGTTTGGGAGGCCCTGTTTATTTTGGGACATCATAGACGGAGGGCACATCGGAGCTAAGCTGCTGGTGTCCTGGCCGGGAAACAGAGGAGGAGGAAAGGGAGGGTCCCACAGCACCCTGCAGGGGCACGGCCTCCATCCATGGCCTGAACCCTTCTCACTGGTCCTGCTTCCTATAGGATCTACCACTCCCTGATCTTCCACCCGGGTTCACGTCGTTAGGGCGTCTTTGGAGGACATTTGTGGTCTAAACTACAGCAGGGTTGCTCTGTGCCTCAGGAAGAGGCAGTGCCATTTCAAGGTGGACAGAGATGAGAGAAGGTGGCACACGCCCCATGGTTAATGTTCCCTTGGTGCCACTGACAGAGAACCATTGAGAATGAGGAAAGTGTCAAAAGCGAAGGAAGGGCAGCATTTACTTCCGGAAACCCAACACCACTTCAAGCCCGACTTCGAGTGAGTACAGTTAAAAAGGGTACGTCATCTTCTGGCTAGTTGGCACCAGAAGGAGCCCTGTGTTGGTGGTATAATTTCCAGGTTTCTTTTAATCCCGCATTATTTGATAAATAGAGAAAAAAACATTGGCCTCCCAAGTTCCAGTGCAAACTTTACTTAAAAAAAAGAAATCAATTAAAGGGTCTGGGAAGATTGTTCGGTCGGTAGAGTGCTTACCATACAAGGTTGGGCACCAGAGCCTGATCATGACACCCACATAAAAGCTAGGCCCTGAGGCATTCATCCAAAATCCCCAGCTCTGAGGAGCCAGATCTGGAGGATGCTTGGGATTCAGTGGCCATCTAAGCTGACTCAGTGGGTTCCAGGTTCACCTGCCTCAAAACTTAGGAAGGGAAGGTGAGTGAGGGGACCCGTGGTGTCAGTCTGTGGCACACGTGCCCATGTGCGCCCATGCACACACACACACACACACACACACACACACACACACACACACACACACACACACACACACACACAAGAATGAATTAAACCCCAGGGAGATAATTAGGAGACGCACATGCCAGGTGGGGCTCATAGAAATCATTTGGATTTATTGAAGTCTAAATTCAGACAACCAGAATTAATTGGGAGTTTAGAAAGATTTGGACAAAATGCCTAGCTGCCTTAAGTGTTTCGTTTAGGGTGTCAACATTAATTGTGATGAGAGATGAAAGTGAAAGTTACTGGCATAAATGGGTGTGGAGCTTAAGTTACTAATTCCATCCTCCCCAAGAGCCGGTGCCTCCTGCTCAAGCCTCTTCGCCCGTTTCCCACACGGCGATCTAGCACACAACCAATACCAGTGAAATTTAATTCTTTATATCTGTGTAATTCAGCTTGAGACAAGATGCTTGACATCCCCATGGCTACACAAGTGACTGAATGTTTGACCAGGGCCTAATAAAAGTGATGCAGACCTCAATTTCTTCCTCCTTATGTTCATAGGGAGATGAGGCCACGTTATGAATGAAGCTCCTGTCAAAGTGATTATTACAGATAGCCCCTATAACGTGACCTCTCTGGGGACACGAGGAGCCTGGAAACTGATTACCATGACTGAGCTGCTGGAAACCAGCTGTGCAGAGGGGGATTTGTGGAAATATGGGCCTTACCCTGGGCGGTCCACTCGGAGAGGATGGGGGAAGCTGGCATTGGGGTCGGGCAGTTTGACCTACACTTTTGTTTCGGGCAGGGCAGGATACATCTCCATATGCATGTCAGTGTCTTAAAGGAATGTACGAATTAGCCACTTGGTGACATCCCTAGAGTCTGGGACGTGTCCCAGGGCTGGGAATGTGGAGCTCAGAAATGTGCTTCTGTTGAAAGGGTGTGCACCTCTGTGCTCGTGTAGACATTGGTCTGAGGCCCCACATGTATTTACTGGCTCGTTTATTCAGCGAGCAGTCTTTGTGATCCACAGCATACCAGACGCTGTTCTATGGCTAAGGATGCAAAGATGAATAAGGAGAGATCTCCATCTCCAAGGACCTCACAGTTAAATAGACGAGACCAATGAGCAAACAAGTGTCAAGATGTGAGTAAGACATGCCAGAGCAGATGTGGGTTAGAACCAGGGACCGTCGTGTGGCTTACCCAGCCCAGGGCCAGCCCCTCTGCATGAATGGACGATGCTAGGAGGAAGGCCAAAATGTACATCCAGGGAATGTGATGAGAAGAACAAAGCTAAGGATGGCAACTCTCTAAAAGAGATGTGAGTCGGGAATGAGGTCCCCGCGTCCCACATCATACGGTGGATGTATAACCCTTGTCATATTCCTGCAATGGGTTTCAACCTCTCACAACTTAAAATGATATTGGTGGCTTTGTGAGAAAGTCACCTTCAGGGACTAAAGGAAACAGACATTAGTGAACAGGGCTCACAGTTGTAGCAACAGGAGGCTAATAACACACCCTGACAGCCTCATACCTGCACTAGTCCGGAGCTGTCCAAATGGAATGTAATGTTAGACTACTTCCCAACTCCGCTTAGTTACGGACGAGAACGCTGTGACCCTGAGAAGTAGGAGGCTTGAAGGTGGCACACAGTGAGGGCAGATGGACACCAGACACATCAGCTCTGATGAGGATGTCAGGGGCAGCGATGGGAGGGTTGTAGTCACTCCCACCGGCAGGGTGACAGAAACATCTTCAGTGGTTAGGAACTGGACACATCAGCTTTGGAAAGTGAGTCGGTGTGCTGCTTTTCAAACTTGCATTGACTGTGAGTCAGTGGTGAGAAATCATTTCCCCTGTACCTTCTTCTGTATGTGCATGCATGCATTCATACCTTATTCCGTAGACCATATCACCAACATGCTGGTGTGTCCTTTATTTACCAGGCCATGTCAACAGAAGATTTTCTTACAATGCTGTTACAGCTGCAATCGGGCTAAAACGAGAATTCTAAAATGTGTCATGGCTGACAAGAATTATAAAATGCATCATTGCTTCAAAAGTGCTAAAATGTGAGAAATATTTGGGTTTCAGAACATACTCACAAAACCCAGGACATAGTTATTAAAAAAAAAAAAGTTCAATGTGACAGTACTTAATTTTTATGTGATGTGCTATGATATTTTGTGTTTTGTTCCATTCTGTCATAAACTGCTGATTTGACTCACTAAGAACCTATTGAAAATACTAGGAGACTTACGTGAAATATCACTGTAGTCAGATATTCACTCTATCTGCACCTGTTGCACTGACCACGCCCATTGGTGTGTGGACAGGTGCGGACATGACCTGGGGGAACTAGGTCTGAGGGAGGGGACCCTGGAGGGCTCTCTCGGTTGCTGGACTGAGACAGAGAGCATCCGGAGGCGTCCTTGGGACAGGAACCTGCTGGTGTTCATCTGTCTCTGTTGTAAGTTATTTCTCCCTGAATAAACATCTATTCAGCCTATCTGTTTTCCCCAACCCTTATTATTCCACAATATATCACAATAACAGAAGGTTAGGGATCTTCAAATTCTCACTGTTGGATCCTTCTTGACTTTAACGGCAACCTCCCCAGGTTAGGTGGAGGTCTAAGCTTTCACTAGATGCTGTCTTGGTGGGATCATATTTATCCTTTAACATGGCCAACGGTTACCGCATGGATTGCTTGCCTTGAAGTGTGCATTTGTCTTGTTGGAGAATTGGGGGCAACGGCCATATTGATCCGATAGTGAAAGGGAAGGCTGGGAGTTTAGAATGAGCTGTGTCAAGTTCTTTTTCGGGTGATCACGACGTCCGGTGGGGAAGCCGCAAGCAAGGGTTGGAGAGCCATAGACGCGGAGGAAGAAAGAACAGACGGCCAAACAGTTTCTCACTGTAGCTCTGAGCTTTGGGCTCAGGGGCCAGCGAGCTAAGTCGAGAGACACACTGTCTGTCACCACAGTGGCCTGGTCTCAGGTATATGCCGTCAAGCGGTGCTGTTAGGTGGCCTGAGGCTCATTTTTCGTAAGGACTGACCAACATCGGGGGTGGGGAGGGGAGGTCTTGGCTACCGAGGAGAAGTTCTCATAGCACTCAGATAAACCAAACTGAAAGATGGTGAATTCCAGGCTAGCTTGGGCTACAGAGCAAGACCTTGTTTATTACCGCCACCCCCTCACACACACACACACACACACACACACACACACACACACACACACACAAAGGTAAATAATGGTAGCATGGGCTTCTGCACTAACATAACTTGGCCTTGAAAGCCACATTGCAAATGAGACAGTGGAGTGGCCTGTAAACGCACATGGACAGCGCCTGAAGTGGGCATCCCAGACCTTTTGTTAGAATCAGGGTCATCCGTAATCTGCTGAAAATGTCACTTTGGATCCACCCTGAAGCAGGAGACATGCACAGAGAAGCTGACAGATAATTCAGGGTTCTAACGCCCATTCTTGGACCTCTGAATCCAGGCCTTAGGATCTTTTGAGTTACCGGACACAGGAGAACTCAGTTCCCAATCTGCTGTAGTTTAAGCCATTGCTAATGGGAGGTTTTCTGACCTGTGCGGCCCAAGGCCTGGTATTAAGATTTAGAACAGGTGGAGGCATGCCAAGGGCCAGCAGGGCCAGGTGGGGGTGATGTTCGGCATCACCAGGCAGAGTTTTAGAGTAACTATCCAATACTGGAGAAACAGCTGCCAAGCTGAACGTGATGCGCCTGCCGTCCTGGCGTAGGCCTTCGGAATCAGACATCACCCTTTTCCAACAGTTTGATCGCTGCTTAAGAACTGACCCATGCCCTTTGAGATGGATGCTTTTAAAGTCACAGAGCTGGTGATGTTACAGAGCTATGATGGATGCAGGATGCTCCCGGTACTGCTCAGTGAGATGTTGGATTGAGTAAATCTTGCTGCTCCCATGTCCTGTCTCTGCCACCCCGGAAAGGAATTTAAACTGTCAGCCGTTAAGTGTTCATCTCTAAAGTGAAATATGTAGTTGGAGCCAATTTGGCGTAATTTACCAGGACAGGTTTTCCTGTCTAGGAGAGCTGGTGAGGGAAGTAGGGGCAGGGTCCGTTGGAGCTGCCTCTGTGGGAGTCTGGGACACACAGGGCTCAGAATGGCTACTGTGTGTGGGGGCTCCGTGGCATCTGCCAGAGGAAAGGGCGCACTGTCTTGCTGCTCCTCATCCTTTCTCCGAAAAGAGCCCCACAGGCTGCCATCCCAGCAGACTGGAGCCATCCCAGGAAGCATTTCCTCCTGAGTTTGGGGAATGCTCTCTAGGGTGGGCTGGGGTGGGCAGGGGAGAGGCTCTTGTCTGCGAGCCTGCCTGGGCTGCAGATGGAAAGGCTTGTTCAAGTGTGGCAGCATCTTTGTGTCACTGTTAGTGGTTTGATTTTTTTTCTCTCTTCAAATCTCCTTCTGAGGGAAATCTGTGATTACATTTCCCCCTCCGCACAGGTGCCAGGATGCATTGCGCAAACACAAACATATCCCACTTCATGAGAGGATTTGGAAGTCATTTTCCTTCCATCTGTCTGAAGTGGATTGTGCTCTAAAACCGGCCATCCGCCTACCCATTCTCCCACGCACCTTCTCGGTGACAAGAAGGAGACGGCATTGTAAGAGAACGGGGAAAATAAGTTAAACCCGAAAGGCATTTCAAAGGATGGCTTATTAGTATCACTTGGGCAGCTATGAATAACGCATGACAGCTTCTGGACTGCAGCTATTTCCAGAGCAGAGCCCGCATCTCCCTTCTCTCCCTTCTGATCCAGAACCCTTTTAGAGGAGATGTTTCTCTGTACCATATTCCCAAACCCTTGCGGAACCCGGGTTCCTTTGACCACAGATCATTTCCGTGTGCACACGGTGAGCTCTTGCCCCATAGGGAGGCCAGCAATGCCCCTTGGGAAAGGAAGGACCGCAGAGGACGGCGCAGCTGTACGTGTGCTCCTCGCTCACACAATCAGAGGCCCAGCAGGGCATCTTCCCAGTGCAGCTGCACAGCTTCTCGGGAGCTCTCTGAGGCCCTGCGCCCTACGTGCAGATTCCAAGCTACATTTAACACAATTGCCCATCAGCACTTAGGAAGCAGTTACCACAGAAACCCAGCAGAGACCAATTAGTCACATGATTAAATTAATTAAAATAACCCAGGGCATCTGCCATCTTGCCTCTTTCTGCTGCAGATAGTGCATGACCTAGACCAAACTGCAATTGGTTAGCCATGCTGTTGTGCCTTGCAATCCTAGAATTGCCCTCTGACCATGGACAGAGGTTCTCCTGATTTTGTTTTCTTGCCTTAAGGACTCTGTTAGGTTGTTTTGTGGAATATTTCTCCTCTACAAACCGGGCAGTATCAAATTTACAAAACATCAGGTTTAATAAGCAATAGGATTTGTTGTGCTGGGGGGAAGAGGACTTGCAAACATTTTGTTTTGTGTATGGTTGAAGACTTTTGGAGGCTTTTAATGAGTACATTCACGGCACATGACCTGAGAGTTGTGTGACAAGTCACAAAAGCAGACCATTGCTCTCCTTGTTAAAGTAATAGAGGTGTTACATGAGGTGCGGGCAGTCTGTCTAGGAGATCGTCTTAAGTCAAGCATGGTGTCTAGTGATCCCACTCACTGACTTATCATTTGCAGAAGGCAGAAACAGACACCCCAAAGCTGATCCAGTAAATCAACGTTGTCCTTGGTATGTTGAATGACCTAATCACAGCCCTGTCAGATTCTCTGTGTAATCAAAGGTTATCTGTTACCACAGGACCAACCTTCTGTATACCACACACACACACACACACACACACACACACACCCACCACACACACTCACACACACACATTCACACACACACTCATTCTCTCTCTCTCTCTCACACTCACACACACACACACCACACACACACACTCACACACACACACATTCACACACACACTCATTCTCTCTCTCTCACACACACACACACACACACACACACACACACACACACACACACAGCTTACCTGAGGTCTCACAATATGCACAGCGGTGTCAATTTCTGTCAACTCAGACACTTGCTAGAGACCTGTCCTCTATCACATCCAAGAGCCAACTGGCCAGATACAATTTGGAGGTATCAAGAGTTAATGGTATGGTTTCCAAACACACACACACACACACACACAGAGAGAGAGAGAGAGAGAGAGAGAGAGAGAGAGAGAGAGAGAGAGAGAGAGAGAGAGAGAGAGAGAGAGAGAGAGAGAGAGAGAACCTGGTAAAATGCACAAATGATATATAGCTCTACTGTTTTAATGTGGGCCTAACAGAAAGTGGTGCAGCCTTGTCTGTGCACCTTGCCTCTAAGACAGGAGGCTCACACATGAAGAAGGTGGTGTGTAAGCAGTCAGCTGGCACAGCTCTTTCCTTAGACACTGGGCTCCTTTAAACCCTCCCTCTCCTTGGGTGAGAGAGCCTGGTCAGACCTGTGGACGGATGTGTCCGTATGGCCCTTCTGAAAGTCAGGACTGATGAAAGAGAACCATGTGGTCATTTAAAAAGCTGTGGCCGGATATATTTCATAACAAGCCTTGAAGGAACTTAACTGACATTCTGTCGTCAATAGCACTAGTGATAAGAATGTGTGTTTGAGCCACAGTTCATCATTTATGAGACATTTGGATAACGCTAGGCTTCAGCTGGGCATGCATCTCTAATCTTTACTTTTATTTAGTGTGCACATGTGGTACAGTTGCTTTCTTAGCCCGAGTCTATTTTGTGAATGAAATGGATATCAATGAAAAGCAGACTAAAGCTGGAGTGTGGAAAAACATGCTTCCTGTTTCAGAGTGTTTTCTTTTGAAGTCAACAGAGGAATGAACACACAGAACTTTATTGCATAAATATAATTAATGAAGACCTCTGGGAGAAGTGATTTTCAAAACAAATTAGATAAATGTTTTATTTACATATATATGTACACACATACACCACCAAATATTAGTGATTCTGTAAACTGTAGACTTTATGTAAGCAAAAATTTATTTCTGTTATATAGGGGCATCATTTTTTTTTCTCTATTAAAATTACGGAACACGGCATTTTGAAAATGGTTAATATTGGTCTTTTGAGAATGGCGAAATGAAACACGAATTAATGTATACTTCTTCTTTTAGTTGTTTACAAGGTGTGGTCAAAAACAAGCCCAAGCATTCAGAAAATTATTACAGAGTGCTTTAGGTGTGCGGGTGCTGAAGGAGATTTCACTGTATTTTGCGTAGGAGACACAGCTTAGTTATGAAGTCAAGGCATTGCCCATTGCTGCCAGCATTCTGAACTCTGGCAGTGAAGATGCCCTCTGTGGGGAGGGGGCTGGTTGTGAAAGCACCTGCTCCTCCGTCCTATTGTAAATTTCGGGCCACCCTTTATCGTCTTCTGTTGTCATATTCATCTCGTTTCACCAAGGAGGGCCAGCAAAAGGTGGCTCTGCGTAATTTATGAATTATCTCTCCTTTCTTTCTGCCTCCGTTGTCCCGTGTTCTATCGACACGTCGTATGCAGGCGGGGATGAAAAACCGAAGCATTTTGGACATAGGATGTTAATTGACAGGGTCAGTTCTGACAGACTTCCAAGGTTGAAACAACAACAACAACAACAAAAAAAAAACCCTGCAAAATTAACATGTGTGAAATCTGTGGTTATGGGAAACAGTTGCTGCTGATATTGATTTTTCATCCCTTTCATTTGATCTTCCTGGCAAGTCTTATTCCTGAGTACTTACTGACACACTCAGATTGTCAAAGAAATCAACTTGAGATGAGTGAAAATGAATTACTTTGGAAATGAGTTTGTGTCTGTGTTTTCATAAAGATCTTGTTCTTTAGTAGCAAAGGGGCAGGGCAGCTTCTGCTGCTGCCTCATGGCCTTCCCATAAATCCTCCAGAGAATGAGGCAGGTACAATAAATTAATAAATGAAATGGAATTAATAAGTAAAACTGCAGAAGGCCATGGCTAGTGTGTTAGTCTTAGCATGCTAATTCACGGCACTCTAGGGAGATTAAAAAAAAAAATTCACAAGTCCCCTTGGTGATGGTGAAATGGAGCAACGGGGGCGAAGGGAAAAGAAAAAAGAAAATAATTGAGCAGCATCTGATTGTATTCAGCAAAGAGCCGCTTAGAGGAGCAGCCCCCGCTGCCCTGTGCGTGCAACTGCCTTTGTTTTCATTGCACATGGTTTTGCTGGCTATCGAGTACTTTTATGGATATTTATTTTCCATTGTCTGTGTTTCCTATTATCATAAAACCCCACAAACAGGGCGATTTTGTCTGTCTTGCTCCATGCTTTGTCCCCAGTGTTGAAAGCTGCTTCTACCACGCACAAGATTTTTGATAAATATTCATTGAATGAATGAATTGAATTCATTTAAGGATAAATATTCATTGAATGAATGATTAAACTAGGCTCAAATTAAACGAGGAGCTGAATAAACTAGGTCTGGTGTTTTGAAGTAAGCGGCATTAAAAGGAATGTTAATTTGTTTAGCAAATTAGATTAGCTAAAGGCTTAAAGGGAATCTACCTGTGAACACCTTAGGAACAGCCTTCTGGCTTGAGCTGGGGACGCTCACAGAGGACTGGAGACCCCACACTAGTGGATCATTACATTGCTTTTTCTTGTTTTCTCTACACAGATGCTTTCGTACAAAGAACCTAAATAGACCAGGGCTGAAAAAGAATTAAGATTTAACTTCCCTTAGGAAAGCAACAGAAACGTGCATGAAACAGAGAAAACAAGAAGGCTGACAACTAAAGGGTGTGTTGTGCATTCTCCTTCTCCGTGCAGGTGAACGGACAGACAGGGTACATCCTTAGTCCTCACCCATCCTCACGGCCGCATCATGGAGGCCCTGCACACACAAAACCTTTACAGTCTAACTGGTCGTCTCCCAGGCTGGTAGGAGGGGCTTAATTATCTTAGTCTCAGCCATTCGGTGACACTGTCATGGGAAACCTGTTGTTTTATAGTATACGACATTTGGGTGACACATTGATCTGGTTATTTGCTCTTAATACCACCCACATGGAGTTTGCACTCTGCCACCCCCGGCAAACCCTGACACTTGGAATCACAGTCACTTAGCACTCTGCGGTGTTTATGCATTGATATTTGGTAGAACTGATTTATGACCCATTTGGGAGGGACAGCAATAAGGGAGGGGAGGCTGTGTGATGCCCTCAGTATATATCAGGTATCCAGGAAAACACACAAAATGGTTTGAAAGCATCTCCTCACCCAGTGGTGATACACGCCGCATGAGAACCACTTGGGATTTCGTCGCTTGTTTTGTCCGTCGTCTGATTCTTCATTCGTGGCTTTCACCTTACCAAGCTGTGTTTAGAAGTAGGGTTTCCAGCCTCCACCCCATAAGGCCTCCCGCAGCCATGTCCTGGTCTCCCATGTAGACACCGAGGTTCAGGTGGGACCAATCCAGAAGAGATTGGAGAATTTCCTGGGTACCCACCCTATGGGACAACGCTAAGCCAGAATGTGAAGGTCCAAGAGTGGCCCTGCAGAGCCTCCTACCGCCCTCCTGTTCCCGCCTCTGCCCACCCCACAAGGGGCCCCTCCTGTGGCCTCTTGGCGGCCCTGGGCTGCCCACCTCTCCTCTCTTTCTCTGGTATTTGTTTCCAGGGCCTTCCTGGCCGGACAAATTCCCCACTCACCTGTGGGCAGCCAGTGACCTCCGCTTTTAAAGTTGTCACAATGTTAGACACTGAGCTCAGTATTTGATGGCATCGAATACTGGACTGAAGGTGGACCTTGACCAGGGGCAGCGGTGCCCTGGGCCACTGCTCAGTCCACTCTTCGTCTTGTACCCAACTAGCACACCCCAAATCTGCCCAGAAGCCCAGCCACCCGCCCAACTGCAGACTGCAGATCTCCTTTCTCTGCCCTCCTCCTGCCGGCTTTCCTTCCACATGCTTTGGTAAGTTCTCTGCCACTAACCCCACCCTTCCTAAAAATTTCTTTATTTTAAAGACAGGGTCTTACTTGTCGTTTTTTTGTATCTCATGAGTCCTTAATCATGGCCTTGAGCCACCAGGCCCAGCAGGCTCATTCTCCCCCCACTCCCTCCCTCCCTCCCTCCCTCCCTCCCTCCCTCCCTCCCTCCCTCCCTCTCTCCCTCCCTCCCTCTCTACCTCCCTGCCTCCCTCCCTCCCTCCTTCCTTTCCTCCCTCCCTTCCTCTTTGCCTCCCTCTCTTCCTTCCCTTCCTCCTTGTTGGGGATTGAACCCATGGCTTATGTATGGCAAATGTTCCGCCATCTAGCTCCACCCACGTCATGGCTGGTTTCCAAAAGACCCCCCAAATGTGTACTTCAGGAGCTCTCTTCTGGAGATGTCCATCTCTGTGCTGACCCAACATGACAAGATGTCAGTAAACGCGCGTGGAATCTAAACACATCTGCACACAGAGGCAATGGGGGTTAGGGTTCTGTGAGACGTCTTGAGAATAACCATTCTGGTAAAGGAAGTTTGAAGGAATGTGCCTTCCCGTCTTGAAATGCCCTAGCTAAACATGTGCTGGAAGACACCGGGGAAAGAGAGACAAGGAGCAAACACTGAATGAGCTCATAAAAACAAAAACAAAATAAAAAACAAACCACACATGGTGACACACACTATAATGAAGCGGATAGATTGCAGGTTTGAGGCCAGGGCTGTGAAACGTAGTGACTCCAAGGCCAGCCTGAGACCCTCTCCCTCCAAAAAGGAAAATGTAAGGTAAATATTTTATCGATGTCTAGAAAGCGATGGAGAGATGAGGTTTTCTGTCGGGAGGGTGAACTGTTTCTCTGGTCGTTGCAGATGTTTCCCACAGCCTTCACTCCCTCGAATATGCTGTGCACTTGCTTTGGGAACTCCTCTGTGGCCTCCTAAGCCCCCTCTCCAGGCAGCCGAGGCCGAGTCACCCTGGGTTGGGCTGCCTGGGCGAGGGGAGCCCGTCCTCTGCACCAGTTCCGTGTCCCTGTACAGCACCCTTGGTGGGGGCTCTAATAAAGGAGTGCTGGCTGATTCATTGTCAGGTTAAGAAGCCCTTTGTTTCTGTTTAGTTTTCTGAAACAAGACAAATTATGATATTTTCTGTTAATTTCTTTCCTTAATGAGTTTCATTAAAATCAAAGCTTCCGGAAGACTGAGCCTTGACAGCTGTCTAAGGGCTGTTTCATTTACCAGGGGCTGCTAAGACTGAATAATTATTACAGCCTGATAGTTTGCAAAGAAGTAAGAACAACAGAGAGAAACAGGCTCCTTGAACGGTGTGCCACATCTTTCTTTTTCTTCCCGTGTCTGGGGTTCTGTGGTATTCAAAAGAGATCATTAAAACTACGCGTACTCTCTGATCCACAATATTACAAAATCATCACACGCTTGCTTCTTAATGGTGCCCTGGTTCTTAAATACCGAATTTCAGTTAATGATGGCATATTAAAAGGGAGCTTTCTAGAGGTTAATAATAAAAATATATTATCTTCAGGCACTAGGAAGCTGTTCGGCACACGATGCTGTAAGACTGGACAGTAGTGTATTCTGCCCAAGAGTGTGTGTGTGTGTGTGTGTGTGTGTGTGTGTGTTGTGTGTGTGTGTGTGTGTGTTTGTGTGTGTGTGTTTGTGTGTGTATGTGTGTGTGTTTGTGTGTGTGTGTGTGTGTATGTGTGTGTGTGTTTGTGTGTGTGTGTGTGTGTATGTGTGTGTGTGTGTTTGTGTGTGTGTGTGTGTGTGTGTTTGTGTGTGTGTGTTTGTGTGTGTATGTGTGTGTGTTTGTGTGTGTGTGTGTGTATGTGTGTGTGTGTTTGTGTGTGTGTGTGTGTGTGTGTTTGTGTGTGTGTGTGTGTGTGTGTATGTGTGTGTGTGTGTATGTGTGTGTGTTTGTGTGTGTGTGTGTGTGTTTGTGTGTGTGTGTGGGGGGGGAGGTATGTGTGTATGTGTGTGTGTGTGTGTGTGTGTGTTTGTGTGTGGGGGGGTATGTGTGTATGTATGTGTGTGTGTGTGTGTGTGTGTGTGTGTGTGTTTGTGTGTGTGTGTGTGTATGTGTGTGTGTTTGTGTGTGTGTGTGTGTGTGTTTGTGTGTGTGTGTTTGTGTGTGTATGTGTGTGTGTTTGTGTGTGTGTGTTTGTGTGTGGGGGGTATGTGTGTATGTGTGTGTATGTGTATGTGTGTGTGTGTGTAAATGTGTGTGTGTGTGAGTGTATGTGTATGTGTGTGTGTGAGTGTGTGTGTATGTGTGTGTGTATGTGTGTGTGTATGTGTGTGTGTATGTGTGTGTGTTTGTGTGTGTGTGTGTTTGTGTGTATGTATGTGTGTGTGTGTATGTGAGTGTGTGGGTATGTGTAAGTGTGTGTGTGTGTGAGTGTGTGTATGTATGTGTGTGTGTGTGAGTGTGTGTTTGTGTGTGGGGGGGGGTGTGTATGTATGTGTGTATGTGTGTATGTGTGTGTGTATGTGTGTGTGTGTGTGAGTGTGTGTGTATGTGTATGTGTGTGTGTGTGTGAGTGTGTGTGTATGTGTATGTGTGTGTGTGTGAGTGTGTGTATGTATGTGTGAGTGTGTGTGTGTGTGTGTGAGAGTGTGTGTGTGTGTTGCACTGTGCTGGTCGAGGCTGGGGAAGCACAGCCACTTGTGTTTGACATAGTAGAAAATAAATTTTTAAATCATGGTCAGAATTTCACGTTTCCTGCTAGAAAGAGCAGTGCTCTTACTGGGGCAGACTTTCTTTTACAGTTTTTACACAGGCGAGGGGACAAAATATGACTGTCACAGTGCCACAGCACCTGGACAGACTGAACATTGAGGTGGCTTACCTGGCTTGGGGGCACAACCCTGAGAGGTCTTAGAAAAGACAAAAGCATGCCATTCTATCAGAAGTGACCAAATAAAGTGAATTCTGCTACCCAGGGTGTGCTGTGTGTCTCAGTTCTCGGTAAGGAAGGAGACAGGGGCAGCTGAAGTAAAGTGGGGTGTGGATCTTCATAACTGCCCACCCGGATAGGGAGAAGTGAGGTGAGGCTCAGAAGTACCGCCACTTTCTGAGTTATTCTTAAGATTCATAGTAACTTTTTTGTTTGTTTGTTTGTTTGTTTGTTTGAGACAGGGTTTCTCTGTGGCTTTGGAGCCTGTCCTGGAACTCACTCTGTAGACCAGGCTGGCCTCAAACTCACAGCGATCCACCTGCCTCTGCTTCCTAAGTCCTGGGGTTGAAGGCGTGTGCCATCACCGCCGGCTCTCATAACAACTTTTAAAGATAGTTGTGGGAGTGTGTGTGCATGTGGGAGCCCCTCAAGCCTTCGTACAGGGAGTCAGCCAGCATTAGCTGCTGGGAGGACTCAACTCTTGACCGTGGTGAATCTTGGCAGAGTTGTGGATCCCCGGGGTCAGGGAAACTGACTTCCATTTTTGTGCAGTTTCTGTGCAGTGATAACGGGAGGTGGATAATTGAACCAGAGAGTCTAAGTTTCCTTCAAATTCTGAGCTTCTGTGCTTAAATAAGACAAGGAGAAATGGAAACGTTTGGATACAAAACTGGCGTGTCTGTGTACGTGGTGTCTGTGTAAGTGTGACTCTGCATACGCAGATGTGTGAGCCCCTCTCTGTGGAAGAAGTTGTGTCCATAGTGTAAGCTGCAGGATGGCTGCCCACTAAGTAGCAGACTGAACGTAATCTGGCCCTTCCCTTTCTTAAATCTTTTAATACGAAGGAGCCTGGTCTTTCTCAAGAACTCCTCATTAAAGTGTAAAACCCTCTCCCGTAGTGTTGACGCTGAGAAGGGGTCTTATTCCATGAAGTCTACCACTATCTTATGGAAATCTCTCCCTCAGGAGGTCTCTGAGCCCAGGGCTGCAGCTGTTTTTTAATAAGGGCCGGATAATTTTATGACCAATAACATTTATTGTTACACATGCTACAAGAAGGTTAATCAAACCTCAGCCTTCAGGGCATAATCCCGGTTCTCCCAGGAATTTCCTTCCAGAATCTGTGCTTGGCTGGGAAGGCCCCTTACCCTCCTCTTGTGTGAGTCGTTGACTATTATGCCATGGTTCCAGGTTTGTGCAGCAACTCTGTGTCACACTGTCGCCAGCATCAAAAACCGGGGGCACAAGACGCAAGTAGCAAGCCTTCAGCAGACCAGGTATCAGAGCCTGGTGCATTAAGGCTGTTTATCTTTGTATTTGAAACTACTGCCGGGTGGTAGTTCTCAGTCTATCTGTTTCTTTTGCTTTGTGGAGCCAAAGTTAGGGCAACTTGTAGACCTGAGATACCAAATATTTTTTTCCAGCATTTCTCTGTTGCTTAGGAAACCCGTAAACCAGCTCAAACATCTCACTTGGGGAAATACTGAAGTGACATTTAACTCAGAAGCAAATGGCCTTGGTTTGCTAAAGAAAACAGCGGCACTGCTTGGAAGGGCAGTGGGTCAAAGCAGAGAGGGCAAGAGGGGGCGCTGGGAGGGCTTTGAGAGCTGACGTTGAGATGCCAGCAGCCCAAGTTTTGAGACGGTCGGTGTTTTTCCTTTGGCTTGGATTATGTGATGAGATCAATCTGTGACATTTCCACCGATGCTGTCATGAAGGAGTAAAGTCTCCTAGTCATCTGAAGGGCAAAGGAACCCCAAGAGGACTTCTGAAGATAAAATGATATTTAATGAAGCTACCTGGCTGCCATAGGTAGCCAGAGTCTAGTTATCTGTATATCCCAGAGTCTCTGCCAGGCCTCACCGAGTCCTCTCTGTCTTGATCTACTTCAGAACCTGTCTTTACAGAGACACAGGGATGACCAAGGCCAGGTCATCCTCACAATGGTCTACTGTCCCTTATCTCTTTCTGTGCTGGCTTCTCTGAATTCAATGCAAGGCTAGAGCATATCTGACCCAATTTTGTGTGTGTGTGTGTGTGTGTGTGTGTGTGTGTGTGTATGTGTGAGTGTGTGTGTGAGTGTGTATGTGCATGTGTGTATGTGAGCTTGTGTATGTATGTGAGTGTGTGTAACTGTGTGTGTGTTTGAGTGTATGTTGTGTGTATATGAGTGTGTGTATATGTGTGTGTGCATGTATGTATGTGAGTTTGTGTATGTGTGTGAGTGTGTGTGTAAGTATATGTGTGTGTTTGAGTGTATGTGTGTCTGTATATGAGTGTGTGTATGTGAGTGTTTGTATGTGTGTGTTTGAGTGTGTGTGTGTGAGTGTGTATGTGCATGTATGTATGTGAGTTTGTGTATGTGTGTGAGTGTGTGTGTAAGTATGTGTGTGTGTTTGAGTGTATGTGTGTCTGTATATGAGTGTGTGTATGTGAGTGTGTGTATATGTGTGAGTGTGTATGTATATGCATGTATGTGTATGTGTGTTTGAGTGTATGTGTGTGTGTGAGTGAGTGAGTGTGTATGTAGGTGTGTGTGTGTGTATGTGTGAGTGTGTATGTGTATGCATGTATGTGTGTGTGTTTGAGTGTATGTGTGTGTGTGTGAGTGTGTATGTGCATGTATGTATGTGAGTTTGTGTATGTGTGTGAGTGTGTGTGTGTTTGAGTGTGTGTATGTGAGTGTGTGTGTGTTTGAGTGTATGTGTGTGTGTGTGAGTGAGTGTGTGCGTGTGTGTGTGTGTGTGTGTGTGTGTGTGTGTGTGTGTGTGTGTGTGTGTGTGTGTATGTGTCACACAGAGAGGATGTGCTAAGACAGAAATAGGTCTACTTCCTCTATGGTGTTCTGGGAAGGAGGTAACTCAGACTGACACTAGGTTTCCATGGTTCCTGGGTTGATAGATATGAACTGGATGGGTGGGTGGAGACCAAGGGAAAGGCAGAATTCTAACAGTGAGCCTCTTTATCCTTTAATACTTTCCTGGACATTGGGTATCGTTGTGGGAATAAATAGGATGGATGAATCATAGTAACTAAAACCCCTGAACTAAACAGTGAGGTTCTATTAGACTGTACAACGTGTGTCTAAACTCTAGGTGTTTGTGCTAAGCCAGAGACTGGGGAAAAACCGAAGTGGGCCCGAGCCATCGAGTGTTTGGATATATTGGATAATAGGCAGCTCCAGCCTAGGAGCACACAGGACAGAGAGCTGAAGTAGAAAGGCCTCAGGACCGGTCCTACCTGTCCTGGTGGGGGTGCGGGGGTAGGGGTGGGAGGAGTAGGGATGTGTGTAGGTGTAGGGGTGGGGTGGGCAGTTGAAGCAGAGATTTCCCACTGCTACAGGAAGCACAGCCTGGTGCTCCCCAATGAGTTCCCGCTCACTTTGTGTCAGTTGCTGTGTACAAACAAATTTTTAAAAATTGTCCCCTGCTCGGGAAGCTGACATCTGTCACTTTCTTACATTGTAAATGACAGACACTCTGAAGGGTGATAGGCTGGGAACTAAATCAGCTGATTTTCCATGGAAAATAGAATGCACACGGGCTCTGCTGCTGACTGGGAGGCTATGGCATGGTCTGATCCACACGGTTAGTGGGGGTTTCAGGTTGACTGTTAACCCTGGTGCCTTCCCAGCGAGCCTGAGCCCTGCCCTCTCTTTGTGGAGACCCCGCCTCCTGGGCTGGGCTGGGCTGGAGATTAGGGTGAGAGCATCATGATTTTTTATTCCTTCACTGGCTGCTCTCAAGGGCATGGGCTCTTCCCTTCTCCAATGTGGCAGGGAAAACAAGCACCATCACCCGAGGGGGTCCAGGCTCTTCAGGAAAGAGGGCTGTGGAGACGAGGAACCTCCAGCTCACCACCTCTCTTGGCGTTCCTGATTTTCCCTGGCTCTTTGTTCCACATTTTGCCGGTGTGGCTGCACCACATTCAGCCCCGGTTCTCATCCGCATCTGTCTCGGCCCCTTGGCATATTCTCGTTCTTGCTCCTGAGGGGGGACATCTGATTATCACCTGACAACAGGATGTAGCATGGATTATTGGATACCTCCTCACCTAGTGGCTGCCCTTGGAACAATGTCTAAGATTGTTCTAGTATGCTCAGGCTGGATTATGTACAAAAAAAAAAAAAAAAAAAAAAAGTAAAAAAAAGCCACGCCATCCCTCAGAAGGGGGTGTGGTGGGCAGACACATTGATTGATGTCTCAAGTCCACTGCCTGATATTTATTGTACACGAGTCTAGCATTGTGGCAGACATGAAGGATGGTCCAGAGCTCCGAGTCTTTCCTGGTTCAGGAGGCTTCCCTTTCTCCTGTGCTACAGAAATAGGAAACATACCAGGACCAGGAAAGACTCGTGGAGCTTTTCATCACCCAGAGTCTCAAATGGACCGGTAATATTATCGTACACTATCATTAATAGACAGAATTAAGTGACAAGAGACATTTCTAGTTATTGGCTTTACTATATTTGTCTGTATATTTCAACTCATTCTACAAAACCAGCCACACACACACACACACACACACACACACACACACACACACACACACACAAGGAAGCATACATCTGGACAAGGATTATGCTGAACAATGGAAAATGGAAATGTGGTAAAATCGCCCGTGGAGTCCTTTATAAAGCACAATCTAGTAAGTATGTATTTTAATGTTTCTAGCAATTCCACAAACTAAAACCATATTGAAAATGAACAACTGACTCAAATAAGCCAAAGCATGCCTGAGGCAACTCTAAACTTCCCACCAGTTTGGGGTTGACTTCCGTCACTCCTAACATTTGTGAGAGGAGACGGTTCTAAACAGCACAGGAATGAAAGCACACAGAATAAATTAGGTTGGGAGCAGCACAGACGTCAGTGCCTGCTGCTCTCTCACACTGGCTGTGTCAGTGTACCAAAGAGCCCCACTGTCCTTGGATGAGAAACAGCTGCCCGAGGGTTTCTCCAGGTACCCTCTGCTCTCTTCCTTTTGTACGTTAACCTGTCAGCGCCCTGTGAAGAATCCCGTGTTGCAATTTATGTCTGTGCCTCCCGTTGGATCCCCTGGCTACAGCTTAGCGTCTTCATTCGTGAAACAGGAGAGCCATTCCCAGCAGGCTGGAAGCCTTCATGTGCTGACCCCTGGAAAATGGTCTCCATTTATTAAAAATCTCTAGACCCTTCCTTCCTCCCCCTAACGTATTTAACAAGGAGAGGAAAGAAAGGAAGAGCCGTGGTTTTAAGCGGCGTTTTGAAAGAGTTGTTCTTCAGAAATCACAGTGCAGAAGGCAAGAGAAGAATGGAAGAGATAGAATGCCTAGACAGCCTATCATGCCCCTCACACGTCCCAAATAGAGGGACCTTTGCACCCTGGGCAGGTCACATTTGGCTTCCAGAAACACTTGGGAAGTGAAAGAGACACTGGTGACTGGCAGGGCAGATGTAGCCCATTGCAGGACAATGGGCTGGTGACCCGGAGACGACCAGAGGATAAAGATAACGATTTCATTCTGTCCCCTACCAAGTAAGTCAGAGAATTTCCACATGAATTTCAAACATTTCAAAAAAAAAAAAAATAAAAATCAGAGCAGCATTGGATGGACCCCAGCAGAGCTTCCCCAAGGGTACCATGGGCTTGGGACTAAGAACCTCAGTGGGCTTGAAAACACAGTAGGAGGGGCTGGAATAGAGGCTGGCGGCACAAGCCCAGCCCACCTTGCCAGGCTACCTCTTTATTGCATAGTAGCAGGCGCCTTAACTTTTCCTTACATTTTTTTTTTTTTTTTTTTTTTTTTGGCTAGTGTTGCATCTCATAAGTGAGAGTCTATCTTCTCCTGTCCATATTTTTTTTTTTTTTTTCTGCACAGAAGGTTTCCCATTTTGCAAGTGTTTGCAGCACGGCTGGGCCCAAAGCTAAAACACAATGCGTATGGAGTGCAGTATGCATTCAGTTCACCAGGTTCTTTCCACCATATGGGCTGCACAGGGTGCTTTTTGCTTGCGATGCCACTGCCAAAGTTTCCAGGAGCCCAGAGTAAGTGGAGGGGAGGTGGGATGCAGCCCTGGGCCTCACCACACCCTGGGAGAAGAGCCTGGCGCTCAGCAGGGGCCTGCATGACGCGTGTCTCTGTTTCCTCTTCATATACAGTCCCGTTATCGGCCTTCTCTCTGAGCGTTGGCCCACTGTACCAGCCATTGTTAAGGCAAACATGGAACCCCAGTCGAACTTCCAGGAAGAGAGCAGAGGAAGTGATTAATACTTACGCTAATGAGACTAGCAAGACTGTGGTTAAAGACTCATCCGTTACAGAGGGGGCATGATTGGGGGGGGGGGATCCAGCTCATGTGCCTTTTCTTTCTCCTCTGTAGTTATTGTCTTTTATTTCCCACACGGCACAGCGCAGCTAGCATTTTTATAAGAAAGTAGTACTGGTCTGATCTCTGTGGCAGAATCTCTCAGTGGAACATCCTTCACGCCAAATATGATTTCATGGTGAGGAAAGTGAGGACTGTCAGGTCATACTTGCATGGTGGTGCTGCATATCCTTCTACCTTGTAGCCTAAATAGTTACATTCAGGAAGCTTCACTTAGATGTTGACTGCTTAAAGAACCATAGCATCTTTGACTTTATTGAAAAGTTAACGTTCATTGTCAGTGTAATAACAGTGCTATTACAGGGATCCATTGTGAATGGGTCAGTGCCCCTACCTGGCTCACTGACTTCACGTTTCTCACAGGCTTTTCCCCTCAGTATGCCAATGCCTGCCTTTCAGACAATAGAAAGGGATGTTCATGATGGGAGATGTTATTCTGTAAATATGTTTCTCATACTGGTTAATTAATAAAGCCCTGTTGGCCAATGGAAAACTAGATAGGCGGGGCTAGGAGACTAGGAGGAGGAAAGAGGAAGTAGTTAGGAGAGTCAAGATGTAGACCAGGGAGGAAGGAAGACGCCAGCAGCGGCTCCCGGATAAGATGAGCCACGTGGAAATACTTAGATAAGTAGAAATAGGTTAATAATTAAGACAGAGCTAGCCCATTAACAATAATGGTAATTGGCCAACAGGATTATATCAAATACGAAGTCTCTGAGTGTTATCTGGGGCTCACGTGGCGGCAGGACCGTGGCGGCAGGACCAGCAGCAGCCGGCGGGAAAAACCTGCCGGTAACATGTTCATGCTTGTATTTTTCATGAATCACTGCTCTTGACTATATGCATGATCTAGAATACTTCCTGAACTATTTGTGTGCTGACACATTACTGATAAGTGGGCCTGGGAAATTCCCGTGCTTGGTGACCATCTACTTGGAATGACAAGGCTTTGGAAGTTTAGCCTTGTGTGTTGTCACCCACTTTTGTCTAGTGAAAGGTCCCGGTTGCCCCAGAAGAAAGAGGAGGCCAATGCAGAGACTGCCCTGTTCATGTGGAAATCTAGCTCGACAGAGGCACAGCCATGGCAGGCGGTACTCCATGACTTAAAGGGGGTAAAAAGCGAAGTGGCCGTCCTCTGGCTTTGTTTTCACTCTGCCAATCAGGACTAGCCGGTACTTGCTATCCACGCCCGATTGAATGAGCAGTTATAACCACAGGCAATGAGGATGTTGTTGGATTGCCCAAGAAACAGAACTGAGCACTTATGGTACATATCGGCATCTCCATTCTAAACCAAGGGTCAAAGGGAAGAAAATGCCTTGAAATTAATAAAATTCACTGTCGTGAAGAGGGGGCTCCTCAAAGTCTTGGGCTTTATCTCTGGCTGAGTCTCCCTGTATTGTGGATGATGCAGAGTCCCTTTGCAAGGGTGGTGACAGCCACACCATAGTTCAGTCCTCATTCATTTGGTAATTGGTTATTTTAACACAAACTGTGCCCGAGGAACATGATTATACACCTGTCAGCCATATGATGGGAAAGAGAGTGCTCTGTGAGCAGAGGGACAGACCACATTTCTACTCTGGTCTCTGTGGAGTCTTCTCCACCAAATATGTCATTTTTCATTTCTACTGAAACAAGACAGACACGATAGCTACAGCCTTGTCTGGATCATTTATCGGAAGTGCTGCCACAGACGCTAATCTAAACTAATACAGTTTCATTTTGATTACATCTTTGCCGACATCAGATCCTAACACCCGGGAGAGCAGGGAGTAATATTAAGAAACAAATGAATGTAAGCTCCGAGTGGTACCTGCACAGCAGCTTCCTGTGGCAGGGGGAAGTGGTGGGGAGAACTAGAAATCAAGATGTTTTGTACAGGAAGGTATTTTACATTAAGATGAAATCAGTCATCGAAATGCAAGGAAGCCTTTCTGGTTTCTCAAGTGATGGAGAATTACCATGATGGTCACACTGAAGTGTTATAAAGAACAAAGCATGTGCTGAAAATGTGAGTGTTACAGTAGGTTGTTCCTTCCCGCTGGCTCCATCCCACCTGCCGCCAGTCTGGGCCCTCAGCCGCGCCAGCCCCAAATAACACGCAGAGACTCTGTATTTGATACAATCCTGTTGGCCAGTTACCATTATTGTTTATGGGCTAGCTCTGT
Organism: Cricetiscus sungorus; assembly: GCA_030556225.1. Lineage (NCBI taxonomy): Eukaryota > Metazoa > Chordata > Mammalia > Rodentia > Cricetidae > Cricetiscus > Cricetiscus sungorus. The sequence continues at coordinate 2,368,501 of JANBXA010000731.1, forward strand.
CTTAATTATTAACCCATTTCTATTTATCTAAGTATTTCCATGTGGTCATCTTATCTGGGAGCCTCGGCGGGTGTCTTCCTTCCTCCCCGGGCTACATCTGGCCTCCTTCCCACTTCCTCTTTCCTCCTTGTCTCCTAGCCCCGCCTATCTTGCTATCTCATTGGCCACAGAGCTTTATTAACCAGTATGAGAAACATATATACAGAATAACATCTCCCATCATGTGAGCACATTAAAAATAAATAAATAAACAAACAAACAAACAAATAAATAAATAACTCAGTGGGTACAGGAGCTTGACAACCATGCTCGACAACCTGGGTTTGATCTCAGGAACCCAAGCGATAGGAGAGAACTTATCCCACCCCCAAGTTATCCTCTGACCTGCATGGCATGTAGCACTCTCCCATAAACAAATGAGGGTGTAACAGTGATGCTCGTTAAACTCCAACCTCAGTTGGAGTGGTTAGAACCGAGTTCTGAGCAGAAGGCCCAGTGCATGCCGTGGGCTTAGTCCTTGTCTTCCAGTTTACACCAACATCTACTACTTTTCACACTCTCTATGACGCGGCGAATCAAATGCCACATTGTTTGGACTCTCTCCCTTGTTTTAGCCATTCCTGGGTGTCACTGATGGAACTAGTCAGCTTAGGAAAGGTGTGTGAATTCACAATCTGTATGCACCCGGCTTACATCATACGGGTTTTTCCGCTGAACAAGGAAATTATGAGGACATCTTATTGGGTTAGGGACAATGCTTATTTGTGATGTTTATACATAGAAAATACAGAATAAAGATAAGCAGTGTCAATGATAATCACAAAAAATGGATATCAAAATCCTGCTGAGTTCTTTGGCAGAGCGTAAAGGATGTAGAATTTGATGGAATCCTGGGCTGCTCATGTGGGACCACACACACACACACACATACACACACACACACACATACACACACAAACATACACACAGAAACATACACACACACACACAAACATACACACACACATACACACAAAAACATACACACAAAAACATACACACAGAAACATACACACACACAAACACACACCATACACACACAAACATACACATGCAAACATACACACACACATACACAGACCATACACACACACAAACATACACACACACACACACACACACACAAACATACACACGCAAACATACACACACACATACATACCACACACACACATACACATGCAAACATACACACAAACATACACACACACAAACATACACACACACACAAACATACATACATACATACACACACATGCACACAGAGAGAGAGAATAAAAATAAATAAATAAATAAATAAATAAATAAATAAATAAATAAATAAATAATTCCATAAAGATCGGCTTAAACAAAATTAGCAAAGGGGGAAGACAGAAGGATGCCTGTGTAGGAGCAAAACATTCAGCAAAAGGGCTTTCCATCCTCCATCCGGGCTGCAGCCACACTGTGTGCACAGCTGGAATCCGATCAGCGCATGCGTGCACATGTTTCCTAAACGCCTTGGCTCTTTGCCAGCAGCTCCTGAGGGGCGTCTCCCTGTGGTTCCTAATCACCCTCTTTCAGCTGCACACACTTAAATTTTAATCAAAAATTCAGTGTGAGAAAAGACAGTGAATCCCCATGACTTCCTGCCAGCTGATCTTTTCTAGGGGGAGGCGGGGAAGAGGATTGGTGACATTTAAGTCACTGTCATCCATTGAGTGCTTACTCTGGGGCATGGTTTAGGTTCCTGCCTCCACCCTCCCAGGGTTGACCTCAAATAAGCCTTATCACTACTGTAGGCTTATGTCCCAATCAACTTGCTTTTCTTGATACTGTGCAGAATATCTTACCCAGAGCAGCTTGTGCACGGATGTACTTGTGTAGATTTATGGCTTGAGGAGGCTCAGCTCATCACGGTGAGGAAGGCCTAAGAGGAGGCGGCTCAAAGGTGGTAGATTACCCCATCCGAACGGGGATGCAAGCATTAGGCTGGCTTTCTGCCTTTCCCCTTTTTATTCAGCCTGGGACCCCAGCCCTTGCAATGGTCACCCCCACATTCAGGATGGGTCTCCCTACCTCAGTTAATCCTAAACACCCTCACAGACACACCCAACGGTGTTTCACCCAGCCTGAGATAATTCTTGGTCCAGTCAAATTGATAATAAAGACTGGCCATCATAGTCGCACATGACAGGCTTGCCTCTGAAGAATTTGCTTCTGACTTGATCATAACTCTGCTTATGAGCATGTCTTTTATACTTTGTAGGTTGCCCTAACGTAGAAAATTGACAATTTAACACTCCAAAATTTAAATGAGATAGATGTGTACTTTAGATTAATCTAGCGTATGGATAGACGTCGGCAAAGGAAATCTTTGGCTTTGTTGTTACCGTTGGACCTGAACAGTGAAAGTGTGTTGAAGGTGCGAGCCAAACGCAGTTCACTTCAGGTGTCTACTTACCCGGTGGCCTCCTACTGCTGGCCTCAGCCAGTGCTCAATGATGGGGAAGAAAAGGAGGCCTGGATAGAAGTGGAGAAAGGCTTTGTGAAAGCAGCCTCACCAGCACCGTCTGGTCACATCTGCTGGTTCTGCACAGACACAGCGCAGCACATGTTATAGTCTGTGGGGCCACCCGAAACATCCCTATGATTCGAAGGGAGTGGAAATTAATTGTACCAGGACACTTGGTTACATGTAAATTCTGCTTGCTTGTGTTAAAAGGGGAAGACTTTATTGGTAATGGTTTTATCCAATCAAACCTGTTTGTTTGTTTGTTTCACAATTATCCAAGAATCACAGGAACTGTTTTGCACTCTCGAGTCTGGTGTCTCTGAAAGCATGCCTTCATCTCTCAGCGAGAACAGATTTGCGCTCTTACCTTTGAGTCCTAGAACCATCCATTTGTGGACAGAGACTGAAGGACCCGCCCCCACCTTCAGCTGTCTGTCAACCTCAGGGTGTCTTCTGTCCTTCTGTCCCAGCTCCAGGAAGGGTTTCTTGCACCCGGCGTCACACCTCTAGTCCCTGCCCTCTCTCTCCTCCCATCGTGTCCCAATCCTCATCTTGAGGCAGACGCTTGGGTCTGTGCTTCTGTGGCCTGTGCTCCTTTACCCTTGCACGGTGGCTGCTCCTTCCTAACGGGAGCCCCTTGCCCTCTGCTCCTCTGATTGAGCTATGAGGGACATCAGGGCTTCCCTGTGAAGAGGGAAAACGAGAGGCAGAATTCCCCTCCCCCCGCAAGGCCCCACGGGCACATGGGTAGTGATCTATGTCTCTGCCCTCTTGCCAGTAATGCCTGCCACTCCTGTTGCCCACTGTCACCAGGCATCCTCTGCTGACTGTTCCTGTCCCTTGTGACCCAACAGCGCACAGCCCAACTTTGCTCTTGAGTCTTGGCAAAGGCATTTCTGTCTCCTCCCAGGCAACATGGAGGTGGAGGGGCTATAGACCAAGGTTTGGGATACTTTAATGAGCGTCAGTCTGTACGGGGCTCAGCACAGTGCCCACCCCAGAACGACAGGGAAATAGTATTACTATTGCCAAAGCAACTACTGTGCCGCGTTTTCGTCCTTTGTGTCTGGTCTCTGAGGTGGGCGTGGCGCCCCCCCCCCCCCCAGTGAACTCTTCCCATTCTGTGGAACCTGAAGAAATTTGGGCAGTTGGGGTCCTGAGACCTGCAATAGTTTTGAGTGAGTAAAGCACACTGAAGGAGCTGGCTTGTTTCCGTGGTAGAAGGAACACTTCATTATTCTCAATTTATGCCAAGAAGAGATATGGAAACCCAGGCAGTGTTTTACCTTGTGTCACTTAGGCTTTGGTCACAAAATGCACCTCCTTGATATAAAATTTAATAAGTAATAATAGTAATAATAATGAAAGAGAAGCAAGAAATACTTAAAATTGCCCTCTGAAGATAGGCAATTTGATGGCTTGATCAAACGTGGGCTTCCATGGGGCCTTCTGTGAGCCCCAGTCAAATTCTGCCCAAATGAGTCTCTCCTACTTAAACATGCCACAATCCCAACTTTTATCACCCCTATTCGTCATCTGCAGAGTGGCTGGGCCTTAAGATGAGGACTCCAGGGCGTATCATTTGAGCAGAGGTCGCTTATTTATGACGCCCTACTGCCGCCATCTTTACAGTCCGCTCCGCTGAGAGCTTCATTGGCCCTGAGTATGGGAACGGTAATTTAAGTGGTTTTTCTTCTTTAAGCCTGGTGACACCTCCGTTAACAGGTCAAGTGGCACATGGATGGTAACTGAAGCTGTCGGGGAGGCCAGCATGTTTGGAATGACATCTGGACTTTGCACTCTGAAAGGCCCAGAGGGAGCAAAGCCAATGGGTGCGTCACCCCAGCTTTCTCATTATCCCGTATCTATGGGCATAAATCATAGTATCGCTGTGTGGTACTCAGGACATTTATGTGCACAATGCATAGCAAAAACGGATTCACTCCAGCCCTGGGCTTTATTTTTTGTGGTCAGGCTATTGTAAGATTGTACAAGCGGTATGCCATACTCTATTTCTTCCTAAAGAAATCATATTTTTAAGAGAAATTGTTCTGGGGGCATAGTTAATAGTATGTCCCTGGCTAGAGCAGTGATCAGAGTGATACAGAATAGGCCACAGAGAGGCCAGGATGCCAGGATCAAGGACACATCTGCAGAAGGATGGCTCATCCTGGCCGGGCCAAATATTCAGAACAAAAGTTTGCATGAGGACCATTGGCAGGATGCAGCCGAGACTGAGGACGTGGGGGGTGGCATCCGGATGGGAGCTGCAGGGCGGCTGCCGCTGGAGAAGTGTGGTGCCTTGGGGCTTCAGCACGCCTGCTCTGTGGGTTGGTGGTCACTTGGGGAGGGCATGGCCTGAGTTCAGCTTCGGAGAACCTAGAGATATAGCTAACTTTGTCATATCTAGGCCCCCAAGGAGGAGTTCCTTTGGTGAGAGGGGAAAAAAAAAGTTGTTATCACTCATGATAGCTGTGACATCATACTGTGACAAACATTTCTATGAGTCCAGACCTGACCATTCTTGACCTCAGAGTTAGAAATGAATTGGCGGAGATGGTCCATTTGGTTTCATGCCTGTCCCACGACTGCCCTCACCGGGTATGTTTCTTCACTCACTGAGTTGTTTCTTCACAAGTAGAGTGAAAGGAGCACCGAGGCTCACCCAAATCCTCACATGTTCCCAGTGTCCATTGCCCCTTTGCCTGGAACTGTACATGCATGGCATGGTAGGTACCACGCGGGCTGTGTTCTGCAAGCGTGACCCAGAGCAAGTGAACTCATCGCCCAGAACCGCAATCCAAGCCGTTGGCATAGTTCTCCCAGTGACTGAGCTAATTAGCTGCGCACCTGCATTGCCTGCATCGCCACATCTGTCTTCAGGGGGTGGAGGGTATTGTGGGCTGAGCCGAAGCTGGCTCTTGGTCTTTGTCTCTGTGAACCACAGCCATACCTCCATGAATGATCACGGTAAGCCGGGAGTCGCCGGTGCCTTCAGCTGACTCATATGAACAGTAATCACGGTTACAGCCGTGCTTGTTGACCGCAGCGCCAGGAATGAGTGAAACACTGTGACACAGCAAGCACCCTTTGTGGTCTGCTCAGCATGACTCCCAGGGTTAAAAATCAGCCCTTAGAAACTGACAAAGGAAATCCCGAGAGTGAGCTCCACAGACAGGTCTCTTCCGGTACTGAGGGACCACCGTGCCATAATTAGTGACGAAACCTGCTGGAAAAGAGCATGAAGAATTTGTTTTAGAGGTTATTTTTCATCAAGCTTGAAGTTCCTTCTGTGTTAGTCTGTGCAGAGACCTGCTGACACATGGCACCTCCTTTCTTTTCCTGAATTCTTTGCAGACGCCCACCCTACCTCTGTGATATCAGACACCCCCCCCTTCCCTAACTTCCTTGAACATTCAGTCCCAGGAAGTAAAAACAAAAGATTATGAGAACACACACACACACACACACACACACACACACACACACACTTAGTGACACTGATGTTCACAACCTATGACACAGGGAATTCTTCAGCTGACAGCACAGGGAACTAAGCAATCAGGGTCTACTACGGAGTTAGACTCAAAAGCCAGACTGCCTGGGTGTGAATTCTGGTCCTACTACTTGTCAGCTGTATGACTCATAAACTACATCACCTCTCTCTGCCTCAGTTTCCTCATAAATGGAATAGAAATTATACTAGGATTTCCTTTGGGGGTGGGGCAGTCACCTGTGTTAAATATGTTAATATAGAGAACACTGGTATAAGAGCCTGGTGGAATGTTGGCTGTTATTAGCGATCTCTGATAACATCCAGAGCAGTTTCTTAACCTGGTTAGTAGTGCACTTCCTAATCTCATTTGGGACCGTGATGTTTCTGGGGGAAGACATCTTGTAGATAAAGACGCCCCTCTAGAATGTCTGGATCCCCTTTGAGCCTTGCAGATGGGGTCCCGGAGTCTCCTTGCAGCCCTTAGCTGTTTCATATTTCCTCTGACGTCTCAGGTCCACCATGGGGTCTGCACACACAGATATGCACCCAGCCCCCCTCTGCCCAGTGATTTGAGAGGACAGGATAAAAGGGCCTACTGCAATGTCTCCAGGAGGCCAATTATTTTAGCATTTTATGGGTGCCAACCGGTAGCAAAGTGGAACCGTTTCTGTTCGCCTGCCTTTTGTTCCCCCCTCACAGGTCCCTGGGTAATAAATGCAAATGAATAGCGAGGAAAGCAAAAAGGCAGGCGGTGGGCGGAGGAGGCAAAGGGGAGGGTGCAATCAAGGAGCTGGGATAATCCAGTGTGGATTAAGGTCCTGGGATAATCAGAAGCTGCCAGGGTGTGTGATGGTGGCGCAGCCATAATGGAGAGTAGCAGAAAGGAACTCTATGCCGGGGCTTACCTGTGGACATTTTGAAATATCAGTTCTCACCAGACAAAGACATTTATGTGGTCTGACAAAGAGAGCATGGAAGATAAATGCATAAGCCTCACCTGTCCAATAAAGGAAAAATGGATTTAAAAGTAAAAACGGAGGTTTTCTGGACCACTTAGAAGCCACTCTGGTGACCCTGCGGCACACGGCTGTGCTGGGGTGAGCGTGGTGTATCTTGGTTCACATGGCAGCTGTGTTCCTGGCTGATGTGGACTTTGCTGCCATAACTGTTGTTGTGCAACAACCCTTTAGGGCTCCCCAAGAAGGTCGACCATTAATCAGGCACAAGCTAGCTGGGTGCTTTCGTGGCTGTGAGCAGTTCTGCCCTGACGTCTTTAAAGATGCTTGTGGAAACCATAAACATGATTCAGTTCCCGTTATCTCCATGTTGCATATTTGTTACCGTTATTCTTTGAAGACTCCAAATTGGATATTAAAAATTTATGATATATATAAAAGTTTGCATGGAGTTTAAAAAAAAAAAAAAACCTCTCTACAGCAAATAAGACCTTCTCATCCATCAGAGGTGTTTGAGCTGTCAGAGGAAGCAGCCATGGGGGGAGCCAGTCTGCTGCCCGAAGAGGACCATGGGGAGTTAGGAGGAGGTGTGCTGGGAAGAGGCTTCTCCTTTTGCACTTAAAATACATTTTGTTAAAAGAACAAAGTAGAAGAGGCTCCATCACAGGACTCCCCACAGACTGTCTTCACCAGCAGATGAGCTGGGAGGTCCCTGCTGCAAAGATGAGCAGTAACACGAACTGAGAAGGCTCTGGGTAGGGGACTGATGCTTGCGGGGGGGACTGCCCAGTGCAGAGAGCCCCTTGCCAGTAGAAGAGCTCTGTCCACCAGAGCTCTCGGTCAGACCTTCGTGCAGACACACAATCCAAACTACACAGATCTCTATTTGAATGGAAGGCAAGTCAGAGTAGGGAAAACAAAATGTTTCTCTACATCGGCTTAAAGCACAAGCAGGGTTAAAGCATCCATTCCAATCGCATTTACAGGTGTCTTAGTCAGGGTGATTATGCGGAGATGAAACGTCACAAGCAAAGCAGTTTGGGAGGAAAGGGTTTATCTGGCTTACCCTTTCACGTTACTGTTCATCACTGAAGGAAATCAGGCAGGAACTCACACAGGGCAGCAACCTGGAGGCAGGAGCTGATGCAGAGGCCACGGAGGGAGCTGCTTACTGGCTTGCTCCTCGTGGCTTCTTCAGCCTGCTCTCTTATGGATCCCACGGCCGCGAGCCCAGGGGTGGCCCCACCCGCAAGGGTCTGAGTCCTCCCCCCACCAATCACTAATTAAGGAAATGCCCTACAGGCTTGCCTATGGCTTCTTATGGAGACATTTTCTACTTGGGGCTCCCTCCTCTCTGATGACTTTAGCTTGTGTCTAGTTGACATGAAACCAGACAGGCACAGGGTATATGTTCTATAAGCATGGCTAGGGCTTCATATATAATGTGTGGTCTCTGCCCTCAGGGGCTTAGAAAGGATTGGTTGATGAGGGAGAGAAGTCGTGAGTCATAAGCAAGGTGAGCTCCAATGAGGCCTCCCAGACTGGCCTGGGACAACAGGAAAAGGTGAGCTATGGGGCCCAAGGAAGAGGGTGCCTAGCGGGTTAGTCTAACTTAGGAATGGGTTTATGGGTGAGCATTTAACAGAAAAGAGCAGAGGTTCCGTGTAGGGGGAAGCAGAAGAGGGAGAAGTAGAGCGGAAGGATTGTTGGCTACCACCCAAATCAGGCGCAACGCCGGACAGACGTTGGGCAGAGAGCCTGCTGAGTAGAAAGGATAGGCGTTGGGCAGAAGCACAATACGCAGTGGCGGTCAAGATAGGCAAGTGGAACTCAGGCTAGGAGGGAGTTCTGGGGATCAGGGCCAGAGTGCAAAGCCCAGTGTCCATCACTGTGGTTGGAGGGTAGGAATCCATTCACTCACTCCATCCCTCATGGACAGAGCCCCTGTAGCATGCCAGGTGCTAGACCACACCCCGGATGTTTGTAGTTGATTGGAACAGCTTTTACATATAGGGGACCCCCCGGGCTCAGGTTAGGAATCGGAAAAAGACTTCACAGGTGTCACCCATAAGGCAGTGCAGTTGAGGAAGCTCAACAATGTGTAAGAACTTTCCAGAAGGGGAAAGGAGAGGTGGATTCTATTTTTACCTGTGGAAATGAGGGTAAAGGACAAGAAACTAGTCGGGGGAGGGGGGGGTTTCTGGAGATTACACGGGAGGAATTGGCCCACGGAGATGAGAGCAGCTGGGTTGTAACTCAGGGGAGGGACAGGGAGCCACCCCAGAGACTTCGCTGTGCTGTTCCAGCCAAGGGTGGGAGCTCTAGGGGTTCTGCCCTGCGGAACAGAAGCACTGGCTGACCTTTCTGTTCCTAAAGGCATTCATAGTCCTACAGAAGGCAGTCTGTGATAGCTGACAATCCCTCTGAACGCCCTTGATATATGAGCACACGCTATCAGAAAAGGAAATGAAATTTCCCAAAACAGAGTTCTCATCCACTTACTATGAATTTGAAAAGGAAAGTTTTATTGCTTCTGGTTCAAAACAGTAGTTATAAAATAGAAAGTTAATGATCCCCTTATGCCTCCATAATGCCTCATCTCTAAACCTAGTCCCACAATTTTGAGATGCACTATTTTCGATGTTCCCAAGTCTGGTACCAATAGCACATGCGTGGGCTGACACAGCTGCATCTTCTGTGGCACTGGGAGAATCTGGAATGTCTGCCACATTCTCTGCCCCCTAGCTCGGACTCCAGGCAAAACCTTTTCTTGTTTCCATAGAGGCAGAAACATCTCTCTTATCTGAGGTAGGCAAATGGAGTTGTTTCTAGAATGTTCTAAAGGCAGAAAGAAATGCTTTTGCTTCAGTATGAACATTGTATCAAGACTATTTCTCACAGGAAGAAGTGGTTTCTTTGAAGAACTCAAATTTGTTACAGAGAGGATTCAAAATAAAACAGTGATTCATACAAAAGTGAGTGCAAAGGTTAAGGCAGAGGTTTTGGAGTAAAATCATGTCATTAGCCAGAGTCATATCATCTAGTGTTTATTTAAGTAGTTGGTACAACAGGAAAACACGTGTGAGAGGCCAGGCATGGCGGCACATACCTGTAATCCCAGGGTTTCAAAGGCTGAGGCAGGAAGATCTTGGGTTTGAAACAAGCATGAGTTCCATAAAAAAGCTTATCCATCCAGTAAACAGAAACAGGGCCGGGAGATGGCTCAGCAGTTAAGCCAACACATTGCTCTTGCAGACTACCAGAATTTTATTTCCAGCATCGTGTGTGTGTGTGTGTGTGTGTGTGTGTGTGTGTGTGTGTGTGTGTGTGTGTGTGTGTGTGTGTGTGTGTTCGAGATCCTGCTTGAAGGGAGGGTTCACAGCTGCTTCTAATTTCAGCTTCAGGGAAATCTGAGGCCTCTGGACTCTGCAGGCACCTGCCCTCAATGTGAGAATGTGCACACACACATTTAAAAACTAAAACAAATCTTTTTATTAAAGCACAAGCCTATGTAGAAATCTTACAGTTTTAATGATTTTTATTCTTTTTTTTTTTTACTTTTGTTTATTTTATAAAGAAAGCTTTCTTAGAACAGCAAGACAAAAATGTACCCTTGGCCTGACAGTCACATTTATTATTACACATTTGTACTAAAATGCAACAAAACAGCCTCTCATTTATGTTTCCCTCTAGAAGCACAAACGTCTATCACATTAGTCAGAATAAAACTGTTGGGAATAAGACACATGGAGTGAGTTAGCCCATCATCCAGAGTCTTGACAGCATTCCTTCGCTTCAGAACTTGTCACTTGAGAGCAAATTCAGACATTCACACTGTCCTCCAGGCACCAGTGGGCACCAAGAGCCACCATAGGGTGGTCTGCTCCTGGTGGTCCATTAGACGTGCATTGTTTGTAGAGAATTTATGAACAATAATAAAATTGACTGCAAGTCCCTGTGCTCAGTGTTATTACTATGACCTGCTGTTTGGGAATAATTTCGTTGCCCGCATCCTCATCTGCAGGGGTAGTTGGCCTCTGTCTGCACCCCTAAATAGAGCAGATATAGAATAAGGCACAGGCACCAACATACGAGATTCTAAGATGAAGCTGTCTTCAAATGAATGTACATGTAAGATTAGTAGAGCTCCGTGGAGTCTACCTGACATAGCCCCCAAGATGCCAGGGAATGGTGACAAGGTGCATTTTTGGAGAGTGTTTGCCAGGCCACGGTCGAAGAAAGTGATGAGAGACCCAGCCCTGCCTTGCCCTCAACAAAACTGCACCCTTGTTGGGGACATGGAAGTCAAGTCTAGAGAGAATGTGGTCTTGTTTGGAGAGGTGGAAGAAGGCATTGGCCAGGAAGTCAGACGAAAGCTCTCCGGCTCTATTTGTTCATTAGAAACTAAGAGGCAAACGTGGGCAATCAGGACAGTTTGCGGACCCTCACCCCTTAGAGAAAGATCCACCTCTGGCCACATCTGCCAGGCACTTCGTGGTGGCCCGGTGTCCTTGTGATGCCCGGGAATGCCCTCCTTAGTCCAGGGACTCTCGGCTCTGCTTGTATATTGCCTTCATCTGAGAGCTTTTTATTATCTGGTTTAAATTTTGGAGTTCACAAGAAAACTGCACTCTGAGCCCTACACCGGACCATTTTAATTATATTTGTGAAAAAAAAAATAAAGAAGAATCAGAAACCAATATGTCACTAAACAAACAGGAAATAACCCCAGCCCCAAGATGGTTCTATACGAACCCAGGGTGGAGAGGGCTACTGCCTAGTTGGATCCACTTAATTCCACCTAGGAATAATAACTTAAAATTTCATTTGAAAACTTCATAATGCAAGTGGGTCACTTTGGTGAGAGGTGTGTGTCAGGGCACGCATGCACACACATGTAAGGGTGATGGCTCTACGTTCCTAGGACTGGGTGTGGCCTCCGACCTGTGCCCTAGGTGAAGACACAGGAAATGGCTAGACGATGGGGTAGTGTTTTTTCATATAATTTATTTATTTGTTTGTTTGTTTGTTTGTTTAATGTGTGCGTCCACACGTACTGGGGCCTTGCCATGGTACATGTGCAGAGGCCAGAGGGCAACCTGGGAGTCAGCTCTCTCTCTCCAGCATATGGGTCCCAGGGATTGAGTCAGGTCTCCAGGCTTAGCTTGTCCACTGAGCCATTTCAGTGGCCCTGCAGGATAGGATTCCTTGGACTCCCGGAGTGAGGCTGAGGATCTGCGGGAATATGGGGTGGGGGTGTGTGTGAATATAATGGCTCAATGAAATTGCAAGTTTCTGGGTTCTCTTTATTTCCTACTGTTTTCAGTCCTCTATTCTCTTCTATTCCCACTTAACAAAACCTCCTAATGATAAGGCTTGATATGAAACCTATACAGCACACTCAAATCTTAGGTAATGGGGACATTTTTGTCCCCTAAACACATAAAAAGCATGTAAGAGCACCTTGCATGTAAGTGGAATGAATGTATTTTTTTTTTTTTTGCCACTTATGTTGAAAATATCCCCAGGCATCTGGTGTGTATGAATGTGTATACATAGTACATGCATAATAAACATATTCCACCTTATGAATATTTATACACAAGATACATATATATTGAATATAGACATGCATATGTAAATAGTGGCCCTTGTAAACGATATGCAAATTGTGCTTATGAGCATATGCATCACAGTGCATCAGGAGTATAACAAATCCACCACCAAGAAAGATGCATTTTGAGGCAGTGTTTTCTTGAGTTGTCTATGATAGGGTCTAGTTACTATCCAGGTAGGTGTTATTTTTCACCACTGAAAACTAAGTCACCAGACATGGCAGCATTACCCGAAACAAATGTGGTTCCTTCCCTTAAGAGGCCTGTTCCTCCCTCACACAGTGACTTAGGATTTTGCTATAAAGAAGTTAATGTTGGTGTCACTCATTGGCATCTCAGAGCCCTCTTCCAGCTGCTCTTGGTCTGTGTACTCACTAATGCCACATCTGTTCCATCCTCCAGCCTGGACACCCGTGCTCAGTTCTTTCTCTGTCACGTACAGCCTATCCTAGGACACATCTTAGTTTGACTCTGCTTTGGTAGGGGATAACAGCAGAAAGAAAAGGCTCCGCATTACAGAGGTGGCCATAAAAGATATCTCAGAAATGAAACCCTTTGCATACGACACGGACCTGTTATAAACCATCCTTCCCTGGCCCTGTCTGTCCGTTTCCCAGCCCCACCCGGAACCCTCGTGATAAGCAGCAGAAACCTGTATTAAATACAAGCTATACAATTTTCGAATGTGCAGAGTGCGGATTCCTTTTAAAACGGCAGTCATAGGCATAGCTAGGGAACTCTAAGTGACACTTGTCAGGTCAGATTCTGCTCTGTCAGAGAAATAATACGTACGCAAGCGCTGTCATTGCTGTGTCACGGGCTTGCTCACACCCCCGCCCCCACCCCACCCCCATCTATCACAACAGGTAGTTCTCAGCTGTTCCCTCGGTGGCAGACATACATTTTATCTAAAGAGACAGCAGACAGAACTACCTGCTGCTTCCTGCGCGGCTCTCCCTGTGTTTCTCTCCTTTTCCCTACCTCACTGGGGCCTTTAAAAACCAGCTGGCGGGCAGCCACGAGCTCATCATTTGAATGCAGTGCAAAATGGAATATGCATAATTATATGCAAGCCATATGTGAGGGAGGCAAGCTCAGCTGTGGATTTTAGGAGGCCAGGAGAAAGAGAGAGAGAGAGAGAGAGAGAGAGAGAGAGAGAGAGAGAGAGAGAGAGAGAGAGAGGAGAGAGAGAGAGGGAGAGAGAGGGAGGGAGAGAGAGTGCAAGAGAGAGAGAGAGGGAGAAAGAGTGCAAGAGAGAGAGAGAGGGAGAGAGAGAGGGAGAGAGAGAAAGAGAGAGGGAGGGAGAGAGAGGGAGAGAGAGAAAGAGAGAGGGAGAGAGGGAGAGAGAGAGAGGGGGAGAGAGAGGAAGAGAGAGAGAGAGGGAGAGAGTGCAAGAGAGAGAGAGAGGGAGAGAGAGAGGGAGAGAGAGAGAGAGAAAGAGAGAGGAAGAGAGAGAGAGAGGGAGAGAGTGCAAGAGAGAGAGAGGGAGAGAGAGAGAGAGAAAGAGAGAGGGAGAGAGACAGACAGACAGACAGACAGACACGGAGGAGAGCTGCCCAGTGCAAGAGTCACCAGATGAACGGATTAATGAATATGCTTCGGACACGCCCTCTTCACCTGCCTCTCCCTCAGGCCAGCTCCAAACCAGAAACCAATGGCCATTAGGAAGGGAGGGCCAAAAGGGGTGTTGCTGACGGATCATGTTAATGCCTCTATTGAAATGGCAGCTTTCTTAATTGACAGCATAGATCAAAATAACCAGTAACTTTGAACGCAGCTTCTGAATTAAGTCTAATTTTTTTTTAACCGCATTTGATTGAAGAATCATTGTTCTTATGAGATCATCGATCCTTTAGGATCTTTATTTAAAGATCGAGGGGAATCAATTTATCTTTAATAGTATTGCAGTTCAAGATATAATATGCAAATTGCTTTTCTTATGGCCTTGCTATTAGAATTTCTTAAAAGTGCATTATCTAGAAATTGCTTAAGCATGCCAAAAAGTTTAAACACGTATGTATGTCATATAATCCTAATTGTGCAACGAATGTCACTACAACACTCAAGTGGTGGTGATCTCCAACAAAACTAGTTGATTTTTGGTTTGCTTTGTGCCATTCGAACTATCACACCACGGTGAATTTGCATGTTCAAACTAAACAATACAAAGAAAAACAGAACTCAAATTCTGATCTCTGAAAGGCATACTGCGTATTTAAACAAACTACTTAATAATGTTGTTATTTCTGGATTCCCGTTTGTTTAATGATCTGAGCTGTTATGCTTTTAGCTTTTTTTTTTTTCCTTCCATGATTTGTAAGTCCCTAAATAGGCCGTTATATTTCCCTTCAGGCTAGAGATGAAGATGGACGTGCTGAAACTTACCCCCAGCAGCACTATGCTAAGGAAACTCCAAGGCTTGCCTTCAAGAATAACTGCGAACTACTTGTAAGAATAACATACTTACAACAAGTCTAGAATGTTACTTTAGCACAGTGAAAACAGTTTTTGTGAGGGTTTGTTCATGATTACATAATTTATGAAATATATTTCTCTGTATAGAGTTCTAAGTGCTAATTCTGATATCACTGCATATTAATTATAAGATCTCAAGTTGTTTTGCAAATTTTTTTTTTTATATCTGATTTTAGAGCTTGAATGGCCCTGTCTTTATTAGCTTGTTTTGTATTGTAGTTTATAAGCAGTCACTTGGAGCATGGCTAGTAAAGTTAAAAATATAACTTGATACATGGGGCTTGGAGAAAACCCCACCCCACCCCACCCTTCCTCCTACGCCCCCAGTGTGCGCTATTGTAGCAGTGGTTGCTGGGTTTTGCTTCTGATAGGAAAGATAGTCCATTTGACACACAGCACTCCCTGTGGAATTCCAGTGTTCCTCCACTCTCTTGTCAAACTCCACAGTTCCTCTCCTGCAGAGGGAGGGAGCCAGCAGCGACAGGGTGGGGGGTGTTTACTGTGGAGAGAGGAGGACATCAGCTGTGATGGAACTCGGTTCCAACGCAGGGTTAATTTGCTGTTCATTTCAGCATTTACAGGGAGACAAGATGAAAAGCAAGAAGGAATGCCTATTATATTTCTATTAAATGAATCTGTTGGGACCCAACATTCTTGATTAGCTTTTGAAAACGAGTGCTCGGCAATGCATTTTCTGTTTACCTAAAGTAAACAGGGAATGAATTGTCATTTATTTAGAGATGCCAACGCGGCTTTTGAAAATGAAGCCTTAGGAAGGATCTAGCAAGTTGCCCCCAAATGTTCTTTTTCTTTTCGATTGCATTAAAGCAAAAACATTTGCCCCAACTAAATGAAAACAGGGACAGAAAATGAAGATGCTCGGCTGTTACATTTCGAGGTAGTTTAATTCCTGTTTGGATTTTTGGCCAAATAGAATAGAGCTTTGCCAGATCTCTGCATTAGGAATTCCCACGTGTACCAGCCTTTGGATTTGTCTCTGACACCAACTGTTCATCAGAAACAAAGTCGCCAGAGAGCAGAAGTCAGGCCTTCCCCTTCTAGCCACAAGCGGCTGCCTTGGACAGGGAGTACCTCCTCCAGGCATCACGGCAGGCACGGTCACTGTAGCGCCACTCAGCCTGTGTGTGCAGTGCTTGACCAACCAACCCGCAGGCAGGCGCACTGCTTATAAATGCAGTTGCTCACATGGAAATATAACTCACCTGATATCTTATTTGAGGGCTCTTAAGAGCCCAGGCCTGCAGGGAGACCTTCACACTTGCTTTTTTAAGGCTTTCTCGGTAACTGCCTGGGGTGAGGGGGGAGGGCATTTATGATGTTTTGGTATCAGAATGCTTTCAGGGTGCCTTACTTCTTTTTAAGAAAGATTGAGAGGACCTATATGCCACACTAAATCCCCCTATGTATTGGAAAAGTAAGTGTGCTTGAATGTATACTGGGGGAATTTTTTTTTTTTTTTTTTAATGCGAACATCGTCTGCAGATACCTTTAGAGAAAATAAATGCATTGTGCTTGCCTGGCTTACAGCAGGACGGTGTCGTCAGTTTTGAGAGGTTTGGGACAATTTTCATCATAGAGCGGTCGTTGTCAGAAAGGCTTTGTTTTGTCCCACATCCTTTCCTGTGATTAAGAAAAAAAAAAAAAAAAAAAAAAAAACGGGGAAAAAAAAAAACGAAGAAAACACAAGTAAGCTTATTTCTCTACGGAGAAATGTAAAAATGCACACATGTACATAGATATATTTTGCTAGCTACAAGAAGAGCATTGTGTTTGGCTGTTGTGAGTGCCCCAGAAGTTAGGCTTCTTTGCAAGAGAATTGTTCATTCTTAGGAGAGAGATGGGAGTTCCTTTCTTACTACAGCCCAGAGGAGACTTTTATTTTTTTAAGGAATCTGGCAGAGAAGATTGCAAACTCTACTCCAAAGTGCCTTTTTAGCTTAAGGGTGGTTCTGGCATCTTCTTTTCATGGCTAGCTGCAGCCCCAGCAGCAGCTGTTTGGGAGAAAAGTGCTGAGGACAAAGGCCTTTGGAGTTCCCAGGTGATCAGAAGCACACAGCGGGAAGGCTTGTCCCCTGGGCTACAGAACTGTCTTCCAGGCTAGGGAGACAGGACACTGACTCTGTATCATCGATGGTTGAATGTCCCTGTGCCCCTCCCCTAGCCCAGACTTCTTGGAAGAGGCAGGAATATTGAATAACGTCCGAAAAAGCAAAGTGAAGTCAATGCCTGGAATACGCAAGTGTGTGCCATCAGAAGGCACCAACAAAGGCAGCATCGGCTACAGCAGATTCTGCCGTGCAACCGTAGAGTTCCTGTAGGGTATTGATTTTTCCATTTAGATCCCGAACTGTGATGCGTGCCTGTACACTGTACACATGACTAGGTATTTGGCTTGGTGGCCAAGATTCTTTCTGTGGTGATAACATAGTGATTTTCCTCAATGGTTTTTAAATTAATCTAGAAAATGAAAGGCTATAAAGACCAATGATTAGATAAACAAGTCCTATGTGATGGGTCGCAGCTCAGTGTGTGTGTGTGTGTGTGTGTGTGTGTGTGTGTGTGTGTGTGTGTGTGTGTATGCGCTTATTTAGGCCAGGCTGTTGGCCAGTGAACCTCCAGGTTTCTCTGGCTCCCCAGAGTTGGATTATAGATTAGAAAGCCCAGAGAAGGAAGTGCAGGAGAAAATAAGCTTGTCCAACCTGGCTTCAGCTTCAGGAATCATCACCCAGAGTCTGAATCTCTATGGCTATTTCTTGGCTGCAAGGGTGAGGGCAATGAAGAAGGAGAGGGAGGGAATCCACAGCTGGGAGGCAAAATAAAAATAGCCTGAGAATACCAGCGAAGGGAGAAGACGAGACCGATTTTGGTGCTGTGGCCTTGTGAACAGAGGTAACGGGGAGCAGAGAGCTCTGCTGACTGCTCTACCTCGGTTCCTTTTGGAGGCAGGTAGATGAGAAGATGTGGACACGTCAACCCCCCCGCCCAGCATCAGAAACGCCGGTGTCACTGCAGCCGTTGGCTCACGAGTGTCTTCCGTGCATTGTGCTAGACAAGCAGAGAGGGACATGGAATAGGAAAGAGATACTGGCACTGACTAGGAGTAAGTGTGCTGTTCAATAGAACCAGGCACGCCCAGCATGGTAGCCATTAAGGATACGGGTTCTTGGGGTAAAACGGTCAAATTTGCCCCATAGATATGACATCACAGTAGACCCAGGAATTTTTATCTCTTGGACGTCTCTGAGGTTACGGTCTTCATCTGTAGAGCCTCGGGGGAGGCAGTAAAGATGACATGACGGTGTATTTAAGGTCCCTATTGTCAGTACAGGTCAGCTATGCAATTGTGGTTCTTGTAGTTGTAGTGGTTGCTGCCGTTGCCTGGTAAGCCATGTCCTTGAGGAGCACCGGGGAAATTTTGGTGTGTGGAAGAGGGTGAGATTCTTGCCTCTTGCAGCCTGCACTTAGCAGGCCTTGCTAAGGAAGATATTGATTGCAGGGACTGGTGTGTAAGGGGAGGAGGTGCAGCGAGCGGGATGGTAGGAATGCGCAGGCCACGCCCCCTGTGTAGCATCTCAGTTGGCCGAGTGTGGAGAAGCTGAAGACTAAGGAGAAGGCACACGGGCAAGTCTACCAAGAGTCCCCATGCCTTTCCCATCCTATGGAGTCTGCCCTGTGAAAATTCCCAGTGTTTCCATAGGTTAAAATGACTATGGAAAGTGTAATATGCAAAATTACATGAGGGTCATCATGCTTTTCCCCAGCACAAACACTCATCAGCTAGACACTAATCTTGCTCCCTTGTTTTTTTTTTCATGTCCCATTATTTGTTATTATTATTATTATGTTTTAATTGAAATAGAGTTAACATTGTTTTCTTCCTCCTATCCTTCCTTCTAGCCCTCCCCTGGTATTCCCTGCAACCTCTCCCATGCTTCCGCTCAAGTTGATAATCTTTTTATTATTATTATTATTATTATTATTGTTACTGTTATAAACACACATAGAATAGGTCACACGCACGCACGCACGCACACACACGCACGCACGCACGCACGCACGCACACGCCCTGCTGTGTCTTTGTGTGTTGTTTGTGTGTATATGATTTCAGGGCTGACCACTGTGACCCTGCATTGGACAGCCAGTAAGGGAGCTCATCTCTGAGAGCGGTCATTGGTTTCCTGCGGTTCTTTGTCTAGGGGCGGGGCACTGTGGAAACTTTCCCCTTTCACATTAAAACGCCCATTGCTGCAACCATCCTTCCAATCTTGTGGATGCAGCCACTTCTAGGACAGTGCATTTCAAGGTGAACGAACTTCACCCCTCTTCCAAGAGGACGTGGTAGATTCCTTCCTAAGGCCCGTGACCTCACTAGCACAGAGAAACTGGCTAAGGACCACAGTGCTAAGCATGGCTTCCCTCCTGTTGAGTGTGGCTCAGGTCCAGTTAGGCAGCTGTTGGTTGCTGCCAATGCGTGAGTGCCGCTGTTGCGCCTTTGTGTCTATCTTGCTATGGTGGTTGCCGCTGTTGCGCCTTTGTGTCTATCTTGCTATGGTGGTTGCCGCTGTTGCGCCTTTGTGTCTATCTTGCTATGGTGGTTGCCGCTGTTGCGCCTTTGTGTCTATCTTGCTATGGTGGTTGCCGCTGTTGCGCCTTTGTGTCTATCTTGCTATGGTAGTGTCCGTTGTGCTCAGAGGTGCTGCAGCTGGGTAGAATTGTTCCCCTCCCTTCACGGCTTGCATCGTATTTTCTAGGATCCTGAATGCTAGACCACCACAGGAAAGGGACTGTCGGGTCAGATCTAGCTCAGATCACCCAGGTCCTGCGTCCTGAGTGATGGGGGCTCACCCTCAAGCCCGGAGGCAAGCTATAGCTACGCTCATAGTTCACACAGTTGGGCGTCACCTGCTCTACCCTGACCAGGGAGTTTCTTGTGCCTGGAACAGCGGTTTTGGTAGTCTGTGGTTCTTGTAGAGAGCATTGTCAACCCAAGTGACTTAACTTCCTTCAGGGTGTGTGTGTGTGTGTGTGTGTGTGTGTGCATGCACATGCATGTAAGTGTGTATGTAATTTTAAGTAAATATAAACTAATATGATTCCCGTGGCTTTATCAAACAACGTTGCAATTTGTCCCTCATCCCCCCTCCCCTTCTATATTGGCTTCCCTCCCTCCTCCTCAGTTGAAGCCCCACTTTTCCATTTTCCACTTTGTATTACCTGTATCCTGCTGGTCGCCCCTCAACCCTGTCTGTGGTCCCTGGTTTCTATGGTTACTCCATGTTGTGTATTCACGTCTGAGGGTTTGGAGCTGGCAATGGCAGATGGGTCTGCGTTCCCTCGTTCAGTATACGCGCAAATTTCATGATTTTATTTTTCTTTATAGCTGTAATGTACTCCATGGGTGCCTCTTCATGACGCTTTCGTCTGTCGATGGACGTTTAGGCTGTTTCCATTTCCCAGCTATTGTCTGTGGAGTAGGGTGTCGAGCCCTTCGGGCACGCTCAAAGGAGTGAGTGGTGCAGCTGGGTCATACGGTAGATTAATGTTTATTTTTAACCTTTTTTGTGGATTCTCCATACTGATTTCCAGAGTGACTGTACCAATCTGCATCCCCATGAACAGTGAGTGAGCGTGCTTTTCTCTTTCTCCATACCTGGCCAGGATACGTTGTCAATTGTCCTGTTGATCTGATCCATTCTGACTGGGCTGAAATGAAATCTCAATTTTTTTTTTTTTTAATTTGCGATCCCCTAATTGCTAAGGATGATGGGCAGGTGCTTCCTGCAGAGTTCCTTAGCCATTTTTATTTGTTCTATAAAGAATTCTGTTTAGATTCCCTAGCCCATTCTTAATTGGGCCATTTCCCTGGAGGATTATGACGTGTGTGTGTGTGTGTGTGTGTGTGTGTGTTCTCTTTTTTTGGTGGGGAGGTTTTGTTTGTGCATTTATAGTTTTGGTAAAGGTTTTGGTGTGCACCTTCCTAGGTTGGGAGTACTGTGTTGATGCTGGTTAAGAGGAGAATTGGAGCTTTGCAGCTACTCACATCAGACAGAGGCCCCTCACTTGTGCACTGTGCCCCTCCCTGCCCAGTATAACCTTGTATGTCTGGGCAACCAGGCCACATCCTCAAAGCCCTAAAGATGAGGTGTGCGTACGCCAGTTCCAGGAACGGCTTGAATCTTTGCTCTCCTGCCTCTACTTCTACACACATTTATTTTCAAATAAAGCCAGCTTTCTTTGAGCCCAGTGCACCAACACCTGCCATCCCCACCGTAGCAATGAAGGTAGATTCTGGATGTCCATCGTGGATTTGGATTGTCATGCCATTGCTGTATCATGGGCACACAAGCAGATGCCTTCGAATTCGGTAGAAACCGCCGCGTTGCACCTGGGATGTAATCAGCTTTTCAGAACAGTTACACGGAACCAAAGTCCTTCTCCTGGGTGCTGCTGTAACCAAAGCCACATGTGTAATCCCGCTCAGCTGAAACGTATAGGTTGCTGCTTTGATGTTGCAGCTGAAAGTACACAAGTACTAAAAATGGGTTCATGTGACATAGCTGAACTCCTGCTGAAGCAAACAGAACACTCAAGGGCGTAAACACGCATGGCACATAGTGTATCATTTTCCTACAAGAGTGACTGCAGCAGCCCCAGAGGGTAGAATGGCTCAGGAAACGGCAGGGACTAGCCGGCTGCTATCTAGAGAGAACTGGCCTGCCTCACCATCTTTCTACCCATCTTTCATATCCCTCTGCTATTGAACTGCTCCTATATTCCCGTAGGATTCTGAGCTGGCTTTTATACAAATAAAAGACCTTCTGGAAATGAGAGCAATGGTCTTAAACTAGCCAGATATGGCTCTGACAAGGCGGGGCCATTTATGCTCATTGGCAAGACCATTTTGTTTCTACACATACTGAAGGGGTGATTGCCATATCAGATTTCCTGTTCCGCATGCACATTCCTCTGCCTGCCTACTTTGTTCTCTGGTGTTGTCAAAAGGCTTTGGGCTCCTCTTTCTGCTATGGCCTTGTGATT
Source organism: Cricetiscus sungorus (assembly GCA_030556225.1). Lineage (NCBI taxonomy): Eukaryota > Metazoa > Chordata > Mammalia > Rodentia > Cricetidae > Cricetiscus > Cricetiscus sungorus. The sequence continues at coordinate 2,390,636 of JANBXA010000731.1, forward strand.
CAGAACCTTTCTTTCTTTTTCCCCTGTATAAAGACCCTCCAGACCACATGCTCTCCCCGTCTACCTGTATTCTAACTCTCTTTTTAGTTCTTTTTATTTGGAGAAGCTACCTAGGGATGGGCTAGAGTTGACAGCTCCTGCTCTCATCCTGAGGCTCTGGGGATGTAGGGGCCTTGATTTGATCCGAGGTCCCGGTTGCCAGCAGGCTCTCCTTTTCTAAGGCTTGGAGAAATCTTTGCTTTTCTAGTCTCAGGGCAGCAGCATGGGAAGGTCTGAGGTAGAGAGGTTAGCTTTTCACACTGGCTTTTCACGTGGTCCATGAAGGCATTCTTAGAGCCAGAGAGACAGAAGTGAGGCCACGTGTTCTCTAAGGGCGATGCTGTGGTTTGGCAGGTGAGAGCAGGAGTCTTGCCAGCTCTGCCAGCTCTGTGACACAGGCAAAGTTCCCATCCCAGAGCTGAGAGGGTAAAGAAAACACCTTGTGCTTTATGGAGTCAACCTGGAAACCAAATAAGATGGTGTGGGATGTGCACCTACTGTGCCTGCACTTAGTAGGATCCTTGTTCCTAATGAAACAGAACTGGAAGGATTCCAAGGTTTAAAGGAAGCGTTGGGGCTAAGGCACAAAGTGCCCCACTCTGTAATCAAGCCTCTTCCCACCTGCTCTGTAGAATATGTTAAAAAGCCAAACTTTGGTGTTGTTTTGTTTTTGAGGCCAGTGATAGCTGGATTAGCCACCCTCCTGCCTCTGCTTTCTAGGTGCTGGAATTACAGATGTACATCATCCTACCAGGCTTCAACTGTAGTATTTCAATTAAAATTTTTAAAAAAAAAAAAATACTTCAGGAAAATCCACACATCCATTCATGTGTCTGTCTGTGCCTGGGGGAACTAGAAATGCCTGTTGCCTCGTAGTCAGTGTTGCTGGTTGTCGAAGCACTGCAATGTCTGAGTCCTGTTTTAGGGAGAACCTGAAAGTTAGTTTGGTAAATGGACCAGATTTAAGGACCTTCACCACTGTGCCCATGGGCTGGGTGACTTTGGACAATTAAAACCCCTCTGATTCTACGACATGAGAACAGTGACAGCTGTCTACTAAGGCTGATGTGAGGCGAGAGTGAATGGATTTCTCTAAGTTGCTTAGCATAGTTTATGACTGTGCTTAGCCTAACATTGCTTGCTTTGAAGTGCTATTACATTCCTCCTTGTCCAGATTTTCAAGCAAATCTGAATTTTTCATATGCGTATGCATGCAGAAGCCATGGGACAAGGTGGGTGCAAAGTACGCGATGCAACTGATTCTTAGACTACAATACATAACATACATACATATATATCCAACTCTCAAGAACTAAGAGCTACATGATCCAAGACCTCTTGAGCCTGCCTGTCCTTTTAATAGTGAAGGTGTTCATCTTAGAATGTAAGGAGGTTGGGTGTAGAGGAGCACACCTGTAATCCCAGCATGCTCGGAGTCCAGGTAGGGGGATGCTAAAAGTTCAAGGCCAGACTGCACTAGATAGTGAATATGTAATATATATATTATTTTTTAACCAAGAAAATACAGATAAAGGGAAAATGTCATTTATGAAGAGAAATGCCTGCCTTAGCAATACTGTGCCTCTGGCAGCAGTAAGAAAAGACAGTAACTTTGCTAAGTTGATACTGTTTCAGCTTTATAGACAAGGAATATTCTGGCTGGTGAGGAAGAGGGGAGTTTCCAGTGGGCAGAGCTGGGTTTGACCCACATCTCTCTGACCACACACACACACCCCATCCTGAGTTCAGACCAACTCATATTTCTCCCTCCTTAAATCGTTCTCTAGGTTAGTGAGGAGCTCATCCCATAATTGTGGGATGAGGGAGTCAACTCTTCATAGCGTCTCTAAAGTAACAGGTCTTAGGTAGCCCTGAAGCTGAGAAGGACATCGAAGTCTGAGGATTCTCAAACTAGTGGGGAACAGAGCCAAATCATACGCTTTTTTTTTTAATTCTGTAGACTTTGAACATTAATAAAACAGCTGTAAACTATAGAAAATATTTTAATTTGTCATAAATTCTGAAAATCTGAGAATCATAGACTATATGTAGGTTCTACATTTCCTTTAAAGATTTGTATGCCTTTTTATCACTAAGGTCAGTGTTTTATATGTGTCTATGTAAGGGCATATGCAGTGAGCGCAGATGCCCTCAGGGCCCAGAAGAGCTTCTTGGGTCCCCTAGGTCTGGACTTGCAGGCGTTTGCGAGTCACCGGGTGTGGAACCGGAGCTTGTGGCCCTCCACCAGAGATGTGTGTGCCCTTCACCCTGGAGCCCATCTCCCCAGCACACGGAGGCCATCTGAGGCTTGAACTACCATCATTTCAATTGCTAGAACTCAACAATTATCTAAAATAACGGGGAGAAATTGCCTTCGACATTTTCTAGGAAACTATAGATCATATATCAAGTAAGATAAGGAAGTCAAACAGGATGCCCATTTATCAGTATAAAAGTGTACAAATAACCAGCCAGTACTCAACCAATCACAGTTTGTCATGGACTTGGTTTCTATTTAGAAGAATAAGCCAATGAGATCCTGTCGTGGGAAAGGAGAAAAATATGTATAATCACCAGAGTTGAAAGAAAAACGTGGTGCGTGAATAATAAAGGAGGCAAGAAATTGAAGGCAGAGACGTGGGGTGGTGAGAGCCGATTGGAGCCAGCAAGAAGAAAGGTAGGGGGTGCTGCGGACAGGCAGAGGCAGGAGCAGGAGCAGGAGCTGTTGAAATAATGTGGGTCCATTGCCTTTGGCTTCCAGTGTCTTCCCTGGCTGCGCTGTGTCTGTTTGTCCCACGTCCTGCTGTTCTGGTCTGAGGCATCAGGGTGTCATGGAGGAGTCTCCCCTGCCTCCCCTGCATGGCTAAGTGTGCCCAGGAATAGAGCCACTCACTTGTGAGAGGACATCTTCCAGTGTTCCTCCTGGGCGGCCCCGGCTGAGAACTCTGGCCGTGTGGTCGGCCGTCTTTCTTGTTCATCTCTGGACCTCTGGAACTGTGCTTGCCTCCTGGTTTTCCTTTGTTTGATCGTTTACTTCCTTGCTTGTTTGTTTTTGGATTCTAAGGTTTTTTTTCCACCACTAAGATTTTAACAACTCAAAAATGGGAGTCACATATTGCAACTGATGACCTGTCATTGTTTAATGGGCAGAGCGTTCTCCCTTGAGGTATTAAAATAATGGCTCCCTAACAGCCCGTGGTGATAGAGACTCGCTGAGCTGTGACACGGCTGCTCAGGGAATTACTTGTCGAGCGAGTGCCCGGGCTGGGTCTGGTCCTGACAAAAACGAAATGCCCAAAAGTTAGTTCTGGATTGTATCTGCTGAGGTGGAGTTGAGGCGGCCAGGCGGCCTCCGATTACCCTGACCCAGGACGTTCCTGCTGTACACTTTACCGCAGTGCGGCCCCTGCAAATAAAATGCCGAACCAGCCAAACTGGCTTTGGAATAATAAACAGCATTTTTGTCTTAATTACCCAGAAAATTGCTTAGCTATCAATATTTCACGAGGAAGCTTTAGGAGAGAAGTGGTGGCCTCTTCCTCCACGTCTTTCAGAAGAAAAGGTTGTAGGTTGCAGCAGGATGGGGTGGAACAGCCTGTCATTCTGTACGTTTTGTAAACTAAGATGGCCTCATACCTCGCCATCACGGTTAGCAGCCTTCTTTAGATAGAGATGGCCCCAGCCTACGGAAGAGACAAGTACACGGTGCTGTGCTTCCTGCATCTCAGAATGTTGACCGACAGTTAGTACCAGATTACGTTGTGGATACATTTGTAAGAGACCCTTCACTTCTCATGGTTCGAGTTCCTTAGAATGGAAAATTCAAATCTAAATTTGATTCCAACGTGGTTTGAGAAATGTATCAGGCATTACCAGTGAGATAAATGCCACTTTTGGATCATGAGAAATATTTATATATTTACTGGATAGCTTAGAATTTGGAAATGAGCAGCGTTGGTGCATGGATATATGAGACATAAACTATGAAGGCAAATTTATGTATGCTGTGCAGAAGTGTGGATATGTATATACAGAAAAATGAAAGCAAACGAAGGCTTTATTCAAGCGTTTATGAGTGTTGTGGCATTTAACTCATTTCAAACATTTATCTAGCATTTTTCTCAACTAATTTAATGTTTACATATGAATACATAAAAATAAATAACATGGAAAAATCAAGTTGTAATGAAATTTTTATCTCCCTTTTTCCCCCTTAGCTTGCATGCATTTTGATTTTTAAGCAGTGTCTGACTGTCATCAAATCAGCCACGTTGAAAATTGAGCTGTGTCAATGGAGACAGCCAGTCCTGATAATTCAAACCCAAAATACCTACTCTCCAGGGACATGGTCTCCCAGTTTATTTTGTCTGAATAGTTTCTTATTTCTCTAATTTATTCTTTTGTATGTGCTGCATGGAAATAGGATCTATTATGCAATTCGGAATCTATAAAGATTTTGAGCCCTTAAAAATCTGTGTATTTAATGTTATGGATGCCTCTCAAAAGAAGAATTAATGTAAGACTCTCTGAGGGAGGGAGAGAGAGAGAGAGAGAGAGAGAGAGAGAGAGAGAGAGAGAGAGAGAGAGAGAGAGAGATTGAAGGCTTTTTTTCAATGCATGTATTTATTGGATACCTTCTGCTGTCCCAGTGCAGTAGGCATAGATCAAATTATAATTTTAAACTATACTTATACAAACAACATATTCCACTGTGCTGTAGTTTTCAGGGTACTCTGGGGATTAGACACTAGAAATACACACACACACTCACACACACACTCACACACACACACACTCACATACACACTCACACACACTCACACACACTCTCACACACTCACACACTCACACACACACTCACACTCACACATACACATATGATGAAGTAAGGTCATCTAATGATGGGCTGCTCTTATCAAGAAAAGGTAGGTCCTCGGAAGAGATGAGACCTCAGCTGCTCCTTGGAGGATAGATGGCTAGGGAAGAGCATCCCTGGGAAGATGTGTACGATGGCAAGTGAGTGAGAGCAGGACCAGCATGCCCCTGGGCGAGGGGAGCAGGTGGGCTCTGGGCTGGTACCACTCCGAGAGTAAGAACAGAATTATCCCGTAGGGCATTTTCAGAAGGCTGAAAGCAAAGCAGCCGATTGTTGTTTTGTGTTTTAGGCTGTAGGAATCTGTATTGTTTCAGGCTGTGGGAATCTGTGTCCGCTATCTGAGTCAGGAGTTATCTTATGAAAGAAGGCTTTCCCAGATTGGAGAGGAACTGGAAACGTCTAGAAGGCAGGCAGACCAGTCCAGGCATGCCGTGATTAAGGCAAAGACCTCTCCCAGGTGGAACGTGAGGAAGAAGACTCTGCAATTGATCAAGTCCCTCCAACCATCTCAACGTGTGTTTAGCTGCAGAGTCCTTTCTCAGACCAACTGTCTACGTTTAAAGTTTTGAGCAGCAGTCTTAATTAAGTCACTAGCTATGCCCAGTGGGGAAAATACAGCCAAAGCTAAAGGAGGAAATGCATTTGAAGTATCTGTGGTCTAGGGTGACCCTGGAGCCACTGTGATTCTAACTGTACAAGAACAAACCAGGAAGTGGCTGTCAGTCTTGAATGGCTTAAAGAGGATCTCTTCATCCGCAAGGGCGCAGCCATCCCTCCCTGGAAACGGCATACATACATACATAGGCTTCTAGTATACATACCTGGTGTCTCAGGCTTCGCCCTGGCGGTGGGCTCATTGGCTCTGGTGGGCTGGGAGGATCCATTTCCGTACCTGTCAAAGGGATGGTAACTGCAGGCGGCTTAGGGTCACTGTAACGTTAGATAAGGTAACACGTGAGAAGTTTTGCATATGGCGGGTGTTCCGTAAAAGGAAAATCCCTCTTTTATAGTCAGCTTTCGAGAGAAAGAAGGAAATAATGAACACAATCCACAAATCCTTTAACTTTCGTTTTTAAAGATGGCAAGGGAAAAAAAAATGTCAGGGAGTGGGTATCAAGATGTCTTGGCTGGTAAAGGCACCCACTGCCAAGCCTGATGCTATGCATTAGATCCCTGGGACACATATTAGCAGGAGATCAACTCCCCACAAACTGCCCTCTGCTCTCCATATCTGTGCTGTGGCCTGTGCACATCTCCTCTGCAAATAACATGTTTTCACAAAGGCAAAAGATACAGGGGACAGAGCTTTTCTTGCATGTTAATGTGTTTCTTACATCTTACAGTATATACATGATGATAGATGAAGAAATTATATCCAGCCAACGATACTCCTAAAAGATTTCAAAGTCCTTCTACAATAAAAGCATTGTGTTGAATTTACATAATAGCACATTGCACTAACACAGAGTAATTTTATTTTTATTTTTGAGAAAAAAAAAAGAGTTCACCAGAAAGGATTTGTTTGTTACCACATTCATACAGCGTTCTAATTATGACCGTTTAAAATCTTGCTTTCCTTTTGAAAGTGAACAAAAATCACTGGGGTTTTGGCCTCCCCCTGTCCTCCTCATTTTTTTGCTGATAGCTTTCAAACACGTGAGTTAGGTATTTCATTATTGATTTGGTAATCTGTTTTCCTCTGCTCAGTTTAGAATATTAAAAACAAAACAAAACCAAAAAAAGAAAAAAAAAAGAAAAAGAAAAAAAAGAATCAATCAAAGATCCAAAATAATGTGAGGGAGATGTCACAGAGTGGCAGGAAACTTCCTTGGTCAGGGTTCCGCCTCTTTAATTTTTATTTTACTGTCTGATGCAAGGGTGTCAAGTAGCCTAGACTGGCCTTGGGTTTCTAACTCACCCCCACCCTGAAGGCTGGGGTTACGGGCATGCGCCACCACACCTGACCAGGACTCACCCTTAAAATAGTTGAACTGCTCGCATTCACACGGCAAAGGTCATGTTCAAGATTAAAGTGTGTGGCAGAACAATAGGGTGCCTGTGAGAGCAGGAGGAGATGCACGGGGCAGGAAGATGTAAGGGCAGGAAGCGAGACCTAATGTCTTCCCTCTGACCTGCCTGTTTTCCATTCCTAGTAATGTACTTATTTAGCTTGATCTATCTTAGCTTTGTTATACTTTATACATTGTAACGGTTTTGAGGGCTTTAATTTTTTTTTTTTAATCCCAGCAGGAATTAGACCACATGCAAAGTACCCTTTCCTTCTCCTCCGAGGAGGGGGGTGGTGAGAGTCTAGTGTAGTGTGTCTAGTCAGGACAACCTTGTGGATGCAGCCCATGAGACTGGCTTCTCCAGGAGCCATTGGGTCCTATTACTCTGTGCCTGGAAGGCTGGCTTTGCACCTCCTGGAAGCAAGAACCCCAGCAAACAATGAGAAGATCTGAAATTCAGATTTTTTTTTTTAAGTGTGGTGGAGTCTACCAGTCAAACAAAAATGACTCAAATTCATTGGTTTCGGTTGTTTTCTTTTGCAGAGAAATGATGCTGGGACTATTATGGTTGCTAGTGATTGGAGCTAAGCCTGGGTTTGGCCATCTCCTTCACTCTGAAGCCATCATCACCATCTCTTTAGTGTGTCCTGGCCAAATCGTTGGCATCTCTGTTTTCTCTGTTAGACTCTATGCAAGAGCCCTGCCATCATGCTGTCCTCAGAACCCACGTCACAGACTCTTTCCACCGTTCCATCAGGACACTTTTATTGGAACCCCGTTATGTGCAAGGCACAAGGTCATCTTAAATGGCTACAAGATTAGCTATTGAATCTTGGCTGGTTTGAGACAAAGTCTCATGTATCCCAGGCTAGTCTCAAACTCACCATGTAACCTTGAACTTAGGATTCTGAAGCGCACTGGGTGGCGGGGCCCACGTGTTCACTACCATGCCTTTATTGTAGTCATTGCTGTCTATGTGGTGTTTAGGTGTCAGACCCCGGGTTCCCTGTATGCTAGACAGGAATGCTACCAGTTATACACTTCTTCCCCCGAGTGTTACAAGATGACTTACCTTGCATGATCAAACTACGAACATAGAAATTACACACACACACACACACACACACACACACACACACACACGCACTGTTTGTGTATTCACATATATAAACTATTTGTATGGGTAAAGGCCTTTTACTAAGAGCTCTAAGTAGATACTCAAGAAACGCCTAAGGTGTGAATGAATCACCAAGCCATGTGGTGTGGCTCCCTCCCTATTGGCCGTTCTCCACAATGTACTAAGGCCCCCAGTCTTTCCCAGTTCTACTGGGTTAGCAGAAGCATCTGCAGTGAGGCGGCACTGGCTGGGTAGGCTTTCTTTTTGACACATTGTTGAGTTGCCAGATTCATGGGCTCAAGGGACAATAGCCCCATCCTTAAAATAAGGCACGCTTTATCCGTTCCCCAGCCCAACAATCCATACCTGTTTCCCTAATGAGTGTGGGGCCTGTAAGAATCTTCTCCATGTTGTATACATCTCCCTGTGTTCACTTGGAGCGTGTCAAATGTAATATCCAGAGCATTGTGTTTTAAAATAGGTGTTTCCGGTTGAGAATGGGGCTGTTGGTGGATCTCTTGCTCAGGGTGCACAACGCCTTGGACCTACTCTTCAGCACTGCACAAAGCAGATGTGTTGATGCTCACTGCCTGTCCTCCTGTAGTAATGTCACCCTTGGCTACGCAGAGAGCTCAAAAAGCGTTCGTGTCTTACAACTATTCGAATTAAGCTTGTAAGTGAAAAAATTATTTTGGCAATGTTTCTAGGATGAAGTGACATGTTTTCTCAGGCCGGCCTAGCATGACAGGCACACGCCACACGCACCACACACATGATTTTTATACAGAATGTCAGTGAGCCCAAGACAGCTTTCTCTACACTGCTCCTCAGCCTCATAGAATTACCATGAGAGGATCACCAGACTTCCCTTGGAAATAGAACTATGTGAAGTCTTGGATTTTATTACAGGATTTTATACCAATAATTACTTAAAATTTAATGAATTTCACTACTGACTTAATTGCTTTTGAGTAGTTCCACTTAACTTATTAAAGAGAAGCAAGGACGTATTCATTTAATGAGCAGCAGAAGTGTTGCCCTCACATCTGCCTACATTCTCTTTTCAATTAATCAATTATAGTTCGATGGTGTGTAATTACACATTAAGAAAGTTATTGGATATCTCAGCATGCCTGTCCCAGGGGGTTCATGAATACACTAATGTAGCACACCTGTAATGACCTGTTCTCAGATCTGCAAATTACACTCCTCTCTCCCTCTCTCTCTCTCTCTCTCTCTCTCTCTCTCTTCTCTAAATTAAGATAAGAGCAATTACCATTAACTTTTTGAGTCTCATCTAGCCAATGTGATATGGAAAGAGAAAAGGAAAAAGAATTGGGGGGGGGAAACACACGGTGAAAAGGGAAAGAAAAGATTCTGCTGCTGTAATCCATCTGCCCTTTGCAATTAGCTTGCAGCGACTCGAGCCTGCCTGCACAGGGATCCTCCATCAGAGTACCGAATAGTACCAAATACGTGAGACAATCAGGCCAGCAGTGTAGGGACTCAAACAGTGGCTTGCCTCTCAGCTCCCTTCGGTAGCCTGGTGAGAGAAATAGGAAAACTTGGCTTGTTTCAAATCAAACCGAAGTCTGGAACGGAACCTCAGCTCAGGAGCATTAAGCCCTCCCTGCATAGCAGCTAAGCCATGCTAGGAGAAAGGAAAGAAAGAAAAGCGTCCTGCTAAAAATGCAGCATACACAGAGGGTAGATTTTACTACATCAATGGCCTGGAAGCTCTGGTGCTCCCGCGGGGTCTATTCTGGTTATGTCCCCATTTATGTGAAACCCCCGTAAAAACCCAAGGAGAACCTCTAATCCAGATACTATAGTCAGAGGCACTCAAAGTGCCTAAGCCAGCCATGCGATTTTAAGCGAAATGCCGATGTCTGCACAGCTCAGATTCAAGAAGCAATCTGTTGACATTTTCAGCAAATGCTATCTTAGTGTGAGACAGAGGCAGCAACGTCTTCCTGTGAGTGCTATTCAGTGCAAAGGGACTCACTCTTCCCCCATCCTGCCTGCTCCCCTGCAACAGACCCCTCCCACTCCCCCATGCCCGTGTCTTAGGTTAGATCTGTTGTGACTAATCGCTGTCCGTCCAGACAAAAGGAGACATTTGGACTCAGTGAGCAGATGTCCCTGAACATGCAGATGAGCGGCGAGCCCTCTGGGTGGGGATGAATTTGCCTCGTTGATGTTTTCAATTCAACAGCCAGTTTGGGGTATTTTTGTGTACTGTTTTCCCTGCCTGGTCACACACACCCTAGTGGGCAGCTGGGCTGAGCCTGCCTCCCAGTGTGCCTTTCAGAGAATGTCTGAGACCCTGCTGGCCCCGAACAGAAGATTTGTGGCAATGGCAGAGGCACCCCATGTACTTTCAGGGTGTGGCCTTTCCTGGTACTCCTAGCCTCCAGGGACAAATGTCTCTGCCCAAAGGGCTGTCTTCCTGTGTGGGCTGCATTTGTGGCATCTCCTGGGCCTCCTTGGGTTTGCATTGTAAATAGTAGCCACCACATAAAACATGCCATCTGTACCCCTGTGGGTAGTATGATGGAACACAAAAAAAGATTTATTCCAGGAATATGAACTGATGTTTATAGACATGCCAGGACTGGCTTTGAAAACGTAGTGGAAAACTGTCTCAAAAGCAATTCAAGTACCAAGTAATAGAAGCCCGAAGGGGTGGGGTGTCGTGTAAAGGCTCAAGGAGGGCTCTGTGCTTCGAGAGGGACGTCCGGCTGGTACATCCACTGACCACTTTCTGATGACGAAAGGTGCTGGAAGGAGACATCCCTCCAAGGTTCTACAAGAGGCACCAAGAGGCACCCGTATTATCACTGAGGGGGCTGGGGGGTCAGGAGGCGGTGGTGGAAGGAACGAATTGCCTTGCCTTGGGACAGTTCCTCTATTCATTGGGTTGGGGTTCGGGCTGTGTTGGAGGTTATCACTTGTTGAGGGTATTATACCTATACCGCAGCGAGTGTGATGACCACACGGTTCAAGGTTTGCCCCACCTCTCGTCTTTGAGTATATCGCCGTTCTTCAATGTATTCTAATGGCCCCCAGCGTTGGGAAACGGTGAACATTTTTTTTTTTTTTTTGAGAACCTCATGAGGTATCAACGGGGTTCTTCCCCCTTGTGTGAAGTGGAAGTAATTTCTGCCACCTGTAATACACATATGAAATATAAAGGCACAAGCAAGAGCGGACAGGTTCACCAGTATATAACCCAGCTGTCTACACGGGGCTGACTGTTTCTGGCTCCTCTCTTACTGTTCCTGTGTGACTTTGCTTGTTGGTGTGTCCTCACTGAGCTAGCACTCACAGCCACTCAGCCTGTATGACAGGCAGCCTCTTGGCAGTGGAACTGTACAGTTCTCTTTACGTGTGCTCTAATTATTGCCTTGTGATACGGTTTCGTTTCACTGTTCGTTATGCTCTGGAAATACCCGCTGCCTTTATAAAGAGTGAGGCCTCCCCTGGGCACAGGGCTCTATATTTCAAAGCTCGACTCCATCCTGACTCAACTCTTGCCTTTATCCGTCTTCATCATTTGCTCTACTCCGGGTTTGTGCTCAGCATCATCTTCCCTTTGGTAAGGACGGAGGGTGAAGAGAGAACGGACAGGCCCGTGAGAGCGCCCCCTGGAGACAAATGATAAAATAACACCCTCCAACTTGGCCCTGCAGGGAGGTGTCTGGACCCAGGCCTCAGAGCTGTGCCAGTACCTTGGAGCCTTTGAGTTTGATATTTTAGATTCTTTAAGCCACACTCTGGCGTGTGCTCGAGTCCTCACATGCATGAACACGTGCATACAGCAACTTTTATTGAAGGTTCAAGTTACCAGAGAGCTTTTTTAGCATGGTGCTGTGAAGAAGAAAAAAAAAAAAACCTAAAAATTCAGTGTGATATTCCAGTTCCTAAAGATTCTTTGGCCACCTGGTCCCAGGAATTTCTCCCTGGCCACAGCTCCCTGCAGGTTTCTGCCTCCCGCCAGCCAGTTCTGGTCCTCTCTCCAGCTTCACACTTCTTCTCTCTACATGCACAGCTCCTATACTTGTATTTGCCCCAGCTTCTCTGCTGAGCTGATTAGTGACAGCCTTGTGCTCCCATGCAATCCTTTGTAACTGTCCCTTTGCCTGTATGTGTTTGTATGGCAACATTTGATGCGTCCGTAGGAACAGAACAAATCAAAGGAGGGTTGACATTTGCTCAAGGATGTGAAAGCCCAGGCAGCTTGTGGTCCAGCCACAGATGCCTGCCCGGTGGTGGAGTTCTTCAGCCCCTTAGGTCCCCGACTCAGGCAAAACCAGATCCTGGGCCACACCACAGAAAAGAATCTTGGGGCAGAATAGTGTGAAGCAGAGCGGGAGTTTATTAAAAGTAGAAAGTTCTCAGGGAGAGAAAAGGCTCCCTTGGGAACGGGTGTGGACCTCTCAGATGAGAGCAGCACGTCCATGTCTGTAGGATTCTGGAAGCTTTTAAATTCCACTGCTTAACTGTCATCTAGGAGACCCTTTCTTTCTCTTTCCATCTCCCATTCGCTAATTGAGATGATAGGGCTCCTAGGTGGGATTGGAGCCACTAGGGTTGTACAGGAAGTTTAGGACAAGTCCGTTTGGTGTACACAGCGTTTCTGGTGACAGTCTCGGGACACTACAGGTCGAGGCACAGGGAAAGCAGAGAGGCCTTCAGCAAATGTTGCAGTGTTGGAACTCTTGGATCTGAGCTTCTGTTGGACGTCAGAGTGAGAAGATCCTTTCCCAGTTCTCTGGAATTTTCCTTGCATTTCTATCCTGCCCTCTAGTGCAGGAATGCCCTGTCACAGCTCAGTCGTGAAGGCTTCTAGCAAAAGGCGAGAAAACCCCACTGGTGCAAACAAACCTACCTGCAAAACTGGTGCACTGGCTCTTCCCCAGCAGGCTTGGAGAAAGCAAAGTGGCTTGATCGCAGTAGCAGGCCGGCTGGTCCAGCTTGCAGAGTGTCCTCAGACACAGTTGAGAGCCCCACCCCCATCGCACCCGCACCTATCTGGAAAGTAGAGTCCAGAAGCTTAGCTCCCTGCTGTAACTCTCACACTGCCTCTGCTGGCTACTAGAAAGGCAATTCGCCTTTCCGCAGACTCCAAAAGCTCTTTCACAGCCCTTCAGAAACATGCACCTTCGTTTGCGGGGATTCTCGCCCTAGAGTCCAGAAGAAGCAGGTAGGAGCAATGGCAGGGGTGTCAGGGGACTCATCTCAAGTCCAGCCTCCTTCTTGACTGTGTGTGTCTCATGTCTGAATTGTAAGGCTGTAATATAAAAAAAAAAAAAAACAAAAACCAGAAGGCGAAGCAGCTAACGGGAAGCTAAGTTCTGAACTGCACCTATTTATGCTGGGAGTCTGCCCCATGTATGCTGGGAGTTTGGGTCCCATCCTTTAATGGTTAGAACAACAGTGTTCTGTCTCAGAGCTTAGGAGACATGGATGACGCGCCCGCTCGGGGTCCCACACACTGTCTTGCAGGGGAGGTAGGGCTCAGCTTACTGTCTGCTCAGTGTTCAATGGGAAGGATAGCCAGGGACGTACTTAAAAGTGTTTACTGGATCCTAACTCGGGCCTTGCCACCCGCTCTGTGGACATGGAACAGGTGAGGCAGTTTAGCGTGTTGCAGGCTCTGAGGACTGGGGTTTTCATACTCCGGCGAGAAGGTCGTTGTCCACAGAGAGGGGACTGGGGAGGAAGACTGTGTGAGGCTGCATTTGGGCTGATAAGCATCTGACCTTTGACCCAGTCCCGGAGCATGCTGGGAGGGATGTTATTGATGTGGCACCACTTTTAAATGTCCTGTCACTCCACAAGGCCAGCAGCTCTTCCCTGCGTGCCTTGCCTACCCCTTCCACCGTGGACAAACATTGTCAGAGGATGCGTCCTGATTCTTTCCAAGCATTGGGTGACAATTTGTTGCGCAACAGGAAATGGACAGTAACTTAAAGGATCCTGTGTATGGCCACCTGGAATTCCTGGGACGGGCCCAACATGAAATACCCCGGTGTGTTACCATTCATTCATGGGAACGCGCTGCACCTCCAGCTGGCCCTTCATGCTTTGCTGCTGATCTCAAATGCTGGCACTCACTGCTGCAGAAAAAAAAAAAAAATTAAGTTAATGAATATAATTTTTTTTCCATTTAAGAGCCCTCTCCCACTTTTTTCTGTCACATTTGGCATCCAGCACCTATTGTATTTGAAAGCATGTGCTTGTAAAACCGGACAAGCAGTAGCAAAAAACAATTGCTCACGCAACTCGGCACTGCGACTCTACGCGCGGGCAGTGCCAGGCCTGGGGTCTTCTGGGTCCTGCGCGTTTAGTGCCATCGACACCTCATGTTTGCTGGTTTTAGTTTGATGATAGAACCCAGCCTATCAGCTCTTTTCCTCTAGAGCTTCCCCTGGGCTGAGCCAGGAGTCCCGAGGCCGCCGAGCAGGCGGCCTCTCTGTAGGGGTGTGAGTGACAGGGCTGGACTAGGGCCCTGACGGAAGAATGGATAACCAAGGGAAAGACAGAGCAGTGAAGGGAAAGGTAGGGCCAGTGTCTCACGCTGTCTCCCTCGAGATTTTGTTCAACAGTGGGGTCACCTCGCCCTAGACCACCCAGGGGAAGGAAGCACGCTCATGACTTAGTGGGAATTCTTGTACATTTGCTGCCTTGTGGTGTAGCGACAGATGGGCTGGCGTGTGATGCTAAGGAAAACGAGGATGTTATTTGTGTACTCTGATCCTTTCTTGGGATGGCTTATCTTTCCTTTCAGATATGACATCTGCCCTAGCTGTATACCATTAAAGTGTTCTTTTTCCTTTAAAAAAATTTTTTTAAAGAAACATATTTAGGAAGAAATAATTCAGGGGACAGAGATAGGCCAGCATCTATAATAATTCCTTTTAACTTTTTCAAAATATATTTTCCTTGTTTGTGTGTGCGCGAGTGTACGCGCGTGAACTTTGTGCGTGCTCATGTAGGCATGTGCATGCCATGACATGCATGTAGGGTCAGAGGACAACTTGTGGGGGTTGGTTCTCTCTTTGTAGCACGGTGGTTGCAGGGATTGAACTCAGGTCATCAGTTTGGCAGCAAGCGTCTCTGCCCATTGCACCATCCCAAGAGCCCACTGCTGACTCTGAAATCTAGAGCCAGGCAAACACTAGTGGTGCCCAGTGACTCGCTTTAGAGATGGGCATCTCTCTGGAGCATGCTCTCCAGGGTCTTCTAGCTGAACCGTTGTGTGCAGCTTTGGGAGTACAGATAGGGGCAAAGGCTGTGTAACAGCACAAGTCACACAGCCTGTGCTTTCGGTGAAGACAGGAGTCAAAGAGAGATTCCAAGGAAGAAGAACTCATGCGGACATGGAGAGGAGCAGTAGTGGGTCTGTAGGGCTTGGCGTCAGGCTTAACCCGTTCACCACTGCAATCCTTAGGAGTGCACAGCACCGAGAAGACACTTCTCCCCGAGACAGTCACACAGGAACCACTCTCCTAGTTACGACAAATACCAGACAAAGGCAACTTAAAGGGAGGGTTTGTGTTGGCTCACAGTCTGAAGGTGCAAGCTACGGTAGAAGGGAAGGTGTGGCGGCCGCGGGTGCCATGGTAACAGGAGTGAGGCTAGGAACGCTCACCCTCTCACAGCTTGCAGAAACAGGAAGTAGGATGTAGCTAGGAAATGCAGTCAGGCCAGCCCCGAGGGTTTTACTTCCGCTGGTGATGTTCTGCCCCATCATGCTTCCATGGCCTTCCTAAACGGTACCACCAACGGGGGAACCAGGAGGGACATTTCACGCCTGAACCACAGCATCCCAGTCTTCTGCTGTGACACAGGGCTGCCTGTAGTCACTCCATTGTGATGTGCGCTCACTCACTCAGGAACCTGAAGCCCGGTGAGCTCTGCGTGACTCACTCGAGAGATGGGCTTTCTTTTTCTGTATGTTCCCTGAGGTTCCCCAGTCAGGTCGGATGTGTCCCACAGACCTGCAGTTTCTGTAGGTCTTCCATTACAAACCCTAAAGCTAAGGGGGAAATGAACACACCCTCACATGTATTTGTAAGGTTTAAGCATGTAATGGTACTAATATGTTCCTATGTGCATTGTGAGTTGCCCCAATTGGACAAGAATTGCACATTGGCATCCTAATACTCTCTTATAAGTGGATATCTTTCCACCTGGCTGCGTATCGAAGCCCACCTTCAAAACTCCCTCCAGGGAGGTTGTACACGCTGTTACATGAGGCTATGTTTTATATTGCCAGCTTTATAAGCAAGGAGAGTTGTTGGGTGGTTTTACTGCCACGATCCATTTGGTGTAGGTGTCCTGGGAAGGAAGAAGATGGGTTTTCAGAAGGTCTGTGGGTTGAGGGAGCCCAGCATGACCTCAGATCATTGTTAGCCCCAGGAGAGGGCTAAACCAGATCAGAAGCAGTAAAGACTGAACAGTCCTTAAAGTGTTACTGTATCAACTTTCCATTACCAAAACCAAATACCTGACACAGTTAACTTAAAAAGAGAAAAAAAAAATGTGTGTGTGAGTGTATGTGTATGTATGAGTGTGAGTGTGTGTGAGTATGTGTGTGAGTGTGTGTGAGTATGTGAGTGTGTGTGTGAGAGTGTGTGAGTGTGTGTGAGTGTGTGAGAGTGTGTGAGTGTGTGTGAGAGTGTGTGAGTGTTGTCTGTGTGTCTGTGTGTGTGAGTGTGTGTGAATGTGTGTGAGTGTGTGTGAGTGTGTGTGTGTTGTCTGTGTGTCTGTGTGTGTGTGAGTGTGAGAGTGTGTGAGTGTGTGTGAATGTGTGTGAGTGTGTGTGTGTGAGTGTGTGAGTGTGTGTGAATGTGTGTGAGTGTGTGTGTCTGTGTGTGTGAGTGTGTGTGAGTGTGTGTATGTGTGTGAGTGTGTATGAGTGTGTGTGTGTGTGTGTGTGTGTGTGTGTGTGTGTGTTTATCCCTTACAGTGTAGGAGCTTCTAGTCCACAATCAAATGTCTCCATGTATTGGGCTATAATGGAGTAATCATTCACTTCTTTCTCTAGGAACAAAAGTGACTAGAAGGAGGAGAGTCCGGGGTTTCATTTCCTCTTCAAAGGCCTGCCCCAGTCTCTAAGAGTGTCTCATAAGGTCCTAGCTCCTAAAGGTTCCACCATCTCCCAGCAGCAGCACCCTGACAACTGAGCCCTGAATGGTGGGCATTGGGGGATGCTCATCCAAGCCGTAGCTGGTACCCAAGTGGCCCCAGCTGTCACGATGCGGTGTCATTTTCATTAGCATCCCAGTTGTATGCGGAGCCTCGGCATCACTGTGCATACAGAATCATCAGTACAGTGTAGCCACGCTGGGGTCCCCGTAGGGCTCCGTTCATTCATAGCCATCTGTTCTTGGTAACATCTTCTTTCCCAATCAGAGATGGCTTTTACAGTCACAAAGGTTCTGAGGTCCGTGGAAACTGAAGACGGCGCTTCAGCAAACCTCCATCAGACTCTTGTCTGGTGTCAGGTATTAGGAATGGAATGAGATGACCACCCCTCCCCCACAGGCCTCATTGGTGAATGTGGCAGCCCATGTAGGTCCGCAGAGCAGGCGCCTCTCTCTTCTCTGGGACCTCTCTGGATTGTCTTCTGTAAGAGGAATCTGTACTGGCTCCTGAAGTGGAGGGTACACTGGAGGGAACTGGCCCACAGAGATGGCAGAGAGAGTGGAGGGGGCGGCAGGATTGGGGGGGACAGCAGCCTGGGATCTGAATGCTTGTGCACGGCTGCTCAGATGGTCTTAGCAGATTCTGTAGGGTTACCATGTAATCTCCAGGGTTCTACCTTTGAGTAGCTGAATCAACCTCCTGAAGAGGAGAACAGAAGGGCAGCAGAGCTCAGTGGAGCTGTGTGACTTGTTAGAGTGATGAGAACATCCAAAGGCCCAAGTCTTCTTCCAGACACAATCTTCTGCCTGGCCCCAAACGAACCTAAAGCCATATTGTCATCTCCCTGAGCACTCTCTCTCTCTCTCTCTCTCTCTCTCTCTCTCTCTCTCTCTCTCTCTCTCTCTCTCTCTCTCTCTCTCTCTCTCTCTCTCTCTCTCTCTCTCTCTCCCTCTCTCTCTCTCTCCCTCTCTCTCTTCCTCTCTCTCTCTCTCTCCCTCTCTCTCTCTCCCTCTCTCTCTCTCTCTCCCTTTCTCTCTCTCTCTCTTTCTCTCTCTCTCTCTCTCTCTCTCTCTCTCTCTCTCTCTCTCTCTCACACACACACTGGGCTGGAGAGAGAATTAATAAGAGCAATTTTGAATACTTGCCTTGAAAAGAATTAAACGTTTATCCCACTGGTAGTTTTTAAATGAATACATTATTGCCCAGGTTAGAATTTGTAGACTGTGATTTTAATACCTAGAAGACAGAATGAGTCCATAATGTTGGTGGGAGCAGCTGTCTGCTTGGCGCTGCTACATGGAGAGTCCCAGAAGCTGCCCCCTGCTTTGCTTCCCTGCCTGCCCAGCCTACGGGCTTTGCCCCTGAAGGTCAAATGGCTCTGCCCCATGCTGCTGCCCACCTCCCTCTGTTCTAAAGACTGCAGAAGTGAGGCTGGGGTAATAACAGAGAACACCCATGAGGCCTTTGTTGAACCATCTGAGCCCTGGGTGTTTATTGGCAGTTTCCGGGGAAAGGTGGGGGGGTGATCCTGGCAGAGCCGAAGAACAGTAATCTTCAGGGAAGAAAGGAAGAGGCCAGCAACAGCAACAAAAACTTCCTGCAGATGTGGAACTTGAAGGAATCCAGAGAGAGCAAGCCTATTTTTAGCAGGAGTGAGAGTGCAAACCATGATAGACGCCACAGGCTGCTGTCACTAACATTTGGCTATAAGCAACATTTTCATATTTAAACATGACAGCCCGGCGAGTTGGGGAAGGACAAGAATGCTGTCTGCTCGCTGAATAAAAATGATCGCCTTCCCTAGGCCCAGGGGAAGGGCCAGCTCCATGGCACGGCCAGCCAGCAGGATGGGTTCACCTGTATGGCCGTGAATAGTTGGAACATGTCAACCATGGATGTCAGGATGCTGAGAGGTACTGGTGAGGACCCTGTTGCCCTTTCCCGGTGGAGAAGCTGTGCCCCGTCACCTCTGTAGGGAACGCGTCCAGCGCACTCTGTTCAATTAAGCGTACACGTGTAGAAATACAACACTCAAAGAAGCACGAATAAAAATATATTAAATTTGAAGAAGTTAAGCAATACCATCGGGAAAGCCAGTGAACTTGAGGTGAACCCAAGAACGTCAAAAAAGAGGATTCCAGAAACATGAGCTTTGGAGCAGTTAGCCAGACCCCAGAGGAGACATCTGCCTTCCGTCCTCTGTGCCCTGCACAGGTGTCTGACTCGGGCTGCTGGCTGCAGGCCTGGCACACACAGTCCCTTGAATGTTTAAGTAGCAAACGTGCCTTCGAGTCCTGTTAGAAATGACACTGGTGAAGTGGCTTTGGAGTTGGGGACACAATTTCCTAGGTCCAGGCCTGAGTGAGGACCTCTTTGCCCCCTCGTCCATTCTGATTGGAGTCAGCCTCTGCCCTGCTCTGGTAAATGTTGACCATTAGTGTCCTTGCTGTCCAGTGGTGGCTCCGGACTGAGTCAGAAGCAGAAGGCAAGATCTGCAGGATCCAGCCAAAAGCCTTGGGTCGGCACGGTTACAAAATGACAGAGTGGGATTTTTTTTTTTTTT
Source organism: Cricetiscus sungorus (assembly GCA_030556225.1). NCBI lineage: Eukaryota > Metazoa > Chordata > Mammalia > Rodentia > Cricetidae > Cricetiscus > Cricetiscus sungorus. The sequence continues at coordinate 2,410,396 of JANBXA010000731.1, forward strand.
AATTTCCGGACTGTGTTGACATTGGTACACAGGCCTAGGAGCTCAGACTTTTCCAGACAGCCAGAAGAGGAGAGAGAGATGAGGTTTGCTGAACCTCTCTCTTTTGAGAACAGAGAAAGAAATTAAAATGTCAGCTCCCAAGTCACCAGCATCACCTGGGGCCGAGTTATAAATGAAGTATCCTAAACCCAGCCATATTTGGGAAGTAGGGCTAGGGAATTTGGGGGATTAGACTACTGGAAATAGGCTAAATTCATGCAGCATAGTATTTGCCATCTTAAGCGTATAGTCTGATGACATCCACAATGTTGTGGAGTGGTTATTAGTCTCTGTTGCCAAAATTTCGTCATCATCCTAAACAATCAGTAAGCAAAAACTCAGTACCCCCTCAAACCGCAGCCCTTGGTAACTGCTGTGCACTCTGGGGATTTGCTTGTCTCTTTGAGATATTTCGTACACGTGAACTCATGTGTGCTCTTTTGTATCTGGCCTAGTTCACATAGTTTGTTTTCAAAACCCAACTACGTCGTGGCATGGATGAGCACGGCCCTTTTACGGTGGGTGGTACTCACTGTGTGGACATGCCACAGCTTATTTATTAACTACTGATGGACACTCGGGTTGTTTCCACCTTTCGGCCGTTCCGAGCAGGGCGTACAGGAAGCAGAGAGCAGAGCTCACGCAGCAGTTTAACAAGCCCTCTGGGTGGCTGAAACACACTCAGTTGTGAAAAGCCTTGGCCTGAGCCCTGGAGCTGTGCTCTGTGCCTGCTGTGGTTCCTCTGTCTCAGCTGGGAACAAGGCTGGGCCACTTACATTTCATTGCTCCTGCTGGAAGCCATACTTACAATCGAGGAGGTTCTCCAGTATTCTCGGGAAAGTGCCTCTCAGAATAGAAGACACCTAATCTTTAGGTCTTATTTAGATTTTATTTCAAGAGTGAGGCCTCAAAATATTTTGTAGGGGTAGCATAAAAACACTGATGGAAGAATACACGATCACACTCAGGAGAGAGACATGGATCTCTGTGAGTCTGAGGCCAGCCTGGTCTACCTTACATAGTGAGGTCCAGGCTAGACGGACTTCATCCAATTATTTTAACCAGGCATTCTGACCTAAGCTCCGGCTCCAGGACTCACTCATGTCCAGAGAAACCAGGACTGCTTAGAACTGTGGAGATGTGGGAAGGGGAAAAAAATGTATTTGCTAGAAGTTTTAACCACTTGGCTAAATGGATGATGGTTGCTTTTAAATGTCCAAGCCCATGTAGCTTCTTTCAAGCAATTCCTTTCTGCTCAGACACATTAAATAACTTGCCTGGGGAAATGACAAAGTCAAGATTAGAATCTTAAGTTCAAATACAAGTTGCTGAAAAAAATAAATTAATTCATAGAGGATTCCGTTTGCTTAAAACATTGCCCCTTCAGGGGTTTGTGAAGGTTTCACCTGGATGTAATAATTCAAGATGCAACTTTGCCTGTTTGTTTATTTAAAGGCAGAGTTTTGTGTTGCCCAGGCTAGCTGGAAATGCACTGTGTAGCCCAGGCTGGCCTTGAACTTCTGACCTCCCGCCTGCTAAGCACAGGGGATCAGAACTTTGTACGTGCAGCTGATCTACACTGCAAGACAACAAAATGACTGTTTAAAGGTGGCCTCCTGTATTGAGGAAGAGGAAAGGAAGTGGTTCAGTGATTGAGCTCAGCTGCTCTGACCCCTGAGATGCAGGGGCAGAGGGTTCTGGGTGTGAAACGGAAGCATGAGACATTGGCCTGGACCGTGCTGCTCTTATGTCATGATGCTTTATGGATATGGAAGCATCTGAAGATGTTCCTACCCCAGGAGTGAGTGTGTATGTGTGTGTGGTGTGTGTGTGTGTGTGTGTGTGTGTGTGTGTGTGTGTGTGTGTGTGTGTGTAGGGGTGGGGTGGTAGGGGTTGGGGTTGCAAGAAGGCAGTGCTCATATGAGCAGTTTGCAGATGAGATCACAACTTGAATGCTTGTGAAGTAGTGAACTTCTCATTGGTAGAAGCTGCTTCATTGGCTGGCCAGCCAGGTCATGATAGTAGAGCTCCCTGCTCTGAATGAAGGTGGACGCCAAGGCATTAAGTCTCTAGGTTTCCAAAAACTGGTCAGGTGCTATTCGCTGGGTGAAAAAAGAAAACAGTATTTAAAAGGAAGTTGGGAGCAGGGTGTCGTGTTAGCCGTTTAAAGGATATACCGCCTTAAGAAACAAAAAACAAAACAAGGAAAACCACTAAGCATCAGTGTAGGAATTTCAGAAATGTTTAATTGACGACTCATTGGAGATGTGTTTACCGGTGCTTTCCCCAAGGCGAGCACAGCTCAAGTGGTTCCTGATAAAAAGCATGGCCGTTCCCGACATGTTGCCTTTTCCTTTTCTATGTCAAGAATTAAAAACCCCCAGCCTGCTGGGAGTGGTGGTTCACGCCTTTAATCCTCACTCTCGGGAGGGAGAGGCAGGTGGATCTTTGAGTTTGGAGGCCAGCCTGGTCTAACAAAGTAAAACCGTGTCTTGAAAAAGACAAGCAGAAACTCACGGCCTGCTGTAAGCCAGGGATGTAACTCACTGAGTACATGTCTTGTATAGCACTCACAAAGCTCTGTATTTGATCCCCAGTACCGCATAAACCTGGCAGGCACTGCAGGCCTGGAACCCCAGGACTCAGTAGGTGGAGACAGGAGGATGAGCTGTTCTAGGCCACATCGTAAATTTGAAAAGGGAGGGAGGGAGGGAAGGAAGGAGGGAGAAAGGGAGGGAGAGAGGAAAGGAGGGAGGGAGGGAGAGAGACAGGGAGAGAAAGAGGGAGGGAGGGAGAGAAGGAGGGAGGGGGGAGGGAGGGAGAGAGGGAGACAAAGAGGGAGGGAGGGAGAGAGGAAGGGAAGGGGAGGGAGGGAGGGAGAGAGGGAGGAAGGGAGGGAGGAAGGAAGGGAGGAAGGAAGGAAGGAAAAGTAGAGTCCTCCACACACAAAGCTCCTTGATGGTGACAAAGCGGGGAGACCTAACTTGAGTGTGAGGTGTCTGGACACGCATGGTGATCGTGGGTTGTCCTTTATGTACTATGCAGTCCACACCAGTACGGTCTGAGGGTTTAGGTGGCGGGTTGGTGGTCCTCAGACATCTGAGGACCTTGTAAACACCAAGGAAGGAATTTATGTAACTCAAACCAAAGGGTGTCGTTAGGGTAGGAGTAATAGATTGAAGCAAAGAGGCGTGGCCACTTCCGGCAGACTCACTAAGCTTGTGTGTGTTTTCTATGCACTGTTATTCTGTTTTCCAACTCACTAGAAAATCAGAAGGACAAAGCCTGGGATAGTCCCCTCAGGGCCTTGTGGGGACCGGGAAAGGGGGCAGATAAGCTTTCTCCACTGTCCCTCGGTCTGTCTTAGAGGTCTGTCTTAGATGCGGGAGGCTCGGGGCCGTCCTCCTCTGAATGAGCCCCTTCCAGCTGGAGCTTCTTCTTTTCTTCAAACTGGAGAAGACAGCCTGCTCTCCAAGGGAAAACCTCAGTGGAAGGGCAGTTTGTACCTGTCCTGTCGGGATGAGAAGGACCTGACTCCTTGTTAGGCTGCCGCACACCTATGCAGGCCCCGGAGGGAAGAACAGTGAGCCCGAGGGAAAAGTGCCTGAGCCAAGGAGAGGGAGCCCTGCTTGCTGAGGGCGACTACCTGTTGGTGTAAAGGGAAGGCCGGGGCAGTGTTCATGAGGCCAGCGCTTTCCTCCAGAGTAGAAGACACCCAGGTCCTGGGACCATACATCATAACCTCAGGACCCTTGGTTCCCTGGACTAGACCTGTGGGTGCCAATCATTCTCTGGGTGGGGTACAGAGACCCAGACTCCCTTTAGAGACAATTGCATGGACCACAGTGGGGTATTTTGCATACACAATAGAAAGACGCGTGCTGACATTTGTAGAATATTTTCAGTTCATCCATGGTCACAAGGGTCGGCCACTGGGGAGGCTCTTTGTTTGTTTGTTTTTTTTTTTATAATGGGTGTATCTCCCATATAATTTCCTACGTTAAATCCTTTCCCATTTAAATATATATATATATATGTTTTGCTCTTTAAAACAGCCAGGTAGCATGGCTGGTCTGTACCACTAGCTTTGTCTCAAAGGGGAATACAATTCTTAAATGGCAAGAAATGTCATTGTTTTCTGCAGCTCTCCACCGGGGGCTGATCTGATGATAATCCTACCATCTCTCGAGCAGCTGATACAGAGCTGGCTCTCCCCGACCTTTGGCTGAGTCGGTGCTTGTTATTATGGCTTGCCCAGCCCGCCCCCCACCCCCGTGTTGCAGGCCCTTCTCCTGGACCCAAACTGCATTCGTCTTTGAACTGGGAGAGAAGGGCTCAGGCAGCAGAAACTCTGAGCCACAGGGAGGGGTTTCGCCCAGGGAGCTGCTGGGTCAGGGCCCAGGCTAGAATCTGACGGGTGATGAAACGGAGTGGGCGTGGGGGTGGGGGGCGAGTGGGAAACCACATTGCTCACCCACAGGGAAGTTGCCCGTGAGCACCCAAGAAGTCCCAGAGGCTGGGGGCACTGCGTGGAGCACGGTTGTCCCTTAATGAGCTTTGCTATGTGCTCCAGGGTTCTGAGATTTTACTCCGCAGCCTCATCACAGTGTGGGGCAGCATCCAAGAAAACCCTTCTACACACCCTGCACATCCATTATCTCCGAAAGGGTGGGTGACCCCGTGACCTCGCAGGACATTAAAGAACTCTCACAATGAGATTAATTTGGCTTCTTGCCAATTTAAAATGCCAGCGCTGTGCTGGGGAATGTGGGAGGGCTTGAAGAAAATGGAGCAAGCTGCCCTCTTAAAGGAGGAGTGATTATTGCCCAGGATCAGGTTGAACAGGGGGTTAGTGTTACATTTACAGCGAGCAAAGCACCAAAGCTGTGTCAAGCTAGGAACACAGTTGTCTGTGTCAGTATGACTCCCACTTACAGCGCGTCAAAGCTGCGGGAAGTCCAGCTGATGCAAATAGATTAATATTTAAAAAGTAATACACAAGAACGAGGTTCCAAACATGTAATGTTTAATTATTAAAAACCCGCAATGGAATTCCAATCCAAATTCATCTCTCACGCCTCAGTGGAGCTCAGTCGGCTGGTATGCCTGCCTGCCTGCTCAGAGCAGCGCTCACTGACTTCCCCACGGCCAACACCACACGGCTGGTCTCTCGAAGCGTCCAGAGACACAGATGTGGCCAGCCTAAGAAGTCTCTCGCTTTCTCATCAGAGAACCGTTGCGACACTTTTAAACTGATCAGTAGGTACCTGTGGAGTGTTAACAGCGCACAGACTAGAATGGAAACAGGTCCAGTTGGTTAGGCGTGGGAGTCCGGCTACCTTGTAGGAGTCACAGGACCAGGAGACTGCACACACCTTTGGGTGTGTCAGACCATGAAATATGTGTTTCAGGATGCTAGTGCTAGGTTGGATTTTCTTTCCTCGTTTGGGGACAGAGGGAGCCAGTTTACACAAGGCTCTGGGTTTGAGTCCAGCACTGAACACAGCAAGAAGTTTACTGTGTCCTGGGGTGGCTGGCCACTGGGTCCTTTCTTCAGAGCACAGTTCTTCTGGCTCCTTCACAGGAATGACTTTGCCCAGGGGATGGTCAACCCAAGAGATAAAATGTTCATTGAGTCAGAATGGAATAAACCAAGTAGACGGGTCAAATTTGTTTCAAAACCAGTGTGCCGGCAAAGTCTAATTGAGCTGCTAGTCCTTTAATTTCATGTTCTTGATCCACCAAGCCAGACAAAGCAGGCCCCTTGTTATAAATAGGAAAATACTGATACGCCCGCCCTTGAGGTTGCCTGTGTGCTTCAGCAGTGTGTGAATAACTGTGTTCTCGCGAAATGCTCATCTGTCCTGTAGAAGATGCAGTGGCGTCCTCTCAAGATGCTGTGGGGTGGCATCTCGGGGCTCAGAAGGTCACGCCGAAGGCAACGGTATTCGCGACATCCGGTTGGGGGTGTGGACTGTGTAAGGAAGACAGAGTTGAGTTTGTCGTGCCTGCAGAAGATGAGACCACAGGGTGAAATGTAAGAAGGCCCAGCCTCTGTGAGCACAGGAAGCCTATGGCAGGAGGGGCGGGGCACTGGGGCACCAAGGCCCGAGTAACCTTGATTCCTGGCAGGATGGTGCCTGCTGACTTGTACAGGGGCCAAGTGTGGGAATCACCTTCTCCCTCTCTTGCAGTTCAGTCTCAGCTGACAGGTGCGGCCTGAGCCCTCGCCGTTCCACGGGGGCATAAAGGCCGGCAGCTGCAAAGTGAACCTTCACTTGAAGGGTGAGGGTGAGACTTGGGCTTTCTGGCCCCATTGTATGGGCACCGGGGTCTTGAAGTGGAGTTTGTTCTCCTGCATAATCCTACTGGGAGTAAGTAAATAAATAATGGCGTCATCCTAAATCTGAAGTTGGGTCTGCCCAGGCCAAACGATGCTCAGCACGTTTCCTTTCTTCGGAGCTTTCTGCATGGTGTGGACCATGCAGTTCCTGCCAGCTCGGGTGCTGTGCACTCCTTGGTTGACCAGAGCAGAGCAGAGCAGAGCAGAGCGTGGGTGCAGGCACTTCAGGAAATGAGTGAGGTGTGAGCGGTCAGGGAGATGTCAGGATTGAGCTAAGGGTTAAATCAGAAAGTCAAGTTGGACTGGACTCTTGCTCTTGCTAAAGAAAATAAAAAAGCTCCACACACTAAGATAGGAATAGCCATGGCCACTCACCCTCATGGCGTCTGGACTGTAATCCCGGCTTCAAAGGTGGAACCAACGCTTGCTAGAACCAGGCGGTGGGAGTCCTTGTTGTCTCTAGGAAGTGAGCGTCCTTGTTTCTGGATTTAACGGGAGGCTTAGCTCCAGCCACTTCTGGTGTGCGTGCGCGCGTGCGTGCGTGTGTGTGTGTGTGTGTGTGTGTGTGTGTGTGTGTGTGTGTGTGTGTGCATGTGTGTGTGTGGGGGGGTGTCTTTCCATACACTATACGCTGCAGGTAAGTGTTGCTTTTGTTGGCAGATGAGTAAACTGTTTCTCGCAGTGGACAGGCAGGACTTAGCTAGGGGGAGTCCTGAACAAAGAGTCCCCCTGGGTCTCATGACCCCTCCTGTCTTTCCCTCCATCCTTAGTCGCCTCAGGGGCTCAGGGCCACCATCACACTCCTTGGCCATTGCCCCCAAAGGAAATCTAGTAGGTCCATTAAATTGCTCTGTCTCTCTTAAGCAGTAACCCGTGCTAACAGCTTACACCCAGTCCTCTGTAGCCAGGAAGGCCGGGGTGCGCAGCCATTGTGGGCACCCAGCCTGTAAGGGGTCTGAGCTGGTGTGAAGGTCGTTAGCACTTTTTTCTTGTGTCTCCCTCTCCTCCTCTGTGCGCTGCGGCCGGTCCCACAGGTTCTTCCTCTCTTCCTCACTGTCGTAGACCAGCCCTTCCAGAGGTACAGCTGCTTAGATTAGGCGTCTGTCGTGCTCATTTCTCTTTTGTACAGAAGCTGAGAGCCCAGGTTGCATTATAGAATCCTCCTCTTCAGAGGAAGCCAACAGATGATATAGTTAATCTTCCAGAAGTCGTAAAGGCAAGGCTTTCACCCAAATGTTGACTATGTCACTGCTGCCAGCCTCCCTCTGCTTAGCTCTAAAACAAGAGATGCTATCTGGCCACTTGTCTCTTTACAGACTTCCGGTGAGTACATTGTGACAGTGTCTATTGAGCTACTTGAAGTTATTAGAAGGGACTGAATATATAACAGTTGTGCTCAATTGCATACAAATGCTGTGTCTGTGTCCCAGGCTGGCTTGCTTCCCATCACTCAGTCACCCAGGGCTTTGCCTGGATGAGCAGATTAAGTCGGGCTAACCCAGGATTTGCTAAGAGAGTGGAGTCGCATGTAGGATGCTCGCTGGAGGGTCTAGCTTTTGTGGGTGTTTCCAACCTGGCAGCTGCACTGCAAGATGGCTAAATTCACAGAACAAAGGTGGAAAGGAACCAGCAGTCCCTGAGCAGGAGAGATGCTGCTTTTCAGAGACAAAGCAGCCGCTGTGTGGATGGAGCAGAGAAATCCACAGCAGTCCTGCCCACCCCGCCTCAGTCCCTACAAAGCTGTTGTCACATGGGGGTTAATTAGCAAAAAGATAAAGCAATAAAAAGGGAACTCAGATGATCCTTTCTTCCCAGGCGTGTGAGCACAGCACACGGGCATCCTGAGTTTTCAGCAGAGTGTACTAGACAGCATAACTGTCACATTTGTGTGTGACTGGGCATAAGGGATTCTGTTGGTGGATCTGGCCTGGGTGACTGGTGCTGGCCTGAAGCTGAGCCTAAGGCTAAAACATCCCTAGTGAACTTAAGGCCACAGCCTGGCCTGGGAACCTCCTCATTATTGCAATTATGTCTCTGTCAAACTCTCCACAGCCACTGGGAACAGTGGAGACCCGAGAGTCCAGTGTTCTGCTGATTTTGGTTTCTTGGTTGCGTTTTGTGGCATAGTTTTACTTTGAAGTACACATCACAGGAAAATCTACACCACTGGAGTTTTCTCTGTTTTTGAGGAACAGATTCAACAAAAGAATGGTGAATAAATAGGAGTAGAAAGAAAGGAAACTTATATTTACAATAAAAGATTTAAAAGGCCTCTATGTATACGGCACTTTATACTTTTTTAGAGGGCGTTCATTTCCACTATTTGTTTTGATCCTCACAGCAGACCCTGAGTGTAGGAACGGGGCTCACGGGCACAGAAGAAGCATCCAAAGTTGGGCAGGGCACAGGTGGACAAACCATGCTGCTTCCCGGGGACAGGCCAAGGTAGTGGACACAGAGGCAAGATGACACTGACACCGAGAGAGAGAGGGAGGGGGGGGAGAGGGAGAGAGAGAGAGAGGGAGAGAGAGAGGGAGAGAGAGAGAGGGAGAGAGAGAGGGAGAGAGAGAGAGAGAGAGAGAGGGAGAGAGAGAGGGAGAGAGAGAGAGAGAGAGAGAGAGAGAGAGAGAGAGAGAGAGAGAGGGAGAGAGAGAGAGAGAGAGAGAGAGAGAGAGAGAGAGAGGGAGAGAGAGAGAGAGGGAGAGAGAGAGGGAGAGAGAGAGAGAGAGAGAGAGAGAGAGAGAGAGAGAGGGAGAGAGAGAGGGAGAGAGGGAGAGGGAGAGAGAGAGAGAGAGAGAGAGAGAGAGAGAGAGAGAGAGAGAGGGAGAGAGAGAGAGAGAGAGAGAGAGAGAGAGAGAGAGAGAGAGAGAGAGAGAGAGAGAGAGGGAGAGAGGGAGAGAGAGAGGGGAGAGAGAGAGAGGGAGAGAGAGAGAGAGAGAGAGAGAGGGAGAGAGAGAGAGGAGAGAGAGAGGGGGGAGAGAGGGAGAGGGAGAGAGAGGAGAGAGAGAGAGAGAGGGAGGGAGAGAGAGAGGGAGAGGGAGAGAGAGAGAGAGAGAGAGAGAGAGAGAGAGAGAGAGAGAGAGAGAGAGAGAGAGAGAGAGAGAGAGAGAGAGAGAGAGTGTAAAAGTTCTCATCAAGCAGACACGGGAGCAGGGGCCAAAAGACATCTCAGCATTTAAGAGCACCTGCTACTCTTGGAGATGACACAGACTCAGTTTCTAGCACCCAGAGGACAACTCACAGCCGTCTGTTCCAGGGGGTTTGATGCCCTCTTCTGACCTCCAGGCACGTTGCATGCACAAGGTGCACGTTCATGCAGGCAAACACTCATAAAACAAAAACAAATCTTTTTTCCCCTTTTTCAAAGAAAGCATACAGTTGTAAGATGAGAAGGAGAGACACAAAATCCCTCCCCATGAGCCTGAAGAATTGGGTGTGATAAAGGCAGTAGATGTGAGCTGGGACCAATGTGAGAGTGGGAAGGTTGGTTCTTCCCCACACAGAGCCACAAACAGCAACGAGTAAGTGGCTCCCAGTGTCTGTATCGACACAGACAAAGAAAGACCAAGTTACTTGGCTTATGAGCGTGAACAGAAAACCTCAGCGATGCCACGGAGACCAAAAGGAGGCCTTGTGTAGACACTATCACACATACGGGGCACAGTTCTCACCAGCGTGGCTCACCTGGGTAAGATTCAGGAGAATGCGCCCTAGCCTGGCAGGCTACACCTGCACGTGGGACATGACAGGGCCAGGAAATGAAAGGAGGCAGTGCAAGCTCGAAGGGGAAGTAGTCGTGGGGTGGTGAGTACGAAACATGGGGCAGACATTAGAAAATACACTGTCCTGCCGAGAGTATCATCCTCTCTGAAACACACCCGAGAATCCCTCTGCTGCTCGTGCATGGCTCCGAGAAGGCAGAGTGACCGGTCGCGAGGAGCCTCTTCCGAGACCACCGTCCCACCTGGTGGATGTGGATGGAAAGGGAGGTGACGGCCATCTTGCGGATGCCGTGGCAGAAGGGTAGGTGGATGATGGGTCTGGTCAGCCACATTCTGTAGAGCTTGGGAAGGCAATTAGTATTATTTGTAATCCCAAGGGGAGGTGAATTTGTTCCTACTGTCAGAGGTTTAATAGAAGTTTTGTTTCTGATGGTAAAAAGGAGGTAAGAGTTCAAAATGAGTATTAGAGAGTCTAAAGTACAGAAGGAGCTGAGTGCCTCGAGCTGCTAACAGGAGTCAGGAAGACCATGCCCACGGAAAGGGGAGAGCAAGATCAAAACAAAACAAACAAACCTCCCTTGAAATAGTGGGATTTCACTTTATTTTTATTTTTGTTCATTCATTCATTGTCTATTTATTTATTCATTCATTCATTCATTCATTCATTCATTCATTTATTTGAGGTTCCTTTGTGTAGCTCTGGTTGTCCTAGAACTCGCTGCACTATAGACCAGGCTGGCCTTGAACCCCGAGATCCACCTTGAGTTCTATTCCCCCCCTCCTTATGTCCCTCCCTCCCTCTATCCTTTTTCCTGTGCTGAGGATAGTATCCAGCAGGAACAGTTCAGGAACCCAGAGTCTGTGACTGGCTACATAAGTGCCAGACCACAGAGCTCAGTCCTGGTCTTCCATGCTCCCCTTTAACCATCAGATTGCTGGACCCGCCCTGTGTACATGGATGACCCAGGCATGGAGAGAACTCCAATAATCACCAACTGTAGAAGACGGTGAGGGAGAAGGAATCAGGCCCAAAGGGAACATTTGAAAAGAAATTCAAATATCTATTTGGGATGCAGGAAACGTTCCTGTAAACAAAGCTCTGACACTAGCTAGATGTGCATTTGGGAACGGTGACTTCTGGGAGTCTGTTAGAAAGCAGGTTCAAGTTTGGTGTTGAGAGAATAAAACATAAAGGGGAGTTTTTAGTTAAAGCTGTTATTTCAGCACTGACCATGGGGCAAACCAGTGGCTGGGTGGGCAGATACTGCAGAGAGGCTGGCTGTCCTCGATGGTGGCGGAGTCAGGGAGAGGCTGGCTGTCCTCGCTGATGGCGGAGTCAGCAGAGGCTGGCTGTCAGCAGGGCAGGTTCCGGCTGTCCTTAGTGCACAGTTGACAGCCCGAGGCCATCTCAAGCATCCTGTGGTTCTCAGGTTCCCATTCCCACAGGAGACCTCGCCGTGCGAGCAGGACTGCAGTTGACCAGGGCCTTCCTTCTCCCTTCCACAGTGCCCCAGGCACAATGAGCTGTCGGTCAAGGTTCGCTTGTGAGTGTGTCAAGAGGATTATGTGAAACACAAATTCTCCGGGGCAGGTGCTAGCTGTACCAGCTGGAGTTGTTAGCAGGAGAGGATAGGACAGCGGGACAGGGGTGGGCTCTGCCCTCTGCTTCCGTTTTAGTCATTGGATGGCCTCCTTTGTCTTTGTGAGTTCATCGGTCGCGACTGGTGGCCCCATTTCACAGATGAGCATGTGAAGTCCCTGGTGCATGGGGACTCGAGGCTGGGGAAGGACATGAGATAGTCTCTCAGATTCTGTCCGGTCAGACTGTCGCTCCCGGGACTCTTCTGTGTCCTGTCATCGCTGCATTACTGCGGCACAGAGAGAGGGGAGGGGTGGTCTGGCACAGTAGACCGTGTTTTTTCGGATGGTGTTTGCTGTCTGGATGATTCCTGCTTTGACCCATGGGAAGCCGCTGTTTGACTCACTCTGTGGCTGTCAGGAAGGCCCTGTAGCCCCTGTGTACAGGGCAGGAATCCCCTTTTGCATTGGCTGTGGAATTGGGAGGCTTAGATCAGTTATGAGCTACTGGCCAGAGCTCACCAGCATCCTGGAAAACAGGGACATTTCTACTCTGCTTTAGGGAGCTCATGGCTGCATACTGTCTGCCAGGAGGGACCAGAGAGCATTCTTCTTAGTACAGAAAATCTCCATAGGAAACTGGCATGTATGTTTTCAGTGGCTTTCAGACGGCCTGGCCTAGGTCGGCCCCTGGGGCAGATGCCTTCCCTGAGAGCGATGGAGGAGGGTGGAGGGGAGCAGAGAGGCAAACGCCATCCTGTCATCATGTTAGAAAGTCAACCTGCAGAACCTTTCTTGGTTTGACAATGACCTTCCTCCCGAATTGCTGTTCTGTAAGAGCCCCTCCCCTCCCCCTCCCCCTGCCCCCTCTCCTCCCCCTGCCCCTCTCCCTGCCCCCTCCCCCTCCCCTCCTCCAGGTGTCTTTAAGGCCTCCAGTGTCTGTGGCCAACGTATCTTTTTCTTTCCTTCAGTCTGAGTTCCAGCTTTGTGAGGAAAGTTGGACTGGTAGCTTGGCCACCCCCTCCCCCCACTTCTGACGGAGCTGGGTGGGGGTCAGTCTGGCTTAAAGGCAGCTATACTGTGTCTCTGGTCCTTCCTTCGGAAGACAGTTCTGCCATGCAACGGGTCCGGCAGATCACCCATCAGCTCTGATTTTAATAAAACATGAATAGCACAGTTTATGGCTTCCACTATTCAAACAGCAGTTGAGCCTAGGAGGAATTACTCATTTTAATGGTTCTAGCACTCATTTCCAGGCTGCCATGCTGCTTTGTCAAGCTTTTGCTAAATTACAGCCTGGCTATTGCACAGAGGGTTCAGGTGGTGCTGAATAGAGGTTTCTCATGATGGTGAGCAGCTGGTACACAGGCCTGTCAGCTGCCTTTCTTGTCACTGCAAAGGGCCCCTCTGTCAGCTCTAGGACAGGATCTCCTGGCCGGCAGGGTGAGGGCAGGTATCTGTGAGAAACGCTGATTTGTGTCAAGACAGAAACTCGTCTCATTTTCTTACAAAGACACGTGGGTCATAGGAAAACAGTCATTCCCTTTTCACCCTGGAAGGCTGGAAGTTAAAAGGGCAGACTATAGCAAGCCCAGCTGGCATACAGTTGTTAGCACCCCCCACCCCGTTTCACCGATGGGAAAAATCGAGGCCGGGAAGCAGCGCCAACTCCTTCCTACATTTTGTCATCCCACATTCCACGTGATTTTTGTAGCATCATTGGTGTCCCAGGTGCGTGAGATTAGGGCCCTCCTGGAGGCAGTGTCAAGCCCACAAGGAAATCGTGGGCACTCCAGAGGAGGAGGGAGCTAGCGCTCCATCGGGGCTCCGTCTAAGACCCTCAACTCATGCTTTGAGGTGATGACCTACAGGTGGGACAAGGCTTCAAAGCCTTTAAAGCTCGAGTGTGCCAGCTGTGTCTCTCCACCCTCCTGCACTTTGCTCTCCAATGAGCTCAGGGCTCTGCAAGCCAGCCTGGACTTTGAGATCGATGTCACATTTAACCCGACAAAGCCCAGAGACTCCCCAGTACAGTCTAGGTTGCAGAGCTGTGGTGACATCATGGGAAGCCGGAAAGCACAGGAAGGTTGTGGGAGAGGTTACTTTTCAAGCTGCTGATGGCATTTGGGAGAAGCTAATACATTGTTACTGTTCCATTGCTGCAAATCGTCTTTACCCAGAGAAGACAGATTTCAGCAAGAGAATTTAATTAAATATTTCCCAATGCCAGATTCCCACTCAGAAAGCAGCGGTGGGTTCCATTAAAGGATGAACTTTACCCCCACAGCTGACAGCTGATTAATGTGTTAATTAGAAGCCCTGCCCCACCCCCAGTGGCCCAAACTTTCTCTCAAGCCCAGAAGAATGTTTACATTGTACCGTGTGGGTAACCTAACGGCTTATATACAGCGGCTCTGACCTTGGACATTCATGTGAAAAAGAAGGTTCAGTTGCCAACATGAATAGCTTGCTTTCTTCCCATAGCTCCGAAGGAACCCGAAGGTGTGCCTTTCAGGGCGCTGCTATCAAGAGCATGGGTAAGCTCAGCCAAGGCAGTGTCTTTGGAGCAGGGAGCGGTGTAGGTTACCACACATCTATTTCACAGGAAAGGGGGGAAGCCATCTGACCACTGAGCTTGTAAGTGCTGCCCTGGCAGGCGGCCAGCAAAGCCGACCATAAGGAAATGTTCCTTCTCTTGTGTAGAATTGGACCCATCTCAGGAACGGGAACTTGATCTTCTGGAGGACTCTGTGCTAGGCTCGAAGGGAACACATGTGTGCTTATCTGCTTTGTGATCTTTTTGTCTTCCTGGTGACCTGGAGTGGATCTGTGATCTGACGTATTGCATTTGCTCATTGATTGTTCGCTCCCTGTATTGGCCTAGTAAGACAACAGCAGCAAGGTTCGCTCTGGGACCTGTTAGGGAGAGAAGTGGGACCAGAGCGGCCAGGTTCCCGCAGAACAGAGGCTGGCATGGAACCATGCAAATCACTACAGAGCTCTGGGAGTTGGGCTTATCTTAAAATGTCTGCAGGAATTCTGGTACTTATTGACATTGTGTGTGTGTGTGTGTGTGTGGAGGGGGGGATGAGGAGATAAAAAGTCTCAAAACTTAAAATAATATGACAGAATTTAAGTCTGTCTACAAAGAAGGGAATATCCCCAACACCACAGTACAAAACCACAGCTTATGGATACTCGCCATGTGCTTTGCATATGCAAATGTTATTTATTAAGAAGAGATGCAGTATATATTTTCACATAACTACCATAGTTTAAATAATCAGCTCAGGCTCCCAGGATGGAAACCTTTGATTACACAACGGTCGTTAGCTGGATGTGAGTCAATAATGGTGCTGGGTACAAGGTGTAGCCATTTGCACCATAAATCCATTGACCTCATCTTAAATGATGTGTCCTGTGAGGCAGACATGATTCATTACTTCTTAAGTGACAATTTACCCTTTCTAGTAATCTTTTGCTTCATCAGAAAGATTGCTTTTCCATATTTTTAAGCCTGTGTTCTGAACTGAAATGTAAGGCCTTATCATAGTCAGGCTTCCAGCACCCCAAACTCACACAGCTGGGACATGCTGAAATGGAGGTCCTTTCAAAAGAGTCAGGAAACAAGTGCGAGCATTGCGCCTTTGGGTGGTGGCGGTGGCGGTGGCGGTGGTGGCGGTGGCGGTGCACATCTTTAATCCCAGCACTCAGGAGGCAGAGGCAGGAGGATCTCTGTGAGTTTGTGGCCAGCTTGGTCTACAAAGTGAGTTCCAGGACAGCCAGTGCTCTACAAAGAAAACAAAAATCCAAAAACAAAAGAAAGAAAAGAAGGAAAGAAGACATTAGGCCTTTAATTTGAAAAACTGGAGTTTTGCTTCTGATGCCTGTGATTACATTTCTGTGGGAAAGGGTGAAATGTGGTGGAGAACTCTCATTGTATGAATGGATGGTCTGTGAGCATCATTTATCAATGATTATTAAAAGTGAACGGTGTGAAGGGAGAACTGTTAAGTTATATTTAGATTGTTATGCGTTTTTTCACCCCACTTGGAAATGTTTATCTAGTTTGAGGAAATCCTCTGGAGGAAAAAAATAAAAATCAATCTAGCAGTTTCAAAACCAATTAATGATTTCAAAAAAACTCTTCCCTATTGATGTTAAGGAGCAAGATCCGAAGGAACGTGCCAGGAAAGTCACGTGTTATTTTAATTAGGGTAACTCATTGATGATGTTTTCCAGTTCAGGAAGAAAGAAGCTGTGCTTGGCCCCCACTTCAAACTTACACATTTATACCTTAGACATTCTGTGCACACCGACTGTTAAAACAGAAGCAGGTAGCTTTATTTCGAGGTGGAATTTAAATACTATACAGTATGTTAACTTTATTTATTTATTCATTTATTTTTTTGGAGACAGGGCCTCACTTTGTAGCTCTAGCTGCTCCTGGAACACACTCTGTGGACCAGGCTGACCTAGAACTCTCAGAAATTCTCCTGCCTCTGTCACCCAAAGGTTGGGATTAAAGGAAGGCACCATTACACCTGACTCTAACTTTATTTAAACAGTTGTATCATGTTTCCACTAACAATTTACTTAACCTTAATCTAGATAGGAAATGTGAAGGTCTTTCAGGCCCTTGTCATCAGTGGCAGTTTCCTATATGTCTGTAAGATGGGCATCTCACTGATCACAAAAATGTCCCTAAATCCAGGAGGACCCTAAAACACTGTTAGTGGAGGAAAGGAGATACAAGTATTGACATTACATTGTAACAACTATAATGGCCGCAGGAGTGGTTTTGATAGCTATGTTGAAAGAATTCCCTTACCGGGAAACCCACTCAGGAGTGTTCTAGTCTCAGATCTTTGGAAGAAGTATTTTGAAAGGACAAACAAAAAAACGAACGTGTGCCAAAGCATGCATCTCATTCAAACCCACACTGTCAAGTTTGTCAACCGAAAGCATCATTGGAAAGAAAAACTCCAAACACGGAGAAGGGAAAGAAAGGCAGGCCCACATCTGTACCCACAGTCACGCGCTAGTATGTCATCACTGTTTACAAGCAGAGCAAGCTGAGACTTGAGAGAGATGGCAATCAAATGCCCAGCATATGTTGTTTGTGCATTGTTTATGTGACCAGTCATTACTAAAATGTATCATCGTTTAATTGTATCAGTTCATGATCACTAAAAACACATACACACATGCATGCCCCGCAATAGAACTAACGCAGTTCAAAACTGAGGTACCATTCAGAACAATACTGGAACCATTGCTCCATTGCAGGAGGATGAGTTCAATAAACGCACTATCGTGCCGAATTTTGCAATTCCTTCCCTGGTGCTGTATGGTTTGGATTCTATGGAAACGATAAAGAAAGAAGAAGAAAGAGAAAAAAAGATTGTGTGTATAAAATTCTGTCAAGAAAAGTGAGGCACTAGGGGAACTATTGAAAGTTTTGACATCTGTTTATCTGTTTATAGCGATGGCAAGATCACTCATATTAATTCTTGTTTAAAATGCCATATGAAGGGAAGGCATTTGTGCAAACAAGAGTCATATTTGAATTGGAGATCATGTCTTCACCATCTGTGAGAGCTGATGGTGTTGCAAAATTAATGTGTTAATGAAATCACAATAATTTCTCCAAAGTAACGGGCTCTGAAGCAGAGAGTGACTATTTTTTGAACTTTGGTGTCTAGTGATTTCCAGTTGGGAAAGGCTCTGAGTCTTTAATTAGCTCAGCAGCCCAGCTTTGAAATAAATTTGGTGATATCTTTCTTTTGCCAGGAGTAGATCTGAAGGGGTGGTGGTGGTGGAAGCCATAACAACTTTTGGGAAATGTTCTCTGGTGTTTGAAAAGTTGTTAAATACGACTGCCTGCCAAGAAATGTCACCAAAAATTCTGACTGCTGAAAAATAGTGGGCAAACAGCTCAGAAAATAATTCTAGCTGCAACATCACAGGCGGGGAGAGCTGAGCCTCACACAGACTTCATGGCTAAGTCCAAGCCAGACAGAAGGATGCTGGGTGCTTCATGCTATTGGTTAGCACAGCACACTCTTTCCAACCACGTTATTGGATGCAGTCGATAGCACGGAGTGACTGCATAAATAAGGGGAATTTTAAGAGGTTATGTCGCATGACCATTGAACTCTCTGGAGATTCCTTTCTTACAGCGTTGTTTAGACATGTGTTTGCAGTAAGCCTGTGTAAGTGAATCTGTGAAGGCAAGTATACTGAGTAAGTGGACTGGGCAGGTATACCCCATTTTGTCAGAGCCATCTTCAAGTCATTTGTACACTGTTAACACCGTTTTTTTGAAAGGAGAGAGAGAGAGAGAGAGAGAGAGAGAGAGAGAGAGAGAGAGAGAGAGAGAGAGAGATTGTGGTTGGTTGTTGCTATTTTGAAGATCCTATTTATAAAGCAAATTCATCATTGCACGAACATTTCAGAAATTTACCTTTTAAAAGGAACCCCTCCAACTCTCTGACAGATTATGATAAAGTTTGCAAGAGCCTTTATGTGAAACATGAACACCATCTGCCCGAGAAAGCTTATCTTACCTTGTTGTGGTTTTTATTGCTGTGTTGTAGGTGTGTGACTGGTGTAAACACATAAGGCATACAAAAGAATACCTGGATTTTGGGGACGGGGAAAGAAGGCTTCAGTTCTGCAGCGCAAAATGTCTCAATCAATACAAAATGGACATTTTCTACAAAGAGACACAGGCCAGTCTTCCAGCTGGGCTGTGCAGCGCATTACACCCTCACATGGAAAGCAAAGCAGAAGGCGCCGGGGTGCAGCTGCTCACTCCAGACTCTTGGAATATCCCGCTAACAGATGCTCGGAGGAAGGCCCCCTCCCCAGTGGCTGCAGCTGGCCAAAGCCAAGGCCCTGGCCCATCCTCGTCCACCACCGTCTCTCCATCTGATACTGCCAACTGCTCTGTCACTAAAATCCCCACGCCAGTGCCCAAGTCCCTCCCCATCAGTGAGACTCCAAGCATCCCTCCTGTCTCCGTCCAGCCACCTGCTAGCATTGGACCTCCTCTGGGCGTCCCGCCTCGCAGCCCTCCCATGGTGATGACCAACCGCGGCCCAGTGCCGCTGCCCATCTTCATGGAGCAGCAGATCATACAGCAGATCCGCCCGCCCTTCATCCGCGGGCCCCCGCACCATGCCTCCAACCCCAACAGCCCCCTGTCCAACCCCATGCTCCCGGGCATTGGACCTCCGCCCGGTGGCCCCAGGAACCTGGGCCCCACTTCCAGCCCCATGCACCGGCCCATGCTATCGCCCCACATCCACCCCCCAAGCACCCCTACCATGCCTGGGAACCCCCCAGGGCTGCTGCCCCCGCCGCCCCCAGGCGCGCCCTTGCCCAGCCTTCCCTTCCCTCCGGTAAGCATGATGCCAAACGGCCCAATGCCGCCGGTGCCCCAGATGATGAACTTCGGGCTGCCTTCGCTTGCCCCGCTGGTGCCGCCCCCCACGCTGCTCGTGCCGTACCCAGTGATCGTGCCCCTGCCGGTGCCCATCCCTATCCCTATCCCCATTCCCCACGTCAACGACTCCAAGCCCCCCAATGGATTCTCCAGCAACGGGGAGAGCTTCGTTCCGAATGCCCCGGGCGACTCGGCGGCGGCGGGAGGCAAGTCTGGAGGACGCTCCCTGTCTCCGCGGGACTCCAAGCAGGGCTCATCCAAGTCGGCCGACTCGCCGCCGGGAGGCTCCGGCCAGGCTCTGAGCCTGGGGCCCGCCGAGCGCGGCCGTGGGGAGGTGGTGGACCTGACCCGGCGCTCCAGCAGTCCCGCGGGCGCGGGAGGCCAGCCCGGCTTCGCCGGCGTGCTGCATGGCCCGCAGGACGGCGTCATCGACCTGACAGTGGGCCACCGCGCCCGGCTGCACAACGTGATCCACCGCGCGCTGCACGCGCACGTCAAGGCCGAGCGCGAACCGGGCGCCGCGGAGCGCAGGACCTGCGGCGGCTGCAGGGATGGCCACTGCAGCCCGCCTGCCGCCGGCGACCCAGGCCCTGGCGCCCCTGCGGGCCCCGAGGCTGCCGCCGCCTGCAACGTCATCGTGAACGGCACCCGCGGCGCCCCGGCTGAGGCCAAGGGCGCAGAGCCGCCGCCCGAGCAGCCCCCGCCCCCCTTGCCACCCAAAAAGCTGCTGTCGCCCGAGGAGCCTGCGGTGAACGAGCTGGAGTCTGTCAAGGAGAACAATTGCGCTTCCAACTGCCACCTAGACGGGGAGGCGACCAAAAAGCTGATGGGGGAGGAGGCCCTGGCGGGGGGCGACAAGTCGGACCCGAACCTCAATAACCCGGCGGACGAGGACCACGCCTATGCTCTGCGTATGCTGCCCAAGACTGGCTGCGTGATCCAGCCTGTGCCAAAACCCACGGAGAAGGCTGCCATGGCGCCGTGCGTCATCTCCTCGCCCATGCTCAGCGCCGGCCCCGAGGACCTGGAGCCGCCGCTGAAAAGGAGGTGCCTCCGAATTAGAAACCAGAATAAGTAAAAAAAGGTTTGTATGTCCACCTGGGAGCTCCTCCAAGAGCCAGTACCCCTCGCCTTGCTTCTCAGAAGGCGAGGACGAGATGTAGCCATCACGCCATCCTGTCCCTTACCTCTTTCACCGTGCTCTTTGTGTGGCCAGGTGCCATCGGCTTGACCCTACACCTATGACACCTGGCAGTGCTTAGTACGCCGTGACCAGTTTACAGCCGAGGGGCAGCTAAGTGGTCATCCAAGCCCTTGAGCCTGAGTTGAAAATACTTTTCTTACATGTTTATTATAATTGGGTTTATACCTAATTTACCCCTCTGAAACGGGTAGGTGGAAGCGAAGATTACTTGGGGAATCTTAATGTTCAGCCAGGAATCTGCAGGGCAGTATTGAAATGTCGAACCCATCTGGAGTTGGTGGCCTGCTTGGCCGACTCTTACCCCAGCTGGTCAAGATGACCTTAGGACCCCATCTGTGGGCTAAAATTAAAAAGTAACCTTTCCCCCAACCAGTCATGTTCCCCTTTGGGACTCAGTGGCTGAGCTGGTGATTTTCATGTCTACATACAGAAGGGGGGGCTCATCTCTGGCCATGTATGGGATCTACATCAAAGTCACTGAGGGTGAGGCCAAGGCTTCACCCTCACATGTGATCACTGGATCACATGTGAGGCACTGTAGTGACAAGTAGTTGTCTTGTTCCTATTGATGTGAGGAAACACCGTGACCATGAGAACTCTTGTAAAGGAAAATTATTTAATTGTCTTACATATCCAGCGGTTCAGCCTGTTATCGTCACTGTTCAACGTGGCAGTGTGCAGGCAGACGTGGTTCTAAAGAAGTAGCCATGTCCTACTTCTTGACTTGTAGGCTGCAGGAAGTGAACTGAGTGTCATACCAAGCAAAGCTTGAGCAAAAGAGACCTCAAAGCCCACCCCCACAGTGACACACTTCCTCCAGCAAGGCCACACCCACTCCAACAAAGCCACACTTCTCTTTGGGAGCCGTTTTCTTTCAAACCACCACAGTAGGCATTGGGAGCACACCACCAAGAAGGAAGGAGAGCTGATCAGTGGGGGCACATGGTTGATTTCAAGTCTCTCCACCCAAACTCAGAATCTGAGCTCCCCCATCCACCCAAGCAGGCCACAAGCCAAAACGTGGGTTTACATTAACCATTTATGGAAAGGAAAATAGAAATAGGCACTTGTCTAGCTCTTGAACACTGCTCCCGCTGGGGACCGGGAACACAGAGGAATGTTCTACTGGGCTGCCTCGAGGCAGGTAGAGTCCTGCCTGCAGTGAGGGATGTAACCCGAGCAGGAAGCAGGCCTGGGGTAGGGGAGGCAAGAAGAGTTTTCTCCATAGTGTGTGCAGGAATTTCTGTTTCTCCACTAATATTTCTTTGTAGCTAGATCCACAAAGCAATTATCCTCAGCCTCTTGGTGGAGAAACAGAGATACATAGACCAGTTATCTTCATTTTCCTAGTGAAGAAACAGGATTGGGGAACTTGACCAACATCATCTAACCTATGAGCACAGTCGTGATTCAAACCCAAGCTGTGAACTCCAAAGCCGAATGCCCTTTGAAGCACAGTAGGAGAGCCAGCTACCGAGTCCATCACTGAGTTGTACAAAGTCATTGCCTAGTGTGAGCGTCTTTTCTCAGCCATTGCGGTTTGAGGTCTCCTTTTCTGCTAGTGGCTTTCCCAGTAGGAGCAGAACATCAGAAATGAGGTCACAGTTCCGTCCTGATTAGCTCTACAGTTTCTGCAGTCTAAAGACCAGTGGCCTGGGCTTTCTCACGGGCACCTCAACTGAAAATGCCCCAGATAATTTAATCTTGGTGGCAACACTTTGAGTGATGGATTGATGTGTGACAAGACAAACAAAACTTTCAGAAAGCACTGGGAAATGTCACACACACACACACACACACACACCACTCGCGGTATTAAAGGAAGAGTGGAGGTCAAAAAGGTTATTGTCATTACTGTAGTAAGAAGGGACCAGGGCAGGAACAGGGACACATATAAGTAAGCTAAAGACCAAAAGAAGCATAAACTATAAGAATGATCTATGTTTCTGAATGTGTAATCAGGTGAGGGGCTTATTTGTAGATCAGTATCACTACTAAAAATGTTAACTTGTCCAATTCTAGAAGACGGTGTAACCAAACTGCCCCTTAACTCATGTGATGGGAGAACCCTTTTTATGGTGGGTCCCTGAAGAAATTACAGCTTTTTAAGAGTCAGAAATAGGTTTTGTGGGCTGCAGAGAGGAGGCAAAGCAAGAGATTTAAGGAGTAAGTCCCAATATGTCACCTTCCAGCCCAGTTTCTACCGACATAATTCACCCACTCTCTGGCCCTTCTGATCCCGGGCACAGGCGCTGCTGTTTCTGGTCTACACCCTCAGGAACTCAGTTTGTTACGTGGTTGCATCTATTGACAAAGTAGCTTTTGTGCCCTATCAGTGAACACACTTTGGCAACAAATTAAAGCCAAAATGAAAGCATTAAAAAGACAAAACAAGGGCTGCTGGGGAGATGCCTCTGGGTGGGAGAAGTGTTTGTCACACAAGGGTTCCCAGCACCCATGTAAAACGTGAGGCCCCGTGATAAGCAGGATCTGTAATCCCAGCAGTGGGAGACCGAGATGGGAGGATCCCCGGGTCCTGTTGGACACCAAGTGTAAATAAATCAATTACCTCAAGGTTAAGCAAATGGCAACACCTCAAAAAATAAGATGGGGCACAGCTGTGAAATAGATCAACCTCGGGTTCCTGTACGACACACACATACACCCCAACAAGAATGACAAGACAGGCTGTGAGGTGCCGGTGATACTTCCCACATGCTTTGGGCAGTGCGTCCCAGGGTGGCTCACGGAGCGTCTGTCACTACACTTTGCTCTTGATTCTTTTCACCATGATCACCTTTTTCATACCATACCACGATGTTGAAGCTGGTATTCTGAAATCAGCAAGCCAGCTGCATTTGCCCTCAAAGAACTCAACACATTTGTTAGATTGTGGGCTTTTTTTTTTTGGTTTGGTTTTGGTTTTTTTTTTTTTTTTTTTTTTTTGCAAATTGCAGCCTCCCTCTCCCATTTTGAAATTCTTCTGTCCCCGCTTTCCTGACTTTATTCATTCTTGTCTGTTCATATGGCTGTAAATGATTTCAATGGGCAGATGTTTCTCCCAGATGTGGACCTGATTGAGTTGAAGATTTCTTAAAAGGTTGTAAACTCTCTTTAATCTCCAATGTTTAAAGGTCTGGATACCAGTCCTACAGCTTCAGTAGCTAGAAAAAAAAAATGCCCTGAATAATAAGGAAAACAATGCATAAACACTGTCCAAACTATTCTATCCACAAAGAATTCCATTTGAAAATGGAATAGTCCTTCTTTGTTGTTGTCTGGAAGCTTGGTGGATAGCTGTTTGTACGTTTTCCAGATTTCTACAGCTTACACTTGTTTATGGGACGTTGGGGAGTTGGGAATGGCCATGTGTAAATTTCTGGAGATAGTCAAAGAAAATATTCCCATTCCTTGGTTTTCCAGGGAAAGAATGTATTTTTAAACAAAATAATCAATGGAAAAAATGAAGACCAGGAATAACCCTTTCACCCTCTGTTCTCCTGGGGTGGAAGTACCATACAGCTCCCTGCTCCCACGGCTCTCAAGTCTCTTACATGAGTCTTAGAAATGCTCCTCCCTGCTCAGCAACAGAGGCTACACTTTGCATCTTGAGAAAGCTGGAAGAGGGTCATGTCATTTTGGGCTCCTTGAAGCTTAGTCTGGTCATTGTGACAACCCCCAAAATGTTGTTTGAAAACATAGGGTTAGTTTCACTGGGGAAGCCGAAAGGGTGTCGGTTAAAATGTCCTGGTGCCAGTTTTCTTTCTCATTCTGTGAAATCCAAGGGAACAGACTCCCTGGGAGGAAGTGGCAGTGGAAGTCAAAGTAATGTCATGGGTGCCCACTTTTACAGAAAAGAAAAACCACAGACAGTGAGGAGAGGAAATCATACAAATGGGCCATCCTCTGTTCCTAGGCCAGACCTGTTGCAGTATTTAATGACTGGGAATATTCCCTGGGTGACAGTCCTGAGTTTGAGGTTATCCCGTCTCTCAGTAAGTGCTTAGCTGCGTGTATCTAGTTGGAAGTACCACAGAGAGCCACCAGGTTGGTTCGTATACACCCAGAACAGATGGGTCCCTAGGAGTGCTGGCTGGTTAATATACACTCTAGGAAAGCTGGCTTCCATCACGTTAGCTTTCTGAAATAACAGTGGCGAGACGAGGCACAGGAGTGTCCCATCCAATGAACTCCAGCTGCCCATACCCTCAGTACCAGAGGTTTGAACAGGAAGGATCTGATGTGCAACTTTTAGATACTGTGTGGTGAGGCTTTCCCGGAATATGGGATAACAAGTGTGAGCAGGTGAGGCTCTGCTGGAATCTGAGATAACATGTGTGAGCAGGTATCCAGTGCGTGGGGATGAAGCCATTGCCCTGTCACTGGGGCAGTACTAGAACTGAATTGAGACAAGAGAAACATTTGGTGCACAACCTTGCAAGAAGGACACAGTCCATCCATTCTGTCTGTGTAGCACTCCTGGGATCTTCTAGCCCAAGTGGCGGAAGGGTTATCTTGCATCCTTAGTAAGCAATAGCTCAAACTGGAGTTTTTCTTGTTGCTTCAAGAAAGCTCTGTTAATTATCCAGTTAAAAATGAGAATTTGGTTTTGGCATATTTTGCTATGAACCCAATGTCACAAAGCCACAGTTGCCAGATTCCTTTAAAGGATTGCCTTAGTGACACAATACAGAAAGTTAAAAGATACCATACCCAGTGAGGGCCTGCGGTGACAGAAGGTAACAAATGCCATGGGCACCAAGGGAACAGGCTGAGCGGAGTCACAGAAGTGGGAGGTGAGTGAAGCTGGTGTTGAGGAGGTGTGTCTGGGAGTGACAGTCATTCTCAATTCCCCAGCGTGAAGAGAATGAGAGAGAGGGGGGACCAAGGAATGAAAAACAGGAAACATTTGACGCATTATTAACAAGCAAGACATTGCCCAGAAGGGCTCTGGAAACAGGTGCCACGACCAGATGTGGTGACCGAGTCCCTTGTCACACTGAAAGTGGCTGCCGGTGCATCATGATTCAGTCAGTCACACCTACTTGCACGCAGACAAGCCTTATGGAGCGGCAGGGGTGTCTAAGTGGCCCCAACACCCGCCAGTGGCGAACACTTAGCTCATGTGTACACTCACCTCCACACCACCACTTGCTGTTCAGAGACTGTGCCGAGGGATGGGAAGGCTGCTCTGCCTCCCCGCACCATGTCCTGTACAGAGTTCCTTGCCTCCCTCAGTTGCCATGTTAGTGCATGTCATACATGGACGAATGCTAAGGAGATACATTTGTGTGTGTGCAAACTATTTTAAGTGATTCAAAAGGCATAAAGGCAGTTCATTCAGAGGAAGAGACAAACCAGTTTGGTATGGGCTGTGTTCAATGAGACCAGTCAGATGGCAGCCCTAAACACCGACTGACTGAGTGACACTCTTCTTCAGGCAGCACGGATCTGAGAAAAAAGGAAAAGTGAATCCAGACTTGAAAATGCCTGCCCCCCCCCCCGCCCGGACACAGGGTTTCTTGGTAGACAGAGAGGAACTCGCTCTGTAGACAAGGTTGACCTCAAACTCAATGAAATCCACCTGCCTCTGCCTCCCAAGAGCTGGGATTAAAGGCGAGCGCCACCCGGCAAGAAATGCCTTTTTATGTGTAAAGACATTTTACCTGCATGTTGTCTGTGCTCCACGTGTGTGCAAGTGCCCATGGATGCCACAAGTCAGTGTCAGACTCTCCTGGGGCTGGGGTTACAGGTGGTTGTGAGCTGTCGTGTGGGCGCAGGGAACTGGACCCAGGTCCTCTGGAAGAGCAGCCACTGCTCTTAACCATATAGTCATCTCTCCAGCCCCAACACAGATTATTTTAGGGTTCATTTAGAAAATGCTATTTAAGGTGATTTAGAACCAAAGCAAACCACAAAATGAACCTTGGGACAAATAGCTAGTGTTTTCAAATAGGTCCTGAGTGTACACCTAACTATTCTCGAGTTGCCCAGTGCACAGCCCTGCGCACACACAAGGAAGGGAGCCGAGAGCCAAATAATATTCCCTGAAGCCCCAGTCAGGGCTGTGACAAATCCAAACTTAGCTGTACCCACTGTTGTCTCATCATTGTCCCTTCAAACCTCCAGAGACAAGCTGTGTTTGGCTTTAGGTAAAGCAGAAGCAAAGAGGTGATTGCCTGAGTTTAAAGAGTTAAAGGTGAAAACATGCTTAGAAAGTCACATGATAAGAGTTGGCCCTAATGTGCAAAAGTCACAGTTTAAAAACTCCGTGACTCTCTTCTTTGCTTAGCTCTCTTCCCCAGCCGAAGACCTGGTCTTGACAATGAATGGCATTCCCATCTAGCACGTGTGTCCATTTGTGTCCATTTGTAACGATGGCCTCTTCACAGCTGCCTTGTTCTCCAAGTATTTCTAAAACGTTACAGTCTTACACTTGAGACGGCCCACATGGCTAACAAGCTACAAGCCAAGTGGCTAAGCTGCTTTCAGTGAGAGAAAGGCGACGGGTATGTTATTCGTCCTTCCTGCTTTACAAATTCAGACTGTAACAGGATCATTTGCTAAAGGAATCTATACGCACATGCTTTCAAAATTGTGCAGACTGGCTGTTGTGTGAGCAAGAATGATCAGGTTTAAGTTCCCCTGCAAAGTTCTACATGTCATCAACAAGCCCTTTTGATATTTTAAACCTATATTTAGAGTAATTTCAAGATATTTGGAGCACATGTGGTTAAATGTAAAACTTGGTCATTACGACTTGTTAGATGCTTATAGTTTAAATATTTATAAGCCATTTTTAAGTGCTCGATCCAAAAGCCATCTCCCATAGAATATTGTAATTGCGTGGTATCCAAGTACCATTATGGAAGATTGGGGAGAGTCATTGCATGCAGGCACATTCTTCCTTCCTTTCTGGTTTTAATTCAAATGCCGGTTTTAGTGGATTCAGCTTTTTTTTTTTTTTTTTTTTTTAACGTGTTAAAACTCCTAAACAGGATTGGTTGTCTGCTGTTAAGAAAGATCATCTCCCAGAACTCATACGGTAAACTCTTGCAACTTGACCTAAGAAGACTTCCCTCCTCCTGAGTGTGGTTGGTGAAGTTCCCCTTAGAGGGTCAGTCTGTGTCCTGCTGAGCTTGTAGCAACAGAAGCTCCCCCAAAGAAATGTTTCAGAGGCAAATGTTGGTGGATAGACTGGATTCTTTACGTTTGCAGTCAGGAAAAAAGAGGAAGGGGAGAATGCCTTCCAAACTCACTTAAGCTTAAGGTCATAAATCGCAGACCGATCACATGCCTCTGGGGCTCATACTCATTTATGGCTAGCAAAATCCAACCTTCTGGTAAGAACGGAGGGAAAAGGAGGCTTAAGACGCCCCATAAACCTGCCGGGACATCTATTAGCGCTTACCAAACAGGGTTTTCATGAGCTAAGTGTAAATGAGTCAGAAACATATAGATAGAATTTCTTTTAAAATACACATGGGTTTAAAAATTAAAGCCAAAGTGCTTGGCAAAATAAGGCTTAGTTATAGCCAAACCCCAAACGTTTGGAAAAAAAAAAAAATAGTTCTAGAGTTTGCCAAACCAAAAATATACCCAGGTCTCTCCATTTCCGTCATTTGATGTGATGACATCATAAACATGGGACTTAATGGCTATTTTCATTGCTCCGAGGCTTGAGCAATGTGGATCTCAAATACAGATTGAAAGAGTGGAAAAGCCTATGACCTTGCAAATAGAGACTAGGGCCGTCGGCTCAAGGTCTCGTCCTGGTTTTGAGAGCATTTCTTACTCACCAGCAGACACCTTGTTGTTTGTCTGGGCTGTGTGTTTGTGTATGAATGAGTGATATGTGTTGTACAAAAATAATAGCTTTTTTCTTTTGTTTTTCAAGACAGGTTCTCATGGAGTCCAGGCTCGCCTCAGACTCTATGTAGCTGAGGGTGAATTTAAACTTCTGACCCCTGGGGCTCTATCCTCCAAGTGCTAGGGTTGTAGAAGTATAGCAGTCTGTCCAGTTTATACAGTGCTGGGCATCAAACTTGAGGCTTCCTGCATGCTAGGCAAACATTTGCCACCCGAGCAACATCCCCAGCCCCAGGAGTAAAACCTTTAAAATCCTTTACTTGCTATGTATAAATCCTTAATTTGTACTTAATTTATATATTGCAATTTATAAAGCACAGTAAACACCTAGTTATATCCAAAAAGGGGGAGGCAATTCTTTTTGCTTTTTTCAATGGTCGGATATAATCTCCATTTTCCCAGAAGATAAAATACCCATTTCCTACTAGCAATGTCTAATGCTTTCTTATTGTGGTTATTCTATTAACGAAACTTGGTGGGAAATAAAAAGAGAAATAAAGAAATAGGGGTGGGATTAAGGTCCTTATTCTGGGAGAGTTAAGAGGCAAGAAATAGCCAAAGCCACTTTCAGAGGCACCTTGTAGAACATGCAAGCCAATACAATACACAGGGCTTCGAGGAAGAGGAGGCTGGGGCCAAGCTCCTGCTGTTGTTCTAACTTCCTGCTTGGGGACAGACAGAGCGGGCATTATTGAGCAACTCAATGAAAAGGGTCTCTTGACGGCACAGTTGGCTTCTCAACCCAAGAAGGGACGGAGGCTAGTGGGCCAGGGTGGAGGCCCGAGGGAGCCATCCAGACGTCAAGGCACAGGTACCTTGAGCAAAGGGCTGAACCACAGAGGGAGGAGGGGACCCGTGAGGAAAATGAGTGGGGGACAGGAGGTGGATTGGTTATGGGTGTGGTGGTGATTATAATTACTGTGATCTGGCACAGAGGGGTGATGATAGGAGCTGTGTTTGAGAGAAATTACTTTAGCAACTGCTCATACCCCAAAAGGAAGCAGCAGAAGGCTGGTCTCGCTGATCTTGGAATCTTGATGACAGGCTAATTCCCAGCAGTGGGTGTTATCACTAGAGGCTGGGAGACACTGGCTGCCGTGTCTGTGTCTTGTACGTGAAGCCATCATAGCAGGGCAATGGAGAACTTTCTTTGTCCTAGGTAGGTTTCCTGGCTTAGGGTAGACAGTAATCTCACAGTCAGCAGGCATTCCCTGATCAATAAAGGGTATGCTGATGGGCCTTAGGTTGTCATGGAAACAGAAGCTCTACATCCCACTGTACCCCAGCAGCGATGGGCTGAGGTCAGCTGGGTAAGGCACGATGTGGGGTCTTGTCTGGCAGTCTTGATTTGTTTGGGAGAGTTGAGAATATTAGGAACTGCAGAGGTCAGGAATGCTCTAGATACAGGCTTTCCTGATGAGGGCCAGGGAGACTGCAGGGATACCCAGCCTTCTGTCTTCAGTCAGGGCAGTAGAAGGCTCCTGGCAAGAGCAAGGTGGCACGGTTAACTCTCAGACACCTACAGATATTTTCTGGGGAACTGAGTCAAAGGCGTTTGGCCATCTGCTAGGGTTGCTCTTTTATCTATTTTCACCTCACGGGCTGTAGACCTGAAGCCTGCACACTTCTCCTGGTACTGACGGGTGGTGATAGCATGGCTTTGCGGTTCAAGCCTCAAAGGATCCACCTACTAGGAAGAAGATGTAACTTAAGCTCCGTGAGTTCCCTCAGTGTGTCAGGACAAGATTTCAGTGAGGGGTAAGGGAACATGTAAAGTGTAGGTGCCCGACGAGCAAAATCAGTAACAATGAAATTACACATAATTGCATGCAGTTCCGTGTAAATGGTAAGTGATGCCGGGGGTTGTCCTCGGAGACCCCATGCAGAGCTGCTGGATATGTCACGTGTGTCAAAGCGAAGCCGTGGTCCCAACCTCATAGAGCCATCAGGGCCAGCAAGCTCCCTGCTCGGAACTTCTTATAAAATATGCCCGGTGTCTCTGCAATCCAGGACATCTGTCCTTGCATGTGTTCTCGAAGACAGATGTTTCCGTGTTGTTCTGCTCAGACGTGACAGGGCACAGCAGAAGTTCCCACCAGATTTCCCGTGCCTCCTGGAGTACAGGCTGAGACAAGGCGTGACTGCCCAAGGTCATGTAGGACCTGAGTCCTCATCTGCCTCCCTTCCCTTCTAGGACACCGGATCCGACAAAGCTGCTTAAGTTACACACCCTGGGCCAAGGACCAGGCCACTTTTTGCCACCCCCTGCATGGCAGTCTGGCACTGAGCAGTTTACTTCAGGGAGGAATTAGGCATAAATGCACATCTGGGCTCCAGGGTCTCGAGGCTGAGGAAAAGCAGCCATTACCCGCACGCCCCGTCTTTGCCGGCTAGAGGGGGAGTCGGATTTCTCGCTCTTACTTTTTACAGTGCTGTTCTCACTAATCGGAGCCTTTCTCCCTCTCTGCTACTGGTCATAAGAATAAAGTCTGGGAGAAGTGTTTTTCCTTACCTAGGGTCTTAAAATCTGCCGTGAGCCCTGTGGCCACACAGAGCTCCTCTTTCACTTTGGTGTTCCTTATGCGGCACTTAGAATGCCTATGTCAGATAACACAGAAAGAGCAAGCTGAGCCAGGCACAATCAGCATCTGCCCTTTTATTTTTTTTTGTTTGAGATAGAATTTTGGCAAGGGCTTTTCAAGATCCTGCGGTAGAATTCTGAAGAGTCACCCAGTCTGTCTAGGACTCTGCACATGCTGCAGGGACAGAGTGACAGCTGCCCAACAATCACAGTTGGGCGTGGGGAGCAGAGCGGTAGGCTGGCCAAAGAAAGTATATCAGCCATGTATGGGCATTGGAAGCGACTTGAATGAAAACACACGTTTTGCTCATCAGAGAACATTGCAGAGCTCTTGTTTGCCAAAGCAAAGGAACTAAACTTGTATCTTCGGGGTCCTTCTGGCTCAGACATGACCTTCTTCCTCAACAGTCAAGGTAAAATAAGCAGAGATGAACGTGGACAGGGCAACATTCCCTGTGTCGGGGGAGGATCTTGGACTTGGGAGTTCCGGGAGCTGGTAACCCCACACAGGTCATCTCCTTAACCTTCCTGGCAAATTGTTTTGTCTGTGCTGTGAAATGATGACAATCACCCGTGCCTCAGCAGCACTGTTTCTGTGTGAGGTGGGTGCCTAAATGAAATGAGGACAAAATACACTTGTTTTCAACTTGGTGTGGTGTTGCACATAATCTGGGAAGTGGAGGCAGGAGACTCTATAGCAAGTTCGAAGCCAGCCTGGGATACATGAGACTTTCTGAAAAACAAAAATTTAGATGGATGGATGGATGGATGGATGGATGGATGGATGGATGGATGGATGGATAGATAGATACATGGATAGATGGATGGGTGTGTGGGTGGGTAGACGGACAGATGGACAGACGGGTGGGTGGGTGGGTAGGTGGGTGGATGGATGGATGGATGGATGGATGGATGGATGGGTGGATAGATGGATGGATGGATGGATGGATGGATGGATGGATGGATGGAATATACATGAGCAGTAGTTTGTAAGACCCACAAGGTGAGTGATGAAGTTGCGATCCAGAAGCCAGTGTGGGGCTAAGTCAGTTTACCTCAACCACTAGGAAGAAGGGCTGTTCTTCAATTACTTTCATTCAATGATATATAAGAAAAGAGATGGCATCCATTTCAAAGATTAAAAACGTGCAACCTGGCAAAAGCCATTTCAAAATTCTTCGCACAGCCATGGTTGACATGAGAGGTAAGAAAGGCTTTTGGCGAAGCCTGGTCAGTCTGTATCGCCCTGGCTGCGATGGGTAAGGCATCGAGCTCAGAGTTTATCAGCTGTGGCAGGCGGCTCTGCTCATTGACCACAGGGCTCTACCCTTGTGAGTGTCCCAGAATAGCCGCTGCTACCTGAGAGCAGTCTGTCCTCAGGGACTCGTTATTGTCCCAGATAAACAGTGAAGCCTCTGCCAGCACGTAATGGCTGTATTTAACTCTGATAAGTGATGGGTGGCAGTGCTCAAGTGAGTGGATTTCTACTAGGGCCAGAATAATTGGGCAAAGGCAGGCAGCTTGGCAGTGGGCATTTGATGCCATGGGGTCTGAGACACCTGGGAACAAATATGACAGGCAACAGGGGGCTTGTCTTATAAATAAGCAAGACAGGACAGGCCTTCTAGGTTTTGATTATGCAAATTACAAAGGTATTTAAAAACCAAAGTAAGAGTAAAAGTTTGGGTACTAGTCCAGATTAAAAGAGGCATGCTTCCGGGCAAAGATGACAACTCACACCACAGAAAGGCTAGCCTGGAACTCTTGGGCTTAAAATGAGACCATTTTTTTTTTTCCAGGTCCACATTTACTTTTGGGATTGGTTGTCTGGAAAATTTCTAAAATGCAGTGATATGCATCTTAGGTCATAAATCAGAGTGGTAAAGGTGAGAATGGCCATGTTTTGAGAGTATTAGCATGAAAATAATTCACCAGTGTCAAGACTCAGTCTTGCTCTTAGGCTTTGGAAAAGTTTTATGTGGCAAATGAAGATGAGTAATCTAATCACATTTTCAGTGATGCTTCCCCCATGAACTTGCCAGGTGGACAGGGTATCTCTCTGTGTGCAATTGTAATCCCATTAGATGCTGCTTCACTATTCTGAGTAAAAGGGGAAGGCACGTCTGGAATTTGAAGACAGCTGGCCACCCATATGCCAAAGAGACCAAGTATGGCAGTTCTAGGATTTGTATATGGAAAATGTTCAGTATAAGACATGGGCCGCTCTCTCTCTCTCTCTCTCTCTCTGTTCTCTCTCTCTCTCTCTCTCTCTCTCTCTCTCTCTCTCTCTCTCTCACTCTCTCTCTCTGTGTGTGTGTGTGTGTGTGTGTGTGTGTGTGTGTGTCTGTGAGAGAGAGAGACAGACAGACAGACAGACAGACAGAGACTCCGGGGAACATGGATGATAAACTGCCTCTAGACAAACCCGTCATTCGGAAAATAATGTAAACTGTAAGGTATAAATATGGGCACTTTCCCAGAATGCTTTGCATCCAGAGGCACTCCAGCAATCTCTGCTGCGGGAGAGGTTTGTGCTTACACAAGTATGCACACGCACACTTGTGTCCACAGAGCAAAAGAAACTAATCTTAAACTCTGGACTGGAAGATCCAGAACGGGCACCTCCCTTATGTAGTGCCAACAGATTAATATCCAATTGCTCAAGTTGCAAAGCCATGTACTGGATACTGACCTTAGTCAAAGGTCCCCTAATCAGCCCAGGGGGCGGGGAGGATAAGGGACGGTGTACAGAGCACCACTCAGGGTTCCCTGGGCAAGCCTCGAGGAAGAGCCAGTGAGAAACGTGTGGACAGGCACATAGACAGCTAAGATGGGCGAGCCAGCCTGCCTGTCCTGATTCTTGTAGTTTCCACTCTGTGCAGATGATACTGGGGACAGTTTTCCCATGCAAGTCCTCTGGACGGCAGAGGTCCTTAGCTTTCGGACACCAGCACTTTCTACGTCTCCAAGCGTGTCTCTTCCTCTCTTCCCTGCTCTTGGAGTCGCCTACCAATGAAAACCAGGAAAGGGAAGCCCACGCTTGCTCCGCCACTAACACCAGGCTCGCTGCCTGTGTCACCAACAAGAGGGCTGCCTTGAACCAACTGAGTGCAGCTCCCGCCTCAGAAGTCACCGGCAGAAAGAGACGGCCACTCTCTGGCCTTTGGGGATGTCCCAGGTGTGCAAGAGACCAAAGGCACACATGGTTTCCTTCCCACTCTCTTAAAATAAGCCCCATGTAAGTAGACTTGCAAAGCAGCAGGCCCGGGGCTGCAAAAAATAGAACACCATGCAGCTGCACCCTTTGGAACTTGGGGGGAAAACACATATTATTTACCAGACAATAATAGATACCAGAGAATAATAATGATTATTATAGTGTTTGGGATGGCAAACGCTGTACTTAAGGTTCCAGAATGGCTCTCATTATAAGCCCGATTTCCTAGTCTCTTATGAAAGCCTAGACATTTTCTCTACATAGGCTGATGTGGGGCACATTTGGTCTTTGTCCAATGGTGATTTGAATACAAAGACACTTATCTGAGAGATATACCCACCACCACCACCACCAACACACACTTTTGGTTGTGATTGCATTAAAGAAAAAATGCTATAGACATCATAGAACAAACAGTAGCAACAATTAAAAATGGTGGTGTCTCCCCGTCACTGGAAGAAAATGTTAAAACTGCTTCCCTTTTTCCCCTTTAAAAGAAAGACTTTGGATCCCCCCCTCCCCTGCCAATTCCAGGATGTGGTCACTCTTGGTCTTAGGCCCAGAGGTGAGGATATTTCCCTGCCCCCTCAGCAGCTAGAGCTCTAGGCTGTGCTTGACAGAGCAATAGATGTGGCCCTGTGCCTTCTAATCAGCTTTTCATTGCTCAGCTCTTCTGTAATCGCCTATGGCTTCTGCTGTGCCCTCATTTCTTGATAGTTTTGGGAGGTCTCATCTTCCACACAGGAAGGAGGGCTGGAGGCTTCGAACTCTGTATTCCCAGATAAACACCCCCATGTCCAAACCTGCCTGTGCCAAGTGAAAAGATTTCCATGGCCTTGTAATTACTCTCTCTCTCTCTCTCTCTCTCTCTCTCTCTCTCTCTCTCTCTCTCTCTCTCTCTCTCTCTCTCTCTCTCTCTCTCTCTCTCTCTCTCTCTCTTTCTCACACACACACACACACACACACACGCTCACACACGCTCACACACACTCACACACACACTTACACACACTCACACACACACACTCACACACACACTCACACACACTCACACACACTCACTCATACTCACACACACACACTCACACACACACACAATCACACACACACACTCACACACACGTTGCATATTTGTGGTCTTTTGCATTTTCACTTTGGTCATTTAATATACATATTAAATGCACACGGATCTGGTGATTTAATGTGATTTGGGGGACTCGGGCATTTCCTGCCATGCACACTGAGAGTTTCAAACCTTGTTTTTGGCTGGTAATTATTATCATCGCCATTAACACCAGGATTTGGACAGCAGGGTTCAAACCGTGGGCTTCTGCTGAGTTTTTCTCCTTGCTCTCATGCTAACCCTGGTTCTCACACCCTGAGCGGTTTGCCTGGGCTCCACGGCCCCCACTACTCCTTCCACAAGTGGAATTGTCATATTTTATCTCTGGGGGATTCTCCTCAACGCCAACATTGTATCAGCTCTGTGAAATTACGTGTTCATTATTCTGGGAATAATTTCAAAGATTGTAAAGATGTTTATGAGTCTTGTGTTGCCATTTCACGTTAGCCGAATTTTACCCTTTTGTGTCCCTGACAACCATATTAATTGGCAGAGGGCCTCTTTGGGGACACAGTGGAAGATGGCTCCTCAATTCATTCATTTGACAAAACGTGGAGCACCGATGACTAGGCCAGCTAATGTAGAGGCAAGAGACAGACAGCCCGGGCAGAGCCCTCAGGGGTGTCACAGTTTGCAGGGAGGCTTCTAATTGGCTGCTGCTTGGGAATGCCTGGCTCTTCCAGGGCTGTGCTTCAGATATAGGGCTTGGTAGCAAACATCAGAAACCCATGAGGATGCAGAGGGGGTACCTCAAGTGCGTGGTGAATGTGGGGACAGCGCTCCCCAGGAACCAGTTTGAAAGTTCCGTTTGGACCATGTTCGATGGGCGAGGGTGGTTTGTTGTCTGTGCTGCTTGGATGTCAAGAGCTCTCGGTGGCTTACCTTTGACAGGTAAGACCACAGATGGGGCAGCTATGTCTTCCAGCTTAGTCGCCTCCATAGGAGATTCTGAAGAGAAGGGTGTGTGCGTGTTCTCTACCCAGTATGACTTTGTTTACTAATAGTGACTCTCTGAGACCTACACCAGAGTTAATATGTGAATGACAACAATGACCTTTGCAGATCTCCCTCTCTATGACCTTGCCTGGCTTTGGCGTGACCCTGGCGGCTCAAAAGACCTCCTGCTGGTTAATCATGTGATCCTGAAAGCTGCTGGATTCAGAGGATGCTGTGGTCCTGGGGGAGGGCGTGGTCCATCGTGCTCAGTGTGGTTTCAGTTGCTCACAGAGCTGGCAGGGCTGATGCTGAACAGACTGAATGAAGCTCTCTGGAGTCATGCTGCTGAGGCCAAGGCTCTGGGACTCAGCTGAGGGAGGGCTGATGCTGGGAGCTGCAGCCCTCTCATTCTGAACTGGTTCTCTACAGCTAGGCAGGGTGGGGGGAGGCGGGCGGGTGGGGAGAGATTTGGTCCAACGCATTCTCATGGCCCCTTCTCATCTCTTCCCAGGAACACTCGCTCCCCGGGTACCTTGCATGGAAAGAGGGCGTGGAGCAAATCATGTCATGCCATCCAATGACACCAGCTGGTCAGCTCACCACCCCCCTCTGGCTAAAATTCAAGCAAGTAACACAGCTTCCTGTCATTAAACATCTTGGAGGAAGCAGCCCTCCCTGGTGGCCTCTAGGCCAGAGAAGCCAGCATGTCTTGGACCCACCAAGCTTGGGCCCAGCATTCCTGCTCCCCCATCTCTACTTCTCCCCAGAGAGACGTAGGGATTCCGCTGGTTAAAAACAAACAGCGCCAACATGCCACAAAGGACCAATGTAGGTATTCTCCTCACCCTATTGTCAAGGTTCTACAGCTGAGGCCCGAAGACGATAGGGATCGGAAAACAGGAATCTTTTTAAATCTTTCTAAGAACTGCTGTGGTTTGCTGCTACGATAAGAATTGTGATTTGCTTTTATGACTTAGAAACGTTCACCTTTCGGTGAGGAGAGGGGATGGAGCTGGGGTCAGGAAGCTTCAGACCCATCTCTGTCCTGGCCCACGATGCACTTTTAAATGAGGAGGTAGAATATTTTATTGGCTAATATACTTTTCATGTTATTTTTTACAAAGGCCACCTTTACCCTTTTAGATGCCATATTTTCAGTGTTACAGTTTTATGGCTTTTGATTTTCAATCTGCCAGACGTTAAGGAGCAGCATGGATAGTTTATACTGTGGTTTTACGGAGACCCAATGCCAAGAGAACTGGTAAATGTTTATTCTTCTCAGCTTTCTCTTGAAATGCCCCTAAATAGCGCCCGCCCCATTTGGGAACAGAGCAAGAGTGTCGAACTGAAGACCAAAATGCCCTCAAGGTGTAATATAATCCGAGGGGGGTGATATTTGCTGGGCGTCAGGAAAGACTCGGATGAAATTTCAACCCTGATGGTTTTCGGAGATTCAGGAAGTCAGTGAGACAATCTCTCTATACCCAGAGTCCTTTCATGATAATTAGAATGGTATGGACGAACCAATGAAAACAAGAGGGAAAGTGAGAACGATCACCCAGGATTCTGTTTCGATGTTTGCTTTCTCCTGTCATGCTTAAGAGAAATGTGCAATCCGATCCTCAGTCAGTGGGTGGAGGGTAACAGGGTAGATTTTCTTGTGTGCACTTGTACAGTCGTAGCCGAGAGTCCAGAAGTCCTCTAGAACGTGTGTGCTGGCACTGAGTCGGCGAGACAGTTGTGGAGTGCCCCAGTCTGATGAGTACAGAAAAAAGAAAAGAAAAGAAAAAAAGTCAAAAAAAGAAGAAAACCTTAAAAAAAAAAAATCAAATCAAATCACCTTGTGATTCAGTGTATCTGTTTACTAACTCAAATAAAAGCAATTGTTCTCTCTGGAGGGGCCCAGGCGCCCCACCCCTCCAGGCCAGGGAGCCTCAGCAGGAGGGTGGCGTCCTGGCTTGAGGGCAGGCAGGGCTGGTGTCGCCGCCGAGCTTGCTCTGCTCGCTTGCAGCACAGGGGCTGTGGATGCGTGTACATACTGTATTTCTATATTCTCCTTTGTACAGTCGAGTCAGGCTACTGTCTTACAGGTGCTCCTTATTTATTAGAGCCGCGAGGGCTTGGGGGGACAACCTGGCAAGCAAGCTCGCTTTTTTAAACGTGACGTTGGGGGAGGGGGTAGGGGAAGGGAGGCGGGAGGGAGGGAATGCCCACAAGCCCAGGGAGAGATTTATAAAAAGGAATGAAAAAAAAAAAATTCCAACAACAAATTAAACCAGCCGACAGCCCACCACCAAACCCACCCGAGAGGGGGCTGCAGCCCCTGTGGGTGCCCCCTCTCCTGCGGTGTCAGATTCGTCAGACAAAATAAATACCTGAGAAACTACAATGGCGCACTCCCGTGTGCTTATCTGGCTTCTCTGTCATTATTACGATCACTGTAGCTATTTGCCTTTCCGTAGAGCGCCCGTACTCACTCTCGCCCCCTCAGCCCACAGAAGCCGTGTTTAAATAAGAAGATGGAGTGTGGGGCCACAGGACCCTGCCTAAGCCACCGTGGGTCACGACGCACACCGCCATTTCAGGGCCATCTACCCCCTGTGAGCACTGTGTCTCGCATGGTGTGCACAGTGAGCCCCGGGGCCTGCAAACTCTACTGTCTGTGTGCCTAAGCCCCGGCCCCGGCCTGAGACTTTGGGCCCGAGATTCAAGCCGTGGCATGAGACAGGCAGGAGCACCTGCCTTGGGTCCCACTCACCCCAAGGCCACCACTTGGCCCCACCTCACCCTTCTTGCTCCCTGTGCTCACACGGGGATGGGGCTCTGGTTGCAGTCTTGGGCAGGTGGAACGGGTTTGTCTGAAAACGTCAGCAGACTCCTAAGGTTGTGGTTCTAATCGGTGTAGATTGTATTCGGCCCTCAGGTTCTGTGTGTGAAGACACAACTTCAAACTCAGAAAAGCAAACGGGTGTCCGTGATCCCGCAGCTAGTTGATTTAGAATGTGAAGAACAAAGATTCATTAAAATGTTAGACATGTGGACTGAGCCTCCACGTGGCCACCTTGTGGGGTCTAGAAGCCTGGCTCCTCTCTTCTGGAGCCTGGGAGGCTCTTGCAGGTTTCCAGTGGAAGGTTACATGTGTGGAAGTCACCCCACGTGAGCGCCGCAGTGGCAGGCCTAGTGAGGGCAATGACATGCCAAGACCCAGGGCACCTTGTCCGTGTGGCTGTCTGGGTCAAAGCCCCCGATGGCATTATCCATCTAGACTTGGCCATAGAGACGGGCATCCAGGATATTGATCTTGCTTTTGTCTGGCGTCCAAGACTGTTGAGCAAACATTTCGACCCTCCTGGAAACAAAAGGTACCTTTGTTCCCACAGGAAGAGTCTGTGGCATCTCGCTAGCCACCAGTGCCCTTTCCCCACCCCCCTCCTGATGCTGGTGATCTCTGAATGTGTCCCTTGCTCAAGCTGTCACAATCGCATACAAAGAGAACTAGGACAATTATGGGACCCAGAAGCGGTGTGCGTTAAAACACAAGAACGGGATCCTCACTTCCTGTTCCTAGCAACCAGGGAGGAAAGGCTCGTTTTCCTTTGTTGTGGAAAAAGGAACAAAAAGCTCAGTGGGTTTAGTTACTATCCAAGGTCACAGAACTGGGAAATTGCAAGTCTCGCTAGACCTGCAGCTGACCTGGGGGAAGTTGCTGACATCCTCAGGATGACGTTGACATCCTTTAAATTTGCAGCCGTGAACAGCGGTGAATGGTGGTGCACACCTCTAATCCCAGCAGAGGCAGGCGGATCTCTGTAAGTTCAAGGCCAGCCTGGTCTACATAGTGAGTTCTGGGACAGCCAGGGCTATATAAAGAGGCGCTGTCATAAAAAAGAAGAAAAAATACAGTAGTGATTCACTAGAATCTGGAAGAGGCCTTTGTTTTAGACCATTGGTGACCAACCTGTGGGTTGTGATCCCTTTGTAGGTCACCTAAGACCATCGGAAAACACAGATATTTACATTATGATTTATTACACTAACAATATTACAGTTATGAAGTATCAATGAACATAATTTTATGGTTGGGGGTCAGCATGCCCTGAGGAATAAATCAAAGGTCTCGGCATTAGGAAGGTTGAGAGCCGCTGTTTTAGACTAACCTGCAGGGTGAGTGTTGAAGGTATTGTCTTTAGCACTCTGCTAGGACTGGAGTAGCACTGAGTCTCTTTTCTGAGAGTGCATTCGGCCAGCCGCAGTGTTCCTAAAAATCCCACGGAGCACACAGTACATGCCTGCTGCCTAGGCCACACCGTACATGTGTACTGTGCTGGGCAGGCCAGAGGAGGATGACAGGCTCGGTCTCAGTGGCTTCCCATGCCCAACAGGAGGACAGGACTGTG
Organism: Cricetiscus sungorus; assembly: GCA_030556225.1. Lineage (NCBI taxonomy): Eukaryota > Metazoa > Chordata > Mammalia > Rodentia > Cricetidae > Cricetiscus > Cricetiscus sungorus. The sequence goes on from JANBXA010000731.1 coordinate 2,450,855, forward strand.
ACGAGATGGACTTGGAAGAGTGGCTGAGTGCCCTCGGAACAAAGTGTTTGCTGAGCTGATGCACTTTGCCTCTACCAGCCTAACGCTAGAAGATGACAGACAGACAGACAGACAGACAGACAGACAGTAGGATCCTGCAAGCAGAGGCAGTGAGGGCTGGGGCCAGTGTTTCACCTCATTTTCTGTTGCCAGTGCAGGAGAGGGCACAATTATTGCTGTCCTGCGTGCAGAGGGAACGGTCGCTGTCCCTGTGTGCGGAGGGCACGGTCACTGTCCCTGTGTGTAGAGGGCATGGTCGGGAGGGCACGGTCGCTGCCCTGCGTGCAGAGGGCACGGTCGCTGTCCCTGTCCCTGTGTGCAGAGGGCACGGTTGTCACTGCCCTGTGTGCGGAAGGCATGGTCACTGTCCCTGTGTTCCTGTGCTGACCACTGAGTTGGGAGTCTCAGAAGCCTTAGCAATAAGATCATGCCTTGATCCTTACACTCATTTGTAGATGGCAAGGTAGACTACAAACCCAGAAAGGAACCCTTTGTCTCCCAGAAAGCAGTCTCCCTCCTAGTGAAGGAAGAGCCTGGCTGAGGAAATAGCACATGCGTTAGGGACTTAGTCCACAGAGAGCAGTGTGCCGAGGGTTTCATTCACATTCACTTTACCTCTCAACAGCACCGTCATCATGATCATCATCGTCCTCATCATTCTCATCACTACAGCCCCTAAGGAAACAGGCATGTAGGGGAAGGAACTTTCTGCCCAGCAGGACTGAGCAGCTTTAGTCAGCCCGAGGCACCTGGAAATTATAATCAGAGAGTTCAGATCATCTCCACGGTGCCTGTGCAGTGAGCACATCCTATAAAGATATAAAAGGGCCTCTCAATGTGTCCAGGGAGGAGAAAAAGAAATCAACATCGTGGCTACTTTTCCCTACGCCTAATTCCAAACAGGACTGAACATATGGCTGTCCCAGGTAATGTCTGTGAAACACCGAGGTGTGTGCCTTAGGGCTCCACCAGCAGAGACAGGAATGGGGAGTGAGGACCAGTTTGTTACCCACATTACATTTCCTGGGTCAGCAAGAGGGGCTACCTGAGAATGGAAACTCTTCAATTTCTCACTGGTTCTGGCTTTTTGTTTGTTTTTGAACTTCAAACTAGGGCCTTTTCCATGGTACTTCACTATCGGTGAAAGATTGTTAAAGAAGCTAGTAGGACAGCATCACAATAGAGCTATGTCTTGGCTAACCAGTGTGAGACTCATTTCTGGGTGAGGAGAATGCAGTCCAGGCAGGGTTAGAGACACCTGGGGTCTGAGCTCTGAGCCCTGACTGCAACGCTCTCTCAAAGGCTGTAGAATACTGCACAGTCCCATCTTAGGTCATCACTCAGTTTGCCTTGAATGCCAGTGGGGTCTGTATCCGTGATGGCACTTCAACCTGAGCCAGTCTTACGGCAATGGATGAGGTCCTCCTCTCTGCCTCTTCACACATAGATCTGAGTCTCACAAACGGTCAACCAAGTCTCCAAGAATCCATTCAATTGCTATGGACATAGATCCAAAGCTTGTTAGACCTGCGAGGTAGGTACCATCATAGTCGTTTCACAGCAAGGAAGCCAAGCACACAGAGACTTTTGCAGAACCTAGAACCACATTCGTGCAGTCCAACACCTGAGCCTACCCAGCATGCTGGCACTGGGCCATCCTGCGCAAGGGAGATTTTCTGCATGCATGAGCGTTTGTGTGACCGAGTCCTTTTACAGCACGCACTCCCACGGAAGCCATCTCATTGCTGATAGTAACTGAAGTGCCAACCCCGGAAGCTGACATGGAGGGTGCAAAAGTAGTTCCTTATCCTGAGTCACAGGAAAAGCTAAATTATCTAAACACCCGAGGAGCCCCTGGTCAATCCTCAGCCTGAATGAGGGCTCCGCTTTGCAGACATCACCTGCACAAAGTGACTGTCTGATGCGTGTGGACTGGCATGCGTGGTGTGCAGGTCTTGGCCCCTCTGCCTGCCACCCACAGGCTGAGCAATGCACTGGGTCCCAGCAGTCTTCTCTGTCCTTTCATTGCAAAATCCCCCATTCTCAGCTTCCTTCTGAACCTCCTGAGATTGGGGCTGTTAGGAAGTCCGGGTGAGGTTCCCAGCCACAGGGCCAGCAGCTCACGGAGGACACAGGAAGAGCATGTTCAACTTTGTGCTCCCAGAAGGCACTGGGTTTTAAGGGTGAAAAGGAAAAAAGGTCTTAAACTACTCCCCGTGTCTGATGTAAACATAGACACTTGGTTTGAATGGCCCACATAAAATCGTTCTCACTTCTGGCAATGGGAAAGCCTTTTAGGAAAGGCTTGGTCTGTGGGTGAATGAGCTCTGGAGGCGTGCATTTGGCCTTCATAAGGCAAGGGAAAAGTAGATGGTGGGCATAGCAGGCCAACCTCGGAGCTGTATGGTAGGTACCTACCTCTCCCTCCTTTCTAGGCTTAGTTAGACAAGAGGAGTGGATTGTTACAAAGTAGAAACAATGAAAACAAATGCAGTAGGGAGGAAAAAGAGTTTTGTGAAATGGCAGGGCCCATTGGCAGCCCCTTTACCAACACACTCCTGAGCACCCCAAAAACCAGCTCCCAAACCACCCTGTTTATACCGTGTGTGACCTTCATAGGTGGAGGCTGGATTAGAGCACAGGTCCAAAGACCAGGAATGCAATAAGATACTTTTATACATACTGATTCTTTTAAAAAGTTTGTTTTCATGAGACTCTAATTCACACACACACACACACACACACACACACACACACACACACACACACACACATTCTACACCCCCACCCCACCTCCTTCCGTCTCTTTTAGCTTTTGAGCCTAACTGCTGCACATTTTTAGTCCCGTTCTTTGTGAAATACTAATCCAGCCCAGGGTTTTCGTTTTCCGGCTGTTACTTTTCAGAAATTGTATATCTGCATAGCAACCCCCGAGAGGGCCGCCTCTGTCACGGTATCACATGTCAGAAAGATGAAAAGCGCTCCAAATCCAAGCTCTCCACAAACTTGGCCCTCCAATGGGCAGCCAGAGCGCCTTGGCCTGCACATAAATGGCAGAAGAGACATGGCAGGGCCAGAGAGGTGCAAACTTTTATCTTGTTGATGACAGTAAGCGACACATGACCTCAGCTCACTCGGTGGGGACGGTCAAACCAGAAACAAAGGCCGTATTTTTCTCTCCTCTCGTCCCTGCTGTCAGCTTCCAAGTGCAACCTGAGCCTGGATTCCGAGCCCAGTGTCCAGATTAGGGGTTGTTGACTCAGATTTAGTGGTGAAATGTGAGCCGGACCTCTGCTGATGGCAAGCCTTGAAGGAGCAAGTTTACTTAAGCCAAGAGAGAGATTGCATGTCAGGGAGCCTGGCTTTCCTTTATCACAAACTTCCTGGTCTGCCTCTACTTTAATAGTTTCCACCCCCAGAGAGGGAGAGAGAGAGAGAGAGAGAGAGAGAGAGAGAGAGAGAGAGAGAGAGAGAGAGACAGAAAGAGAGAGAGAGACACACAGAGAGAGAGAGAGACAGAGAGACAGAAAGAGAGAGAGAGACAGAGAGAGACAGAGAGACAGAGAGAGACAGAGAGACAGAAAGAGAGAGAGAGACAGAGAGAGAGAGACAGACAGAGAGACAGAAAGAGAGAGAGAGACAGAGAGACAGAGAGGGGGGGAAGCAAGACCACTCTTAGTTCCGTCTCTTCAATGTCACAAATCAGACATTAACAAGTTGTGTATGTGGCTGGCCTCTGCCACACTCGGACACCCTGAGCTTTCTTTGCTCCTGTCTGGTGGGCAGCACTTAACCAGCACAGAGCCCACTGATGAAAAACGTGTTTGACCCCGCCATTTAGATCCCATTTCCCAACACCCAGGCTCCAATGCCGGTTACAAACTAGCCTTTCGAGTCATTAAGAGAAACCATTACATCGCTCCCCCCATTGCTGCGTCTCTCCTTTTTGACTTTGGCTTCCTCTTAGCTTTTCCTTGGCTTCTGATTTCAACCCCCGTTTAGATTCTCTGCGCCTTCGGTAATTTATGTGCAAGATATTTTCCCAACCTCCAAATGTTTTTCCATTTGGCAAAGTGTGTCCTGCAGCCTCCACACAATGTAACTGTAGAGTTCATTTATGCTAGAAAACATAAGCCCGGTTGATGGAAAAGCCTGAGCAGCCAGCAGCAGTGACCCCGCCGCCCAGGCTGTCACAGACTGATCCTCCAGGCCACCCGGGGGATTTGGGGGAGGTGGGGTGGGGATCCGGAGGAGTGCCTATTCCAGGTCGACACAGAGGCTTGGCTTCTGCCTTCCTTGTCTCTGAAAAGGAAAGCTTTCCCACCAAGCCCTTTCTCTATAGCTTTTGGAAGCTTTGGGGGTGCCATATGGACAATCGTTCCTGAGTCTCCTGATGGCTTTTACGTGAGCAGCTATAATTTGGATGGCTTCCTTCAGGTCTGATGTCCCTCTGGTATGCATCTGCTGGGAGCCATCCCTGTGCAGTCAACCCTGTGCTGTTTCTTCTCTGGTGCAGAGCTCCACGCCCCTCTTGGCAGGGAGACTGGAAACCCGGGAAGGGACGAGGCAGGACCTTCCACAGGTCACTGCAGTGATTCCCCTAACGACTGCTCAGTCCCAAGTCAGTCACAGATTTAGGACTAAGCCTCAAATCAAGGCACTGCCTCCCCACTAATGCAGGGCCTGGCCCTTTCCCTGGGGCTCCCCCCAAGCTTGGGTGGGCTGTGCCGCTCTGTGACACACTCGGAGAGGTTTATGGGATGGTTTCTGTCCAGTCGTTCGGAGGCCATAACCAGACAACACTTGGCTTCTGAAACCCGAGCCGTCGTCATTCATTAATGGGCACTTTTTCTTTCTAAACAGTTACAGTAGAACAAACCCTCCTTATACTCCTGTGTTAAGAGGGGGCACATGTCGCCACGCTCTCTCAACTGTTGACCCAGTAATCTGTTGATTAAATAACAAATCAAAGGCGGAGAGTCTTTCTAACAAGGAGGAGCCAGGGCAGGGAGGTACCTTGCTTAGCTGGCGTGGCCTGAGCTTACAGGAGTCCTTTGCCCTTACCAAGGCCCAGGTGGGTAGCATGGGTTGATGGACACTGCTGAACCGGCTGTGAATGAGACCCGGAGCATCTGTTGTTATCAAGATCCCCCAAGCCAGAGTACCCAAGACGGACCTGCCCCAGCAACACACTCTTTCAGGCTTTTGTTTAATCTTTGATTGATAAAGTAATTATCAAAATGCGTTAGAAAATAATAGCCAACTGGTGAGAAAAGGAGCAGTTGGAAGAAGCTGAGCAATGGAGGAAGGTTTCCCAGTGCAAATCCAGGCTGTCTTCTCTCTTCTTAGCCCTGGGGGTGGGGGTTGGGGGGAGCGGTTGTGCTACTCAGGGCTCTGTCTCCACAAAGGCTACCCCACCCCACAATGTCTAATTAGCCCTCCTGCCTTCTCTGCCTCTCTTTACCTCGGCTCCATCCCTCTCAGCTCGGAAGCCTTCCATGGGCCAACCAGAACCCTAGCAGATGTTTGTGTTTCAGGAGCCAAATGGAAGCTTGAGGATGGACTGAATACCAGCCCCACAGAGAGGAGGGACTGGGCCATCTGACACCGGAACACAGAGTGCATCCCGTCCAGCAAGGCTGGGGATCCAGGGAGCAGAAGGAGGCTCAGATAATGAGCTGGCACAGCCCACATGTTGGCCCATTGTTCCGACCTTCTGAAGGGCATGCAGAGGCTCCGATGAAGGCTCAGGAGGTTGGGGTGGACCTTCCACAAGCCCACCTCCCTGGCTGGTGGTCCTGGCCCATAATAATAGCCCTGGTGCCAGAACACCATGTGGTACCCTGCCTGGCTCCTGGCACAGGAAGGAACAGGAGGTTAAGGACATCTAGCATGGAACCAGCTTGGAAGTGCCATGCTGTCTCAGTAAATGTCCCTGGCCTCTGCATCACAGTGGGGCCCAGTGAGGAGAAGGGACAGATGGAAAAGCTAAGCTCTTGTGTCAGCTGCACCGCTTACTGCTGCGTGCCATTGGCTCTGCAATATCTTCCTCAGCTCTTGCCTCCTTCAGTGGCGCGTAGAGCCTAGTATCCTCCCTTGGGTCACTTCTGGGATCAAGGAAGAATGTTCTGGTTCTGGAGCTGTGTGACCTCAGGGCTGTGCATCATCTTTCCCCCACGTCTCCCTGGTAACTCCTTGAGAATGGCAGCTCTGGGAAGGGCTTCATGCCCTAGGATCACCTGTCCCATCTTCAGTTCCCCATCGCCTTGGCAACCAGTTCACCAACCTGTTCACATGCAAACGCCTTGGGGCTTTCTACTTCCTGGTTGGATCAGGGAAGAGCATTTGAACCTGTGTCTCTCAATTAGGAGGAAGCAGACTCCCTGGAGAACTCACTCTGTAACACGAAGGGGCAGGGCTTCTGAATGTAGACATCATATTGATGATACCCATTTCAGGATCTTACTGGGCCCGTTACAAATCTGCAACCATTTCCAGAGGGGTTTTTCAACTTAGGACTTTATAAAAGTTAAAAACAAACAAAGGAATAAAAACTATGCACGTGGCTTTTAAAATCATTTCTCAAAATAAAAATAGTGCTCACTGGACTATTCCAGGGCAGCTTCCATGCTTGAGCTCCTCGCTGGTGACACTACAGTGTGGGCTGGTATGTCTGGATCCTCCTATGCTGTCCTTATCTGTCCCCACCCCAACCTCTCCAGGCACAGCAGGCAAAATCTCCACTGCTGAGCTGTGTCCCGCCTCCTTTTATGTATGTGTGCATGATTTTGTTTGTGATCCATAATGGTCCAGGCTGGTCCAGGTCAGGCAGGCTTTGAACCTCCTACCTCAGCCTCCCAAACGGCCACCACGTCTGGTTTGGGCTCTCCCAGGCTCTGCTGCCTGCCCACCACCAGTTCTGCATCTCAGCGGGCCCCTGGTTAGAGCTCTCTCCCGCACAGCAGCACAGCACCGAGCCCACAGCTCACCTCCATCAGGATACCTGCTCCATCCAGGTCAGGGCTCTCTCTTTGGGCTGTGCAGTGCTGCGAGGCTGGGACCGGTCGTCTACCGCTTTTGGCAGGAAAACCAACTTCCGTATTGAGGTCAGAATTGAAAATGGATTTCCCCATTGAGCAGAGACGGAGGCCTATGCTTCCTGTGCAGTGTAATTAATCAGCTGCCCCCCCCCTCGAGGCCCTGATTAACCATTTCCTGCCCAACGCTAAGGAGGCTACGGAGGTGGTGTTAGCTCTAAAGCAATTCCCATTATGTGTCAGCCAGCTCACTGTGGGCTCCTCTTAGCTTGTGAAGTCAGTGGGGGAGAGCTTCGTCCTGGCACCCAGGAGAGTCCCGGGCTGAAGCAGCTTCACGGAGCAGGACAGCCTGCATGCAGAGGAGCGGGGCAGGGGCTGGGAGCATGAGGGCAACAGTAGTGAGGAGCATAGCCACTACATCTTATCACTGCCATGGCAACAGGGAGAGCTATGTTAATGTCATCTCAAAGTGACAGCTCTAGGAAGACATTGGCTCTCCCTGGCTGCCTGCGAGCTGTGAAGCCCCCACTGAAGGTATAGTGTCACCAAACAACCTTGCAGACCACTTTGTGGCCTCAGATGACATTGCGAATCCATCTGTAAGTATGGCGTCCTCAGATGGTGTAGCCCCTCGGTCAGACCCTGCTGGCACGCACTGGGCACTTAGATTGTTCCTTTCATGCACGGGCGTTCACGGTGGCAGCTGGGAGAGCCCGGAAGGCCTTCCCCCATTTCTCACACTGTCACAGCACTGTTGACACTAGGTGGGCCGCAGCAGGTAGCTGTGAGAACCAGGGCCCCTCAGTGCTTTGCTCCTGCCACCCATATCTCACATTAGACAACCAAGGGGCTTGCTGCTTTGGAGGGTATGAGCTGTGCCCATGGATGCAAGCATCCAGGAAGATGGACGGCATGCGGCAAATAGTGCCCCGTGAATGAGTGTGATTCTGACATAGTGTCTAATAATATAATCTTAAATGTTAACACATCAGATAAAACGAAATGTTTAACTGTGGGCTCTTTGGGGGGAAATACATAGACATATATACGTGACTGTATTATAAATGTTGCCATTATAGGGGATGTATAGCTCTCAGCTTTAGAAATAATAATGAAATATGCAACATTCTTTGTTGTAAATTCCAATCCACTGTCCCCGAAGGAACTTGTTGGTTTCTGCCGAGCTCTTGGAACTGTGCCTCCTGGCTGCAAATGGTGAATGATCATGGCTATGTCATAAATGTTGAATAATATCTCCTTAAATGTTAATGTAGCAGATAAAAGGAAGCCTTGAAGACAGCGGGTGGAACTCTCACATCCATCAATGATGTGAGTGACTTCTAAATCAGGCGATAGTTTCCCAATGCTAGGAGAATAGTTCCTGAAATGTCTGGGCTAGTCGCAATTTGCAAACGGCACGGATGGCATGCACCTTTCCTTTTAGGTAGAGGGGCTTTTTGTGCCTATGACGGCCAGAAGAGGGCGCCAGATGCCCTGGCCTGAGGTTACAGATGGTTGGGAGGCTCCACCTGGGTTCCAAGAACCAAAGCCTGGATCCTCTCGTGAAGCAGCAAGCGCTCTTAATAGCGATGCCAACTAGTCCAGATATGATACACTTTAAAGTTTAATCCCATTAAAATCTCCAGCACTTGAGTCACAATGAGCATCTACCGCATGGGATTTCAGGCTACCCGTGCGATGCTGCTGTGATTAGTCATTAGGTCCCGCGCAGTGACACACTATAATATTCAGATATAATAACAAGAGCTTAGATGCTAATACACTGTAGGAAAAGAATTGAAGCATAACGTGTTTGTAGCATGTGTGAGTGCAAGCCCCAGGACAACTTCGTGGAGTCACTTTCTCCTTCCACCTCTACGTGCGTCCCAGGAATTGAACCCAGGTCGCCACCAGGCTTACGTGGCAATGCCTTTACTGACTGAGCCAATCTCACCAGCCTCTACTTTTCCCTTTTAATGTAACTATTTAAATTTTGTTGCTGCTGTTTTGAGATCGAGTCTTCCTATATAGCCCAGGCTGACCTTAAACTTAGAGATCCCCTGCACTGGCCTCTCGAGCTCAGTACAGACAGGCACGCATCACCATACCTGCCTTTTTTTGTTGTCGTAGTTTTCGTTTGTTTTTTGAGGCAGGGTCTCTCTGTTACATAAGTCTGGCTGTCCTGGAATCAGGCTGGCCTCTACCTCCCGAGTGCTGGGATCACCATGTCCCCGCTATTTATTCAATGTATTTTTTTTTTGAGAGACAGGATCTCTCTATGTAGAGCTGACTGGCCTGGAAATCATTATGATGTCTGGGCTTCATACAAAGTGGGATTTTAACCTCAGTAAACTAAAACAAAAGGCAAAGCTGGAAGGAAAAAAAATAAAGGCAGAGAAATAAGATGAAACATAATGATTTAAAAAAAAAAAAAGGCATCAAGAAAGTAATTTCCTGACACAAAATTCTACGCCTGCTTTTGCGGGTGCTCCCTTACCCGGTGGCTTCCCCGCCCCACCCCTCCACCCCGCCACGGGCCTGCCGTGGTGACGTGCGCAGGCGCCCCGTGGGCGTTCCCGGCCTGAGGACCTGACCTCTCGCTTCTTTGGAAGGAGAGGATGAGATTACCAGAGCTTTGGATCCATTTTTGGATCAAATGGAAACCGCAGGCTAGTCCTCAGAGTAGCCTTCTCCTCTTACCGAGCTGGCTGGGCTAGGGGTGGGCGGGGCCGCGGGGGCGGGGCCGCGGGGGCGGGGCCGCGGGGGCGGGGATTCTGAGGGCGGGGCCGGGCGGGGCTCCAGGGACGCCCTTAGCCCTGTAGCAGGGCTAACAGCTCCTTCCAGGGGACCAAGGCGCTGTCACATGCTGCTCACATGGTGTGCAAGGCTCCCCTGTCCTCCGTCAGCGTCACTTTGCACGTGGCAAGCCCTTCTTTCCAGACGCAGTTACACCAGCCCTGCCTCTGTGACACCCGGGCCGTTACCCGCTCTCTCCACTTTTACTTGTGCTCATTCTGAGCGGTGCTTCCTGAACTCCTTCAAGGGCAATGATCTCACCTTGAAGGAGAGACCTACACAACAGGTCTCAGCTAGATGCTCTGCAGCGTAGTTTCATGATTCTTAGGCATTGCCCCTGCGCCCTCTAATAAGACTGTGGGTGTTCATGACGCATGCATGTTCACAAGCCACTCTTTAAGAAATCCAGAATGTTCATCTTCTGGCTGAGAAACCTGGGTCTGGACTCCTCACTCTAATAGGAGCGATCATGATGCTTTCAGACTGATTTCTTTCAAACTGAATTCAGACTAAGTTCACACTGAATCCTTACAAGGTGATTAATTAAAATAGTCACAACCATGCTGGTGGTCCCCACTAGGAATATTAACGGTGCCGTGGATTCAAATCAGTGTGTGCCACGTTTGAAAACGGCAAGGCACCACTGTGAGACATGTCTGCGTTTGGACATCTGGCACCCTTTGCTCTGTCGATGGTGCCTCTTTAGAATCACAAATGCTTTCCTTGCTGCCATCAAAACAAGTCCCTTGGTGACTTCTGCCTTTAAAGTGTCATTTGCCTTCACAGAAGGCCACTTGCCACATGGCCCATGTCCTGCAGGCTGTTCCCTGACCTCCTTCTCAAGCCCACTCCATTTCTCCAGCTGCAAAGACAGAGCCCCAAATAGACCTGCTATTCAAGGCTGACTTTTATGTGTAAGCCTTTACTTTGGTTGTTCATTGGAGGGGGCTATATGTGTGGGCCTCTCCCTAGAACAGCAGGTCCCACCTAGAGGGCATGTGACTGCTGCCCAGGCTTGATCAGAGGAAATCCAGCAGACCCCACCGTGGCTGTTTTTGTTTGTTTGTTTGTTTGTTTGGGGGGGTCACCAGCCATCAACAGTCCTAGCATTGAGGATTCAGCTACATGGGATCTCCTCCCTCCTCTTCCCCTCCTTCCTCCCCTCTCTCCACCCCCCTCCCTCCCCTTTGTGTGTTTTGAGATGGGTGAGGAGATAGGGATGGTGGTGATTCCTAACAGTTTGGCCCCTTGGCTTGACTCTATCTAGGAAAGGAACAGGGCTGTCTCTCCACCACAAGGTGTCAGCAGTGACCCGGCCAGACAGTAGCTCAATGCATGGACCTTTTGGTGTGGAGAGAGGGGTCACTGGCTGCCCTTTGCAGTTCCTTTGAAGTGTCAGCGCAGGGACGGGTGTAGGCTGCGACACCAGGAAAGCAAGGGTGCAGGGAATGCCCAAAGGCAGAATAGTCCAGGGCAGATTGTGTTCTTAATCTCTCCTGAATTTTGGGCTTGCATGCTTACTAGTTATGGGGATTTGCCTCTTGCCTACAAAATAACATATTCTCCGCTTTTTAAGCGGTAGTAATCACAGGGAAATTCGGTTCAAATAACATAAAACGATTTGCATATCAGCTGGGGAAGTGTGCACATGGGTGCAGCTCCTCACCCAGGCTGCATGGTGGAGCTATCTGGAGACTTCAAAACAGGAGGAAGCTGGCTGACTGGGCTCAGAGTGGGGCATAATGGCATCTCTAGGTATGAGCTGCCAGCCATAAGCTCTGCCTCCGGCCTGAGTCATCTTCCCACTAGATTCGCCCTGGATCTTTTTCCAGCTTGTGTCCAGGGGAAAGCTGGCGATGAACGATGCAGTCTCTTCAACGAGCCTGCTTTTCCATCTTGGAAGAGGATGAAATGCACCTCTCAGAATGTAAGTTTCCCTCGGGACACTACCCCCAGTGGTGGAATGATGAGAAACTGAGATGAGGTCAAGGAACCACTGAGCTAAAACTCACGGAATTGAATGAAGGTGTTTTTTCCGCTGGGGGCGTTATTTATGATGTCCTGGCTAGCCAGAGCCCAGCATAATGGAGACTTTGGTTCCAGAGCAATAGAAGTAGCAGGGATTAATTTTCTGCTTCGCAACTCTGTTGAAAACGTAGAACCAACCCAGCTGATATTAAAATCCAACCCTGTCATAGGCCAAACTCAAGACTTAACCCTGGCACGCAGGCAAATATTTGAGTGTGTGTGTTCTGATAAGTACTGACTGAATACTTAGTTTAAGTTTGTCTATTATCATATCAAATAATGCCAAGTTACTTTTATTTTTTCTATTTGTTTGTTTGTCTGTTTCAAGACAAGGATTTCTCTGTGTAGCCCTGATTGTCTTGGAATTTGCCAGGAGGCAGAAGCAGGCAGGTCTCTGAGTTTGAGGCCAGCAAGTTCTGCCTCTGCTTCCAAGTGCTGGGACTAAAGGTGTGTGCCACCACACCAGGCTGAATGATGTTATTATTAGTTATTAATGATATAATTATGAATATTAATGCTATTAAACCATTATTTCTAGAGATAGCATAAATGACACCTGCTTTGGATTTTCCCCTTTTTTAATTCTTTCTCGCTTTGTTTTTGCTTTGCTGGAGACTGGACCCTGTGACGTACGTGCTGCTCATGTTAGGCAAGCCTTCTGCCTCTGAGTGGCGGTTCCCTTTCACTTACTGTAGTTTTCTTACAGCACTGGTCAGCATCTTGGCCGAGTCCTTCTATTTGTCCTAATTTTAAGGGAAAAGGGAATTTTGGCGATACCTTTCACTATGTAGCCCAGGCTAGCCTGGAACTCACTATGTGGCTCATGCTGGCCTTGAACTTGGGTTTCTTTTGCCTCAGCTTCCTGAGTACTGGGACTACAGGCTTGTGTCATTGCTTACCTCACTTGAGAATATTTTGACAAGTATTTTATTTTTCTTTTTTTCAAAATTAATTAATTTATTTGTGTCTTATAAACAGTGATGTTTTCCCCCACATGTATGTTTGTGCAAGTGTGTTGGATCCCCTGGAAATGGAGTCACAGACAGTAGTGAGTCGGCATGTAGGTGCTGGGAATTGAACTGGGGATGTCTGGAAAAGCAGCCAGGAGGGCTCTTAACCACTGAGCCATCTCTCCAGCCCCTTTGGCAAGTATTTTTTTTACTTTGGAGTAATTATGGATTTATAAAAGTGTTTCAAAGAGAGTTCTCTGCTACACCTCACCTGCTATCATAGCATACATACAATACAGCACCCAGAAGCACAGGCCGTCAACTGTGAAATGTCATTGACCCATAAACACTCTTCTTCATTCATTTATCATAGCGTCCTTTCTCTGCCCAGGTAACCACTCGGTTATCATGAATCCCTAGTGGCCTGTGGGCTGTAGCAAGTTTTTGTTCTTAGCTTCTGTTTTCATGAACTCCAGTTTTGAGGAGTACTAACCAGGCGGCTCTTTTGTAGATTGTCCACAAACCTTTGCTTAGTGGTTTGTTTGTTTGTTTGTTTGTTTTTCATGAGTGAACTGGGGTTGGCAAATGCCCTCCCCATCATACCATGTCAGAAGGCTCACACCACCACTGACAATCTCCAGTGAACTTAACTTTACCACCTAACTAAAGCCACAGCTTTCCAGAGCGAAGCTATCTCTTCAATGCCCTTTCTACTCTCTATTCCAACCACACAGAGTGCGTGTTTGCATGAGAGTGTGTGTGTGTGTGTGTGTGTGTGTGTGTGTGTGTGTGTGTGCGTGCGTGCGTGCATGCATGTCAGGGTTAGCAAGGGAGAGTGGGGACAGAGGATTAACTTTCACCTCCCCAGTAAGAAACATTTACATACTGATCTAGCATGCATTCCATTAGGAAGATTTACCTTTTATGTTTGTTTTCTTTTTAAAAACAATATAAATGTTCTAGGCCCATCTGTGTTTGTCCTGTCCCCAGACTGGCCATTTCTCAGTTTGGAAGCCAAGATCCCTGTGAGATGTGCACATACTGGAGCTGGTATGTCACTGCTTCCTCGATTTTCAGCAGAGAGAGCTAAGAATACACAGCACGTAATGCTCGCCCATGCTTATATGACAGCTACAGTTATGCCTGCATCTATCCATTCGAATGCTACTAAGCTCGACTTGAGTTTATTCTGCTGCCTCTGATTACCCCGGGGTCACAAGGAGAACCTGGCTTCTACCACCCTCCCTTTGATTTGCTCGTAGTTCTGATATTCTCTCATTAAGTTAGGTGCCATGTTCTTTACTAGGATAAGGGTATTTCCTCTCTCCTTCCAGTCTGCTCAAAAATTGAGTTATAGAGTTATATATTTCCAACCCACCGTCTACTGCCAGAATAACACGGCATATTAAAATGACTATGTGAAATGCCAAGCTCCCTTTGTGACTCTGTGTTAAATCTGTCTGGGTAGTAGAACTGTTTTTATACCTGAAATTTTGTACATGAGATGGCTGGGATTTAGTAGGTCAAAAACAGTCAAGTATTAGCAACCCACATTTGTTTTGCTAATGATGTGTTTAGTATTTCTGTACGGTGCTTCTCAATGAAGGTTAACACAAACGTTCTTGACGTTTGTTGCTCTTCTATCCTGAGCTCGAGCACTCTGAAGCTAAGGATACAGTTAACCATCACGGGGGGGTGGGGGTCGGTGGGGGTGGGGTTAAAGCGTGAAGGTCAGACCTTCAGTAGATGAGTAGATGAGTGAAAGAGGAATCAAAAAGAGGAGGTACCACTGAGGGACAAGAAGCAGTCTGAGCTAAAGCTTCAGGGTGCGCCCCACCCCAGCCTTCCAAACCGTGGCAGCGGCCTCCATCCTCTTCTGTCTGGGGCTGTCTCTCTGCCTCACATGCTGTCCACACACATCCTGAGAATGGTGTGGCTGGCAGAGGACAGAACAGTGGTCACTGGAGATGTCTCTGCGCTGGAGGAGACGGGAGAATTGGGCTTCCTAGCATTCATACTGTGGGTAGACACTCATAGTGCCCCAGTCTGGTCCTTCCTCAGGGTAACAGCAAGCACACTGTCCTCCCTCACAAGCCGATGCCACACTTTACGAGCCCTTGGCCATCGAAACACCCTCTTCTCTGTTCTTACTGGCGGATCCAGATGTGAGCGGGAGACTTGAGTGGGTCCAAAAGCATCCTTCCATCCAAGATAGGGGGGATGTGCTGATGGCGTTGGGGGAAGTGTGAGTCTGCACAGTTCTGATTTCCTCTGGCCAAAGGCAGACAGAGCTAAGATCTGGACCCAGAGATAGCCCTGCTGATCTGAGTCCGGGATTCCTCTGTAAATATCTCCCTCTTGGCTTGAGCTCGGTATGTCTGTCTCCTGACAGAGCTACACTGGAATCGGCTAAGCGAGGTCACGACGGAAGGGAAGCTTGTTTCCGCTGGCTCCACTCCAGCACTACCCACCCACCATGAGGCACTCGGGTTTGCATGTTTGTTCCCCAGCTTGTGGAATTACTTGAGAAGGATCAGGAGGTGTGGCCTTGTTGGAGGAGGTGCGTCCCTGGGGGTGGGCTGGGAGGTTTCCAAATCCTATGCTGTGACAACACTCTCCGACTCTGTCACACGCTTATGGTAAGCTCTCAGCTGCCGTTCCAGCACCTGCCCACCTGTCTCCTTGGATTTTCTTCTTCTCGATGACTGCTATATTTCTAAGATTTATTCACACTGATATGTCCATATCACTTCTTTATTGTACAGCAGTCCTTTGAATGAAATTTTGAGCTTATGCCTCCCAGTGTTAACAGACTTCTAGGTTATGCAGCGTGTTGTTATTTGGAACAATGGTCAGTGTTGCTAGAGGCAGACTATTGAGGCTACTATCCTGTAGACACATCTTCGATTTTACTCAGCTTTGTCACCATGTTCTCTAAGACAGGTGCATGTTTTGGGAAAATGCTGCTGAAAACGTGTGTCCTTTGGAGGCAGGTCATGGCCCCCAACACAAACGACTTGTCCTTAGTTTCTAGTGGCTCCAGCATCCACTTGTGCTGTCCCTGCCGTCTTGGAGACAGTACTTCATCTTAAGTGTGGACCAAGAGAACGCTTGTAAGCGTAAAGCAAGAGGCCTCCGGTAGTGTTTGTAAAGACACCGCAGTGACCCCTCCACTGTTGTCTAGCAGCTCCTTTGAACTTAGCTCGTGTCCTGCTTTCCCTGTTCTTGACTTCTTGGATTAACAGAATATATACAGATGACCTCGTGTGACTTCTGAACACCAGCCTTAAAAACCTGTTGCGTTGTCACGTCAGGACCCCCAAATCTCTGTGAGGATAAATGGCATTTGAAGAGAGTATGGTTAACAAGAGCATGCCATGAGATGGAAGGCCACTGCTGAACTCCTACTGCCCAGTATGGGCTTGTAGGCATTTGTGCCATTTAGCTCTACGGAAGGTGGCCCATGAACAATCTCTGGAAAAACCAACAGGAGGACCACTTGGCTGAGCCCAGCTCAGATTGCTTACCTGTAGTG
This sequence comes from Cricetiscus sungorus, assembly GCA_030556225.1. Classification (NCBI taxonomy): domain Eukaryota; kingdom Metazoa; phylum Chordata; class Mammalia; order Rodentia; family Cricetidae; genus Cricetiscus; species Cricetiscus sungorus. The sequence goes on from JANBXA010000731.1 coordinate 2,467,240, forward strand.
TGATGAGCCAATGAAATCACAGTTCCTTGTTTTCAGTCATCAAGTAGTTGGAGTGCACCATTCGGGCTGGCAGGATGCCTGCACTGCACCCCCCTCCTCATCTTCACAAGGCTTCCTTCCCTTTTACTAAAGATGCAAGATACTGAGTTCAGGTCGTGGTGTTTGGTTCACCCAGAATGCTTGTCCAGCAGGCACAAGACCCTGGGTCTGACCCCTGGCACCTTGGGAAAAATGATGCAAGGTACTTTAGGAGCCACTTGGTACTTTCCCCAGAACCCAGAAATGGCAATTGCAAACTGTGACCAACGAGATATTGAAGAAAGATGACAAACTCCCACCTTCACCCTCCCAGAGAGACTGTTAATACCGTATGCTGTCTCTAAGGCCATCGTGCAAGGCTCATTCAATATCTCATAACGTTGCTGGCAGCTTGATCTCAATCTTTCTTATATTTGCACTTTCTCTCTCTACTTTATGTTCTGTCTTTGCTCTTGCTTCCTGGTGTAAGACCCTCAGAATGAGGAGTCTCCCCGTTTTTGTCGGTACCCACAAGAGCTCAATGTCCAGTCCAGTTGATGCAACACACAAGAGGCTTTAATGAACGGGAAACATTTGCGAAAACGGGCCCCCTCAGCACACAGGCTAGAGAGAAGCAACATTCTCCGGGCACGGGTATTTTTAAAGGAAATAACCACAAGCGTAGGGAGGGGCTGTGACCCTCTGTCCATTGAGTACGTGACCAGAGTCATGGGTTCTCTTTATGAGGCCGGATGGTCTCAGGTTAGCAGACCTCAGGGTGTGCTAATTAATCTTGTCTAAGCAAACTGGAGTTGCAGCTATCTCTTTGTTTCTTAAGGACCCTGTTTACCACCTGACGACACACTGACCAGAGGGGCAGTGTGAATTCTTGGTATTCCGCTATCTTAGGGCCTTGTGAGGGAAAGTTGAGGGTGGTTAGCAAATTCCAGGGATCTGAGTCATAGTGGCCTGGGTTAGCCTTCTGGGTCAGACTGGCCCGCATTCCAGTTGGGGGTTTCCTTAACTGGACTTTACTTTTTGTCTTTCACTGGAATTTCACCGCTCTCCCTCAGGCTGCCCTGTCAGTTTTTGCTCAGTTTCTGAGGGAATCTGTCTGTCTTCGTTTGTTTTCTGTGTCTGTGATAAACACCATAACCAAAAGCACCTTACTTGGGAAGAAAAGGGTTTATTTCAGCTTCCTCGTCCCTGTCACAGTCCATCATTGAGGGGCACCAAGACAGGAGCTGATGCAGAGGCCATGGACGGTGCTGCTCACTGGCTTGCTCCTCGTGGCACCTCAGCCTGCTTTCTCCTAGCACCCAGGTCCACCTGCCTGGGGGTGACACCACCCACAGTAGTCTGGGCCTTCCCCCATCAACCATGAATCAAGACAGTAGCTCATGGACAAGCCTACTGGTCAATCTTATAAAAGTATTTTCTCAATTAAGATCCCTTCTTCCCAGATATGTCTAGGTCTGACAAAAAGCAATCAGCACACTGCAAAAGGCAAGCCCAAGAATTGTTCCGGAAGTCAGAGCCTTGGAATGGGATTTTAGCCCGAGGGCACAGTGTCTGGTTGCCAACAGCAAATGGCAGCTAATGAGCCTCAAAGGACAGTGGTGTCATGAGATCCCTGCCCATCCTTGGCTGGGATGAGGTACCGGTAGAAGATAAGGCTCTAAGAAGTACGGGGTTTCCATCGAAATCGCCAAGGGGCCTGTGGCGGTGTGTCGGAGCTCACCTGTAATCTCACGAATAGGGAGGAAGGGGCGGCAAGAGACAAGGGTTCCAGGCAAGAGTAGATGACATAGTGAGTCCAGGGCCTGGCTGTGTCACGTAGCAGCTTCAAGGCCAGCCAGGGCCGGGATGGAAGAACCTGCCACAAATCAAACTGAAAATACAAACAAACCAGTGAGGCAGCTTCAGAAGTTGTCATTCCCAAATTTAACCTTGTACCAATGAGATCAAAACACCTACAAGGACAGACCAGGTGATAGCACTTTTAAAGAAGGACTTGGGAGGCAGGGGTGCTGGAGAGATGCCTCAGCAGTTACGAGCACTGGCTGCTCTTCCAGAGGTCCAGAGTTCAATTCCCAGCACCCACATAGTAGCTCACAACCATCTATACTGGTACTTGATACCCTCTTTTTGCATAAAGGGATACATAAATCAATCTTTTTTTTTTAAGAAGATCCTTGGGTGATTCTTACCTGCCTATAAATATGGGATTTGTATTGATTATGGTTCTTGACTGGTAGAATGTAGTCATTGTAATTCCCAGTTTGGGTGCTGGGATGCTTTTGATGGTTTTGGGGTGCCAGATGAAGAGCCACTCACTTACTGCAGATGTAGGACATGCTGGGAAAGTTAGGGTACCTCTGTGGCTGCTACCTAGCAGCCCTTCATTCTGCCCCTGTACCCAGAGGACAGACTGTGTTAAGAATCAGACACTGATCTTTACAACATACTAGAGCTATGAAGAATGCTGAATGTGCAAGCTTAGATGAGTGTGCCAAATTCAGTCTTGAAGCTGGGAATTGTAACCGGGGTTGGGGAACATTAATAGATTGGAAATGCTTAAGCATTTTTGTCTAGCTGAGTGTGGGAGTGCATACCTTTAATCCCAGCACTCGGGTGGCAGAGGTAGGCAGATCTCTAGGAGTTAGAGACCATCCTGATGTACATGGCAGGTTCCATGACAGCCAGGGGTACTTAGCGAGACCCCGTCTCAAAAGACAGCAACAAAATAATAGCATTATCTTTGGCCACCAGTCCCCTGTAGCAGAACTATCTGTCTGTCTGTCTGTCTGTCTATCTATTGTCTGTCTGTCTCTATCTTATATGTATGTGTGTACATGAGACAACATCAAATGTCTCTCTCTCTCTCTCTCTCTCTCTCTCACACACACACACACACACACACACACACACACACACACACACACTTAGGATTTACCTAAGGGTCTCTTAATGGCCTGGGACCTGCAGGTCAAGTTGACTGGCTGGCTGGCAAGCCCTAGAGACACCCCCAGCATTGGGGTTACAACTGTGCCCCCACACTTGGCTTGTTTTTTAACACAGCCTCTGGGGCTCAAACTTGCGTCCTCACGATGGCACAGACAATGTAAAGGCCTGTTCTCAAAGCCCACGGCCACCGCTATGACCTGCTTCGGCAGCAGGGGGTGTAGCCAGGGCTGGCTGGGGGAAGGGACAGGAGACCATTGAGAGTGGATCTGGGGAGGGCAGGAAGACGTCACAGCGAGTCCCTTATGGTGCCTCGGGATCCACCGCTCTAGTGAAGATATTGACAGTTAAGCAGGATGGCAGCCCACGGGGAAGGATGAGCCACACCGGAGCCCACGGTCATGACGGAAACAGCTATGCCAGCCTGCTGGGACATGGGGGGGGGTCAACTTTTTTACTGGACTGTCAGCTCCCCAGCAAGGACATGGGGACTTACTAATTATGGAATCTCAGCAAATAGCTTAGGTTTGTTTTTAGCTAGCTCTTACAACTTAAATTAACCCATTTCTATTATTTCCGTACTGCCCTGAGGCTCATTTACCTCATCTCTGTACCATCCATCCTGTTTCCTCTGTTTCTTCCCAGCATTCTCTGTCCCTGGAAATCCTGTCTAGCTATTGGCCATTCAACTTTTTATTAAACCAGTCAGAGTGACGCATCTTCACAGTGTTCAAAAAGATTAATCCATAGCAGGTCAGAGGTCCAAAATCGAATCTGTGCGTTAGTGCCTGTCGGGTCAATAACGCTTTGCGGGCGTACATCCTTTCTGCTGGTCAGCCTATGTGACCATGGCAAGCACCCCGAAGAAAAGACGAAAGGAAATATTGGGTTTCGCTCGTGGTTTCAGGGCTTCCCGTCCACAGAAAAACAGGCATTTATTTACATTACGAATCATAACACCAGCAAAGTTACACTTATGAAGCAGCAACAGAAATAATCTTATGGTTGGGGGTCGCAGAATTAGGAAGGATGAGAACCACTGTGCTAAGTAAAGGTAGGGGCTAATGAACTTGGCAGAAAATAACGAGGGATTGTAAAAAGGAAGAGAAAGAGTTATGCGTACCTAAAGTAGCATCTTTGTCACAGCGGCTCCTGCTACGTGAGGCCGGGCTTGCCCCTAACCCTGCGCCCCACACACTCACCACAGGCACAAGGCAGGCAGTCTCACGAAGACTTCAGGAGTATTTTATCCCTTTGTCCAATCCAGCCCTGTGTGTAACTTTGGGAGGGTGGCCCAGATAGTTTTATGTCGACTTAACACAAGCTGGAGTTGATTGAGAAGAGAAAACCTCAGTTGAAAAACTGCCCCCACCAGACTGGCCTGTGGTGCACCTCCTCAGTGAACGATTGATCTGGGAACGTTTGTATTGCTCATTGTGGGTGGTGCTGGCCCTGGGCTGCTGGCCCCGAAAGCTGGCAGGCCGAAGAAGCTACAGGAAGCAGGACAGGAAGCAGTGTGACTCTCTGGGTTCTGCTTCGGCTCCAGCCTCTTGCCTTGACTTCCTGCCCTGACTGCCTTTGAGGACAGTTTGTAATGTAGAGGTAAGCTGAAATAAACCCTTTCCTTGCCGATTACTTTGGTCATGGCTCTATCACAGCCATAGAAACCGTAAGACATTGGCCTGTGGTGGGATATTTGTACACCGTGTGAAGATATATTGCTGTGATTTGGTTTAATAAAGAGCCGAACAGACAATAACCAGGCAGAATGTGTGTGTGTGTGTGTGTGTGTGTGTGTGTCTGACTTGTGGGCGGAGAGAGGAAGTAGGAGATGAACTTAGGTACCTAGGAGACATAAGAAGACATAGAGGGAGCAGGATGGGCCATATGTGACAGAATATAGATTAATATAAACGTGTTGATTTAAGTTATAACAGATAATTAAAAAGAAGCCTAAGCTAGAGCCAAGATTTCATAATTAATAAATCTCTGTGTTGTTATTTGTGAGCTGGCAGCCCAAAGAAAAATCTGACTGTACTGGCTCTGCTTCTCTTTGATGAATGTGCCTAAGGAGCTATGGTGGTTTAAATAAGAGCGGCCCAGCCCCCCCCCCCCCCTGCACGACTTGAGAGGTGTGGCCTTGTTAGAGAGAGTTTGTCACTGGGGTGAGCTATGGGGTTTCAAAAGTCCAAGTTAAGCCCAGTCTCTCCTCTCTCCTCTCTCCCTCTCTCTCTCTCTCTCTCTCTCTCTCTCTCTCTCTCTCTCTCTTCCTCCCTCCCTCCCTCCCTCCCTCCCTTCTTCCCTTCCTTCTCCCCTTCTTCTCTCCTGCTGCCTACAGATCCAGATGTAGAACTCCCAGCTCCTTCTCCAGCACCATGTCTGCCTGCATGCCGCCATGCTTCCTGCCATGATGATAATGTACTAACCCTCTAAAAGTCTAAGCAAGCACCGATAAAATGTTTTCCTTTATAAGAATTGCCATGGTCATGGTGTTTCTTCACAGCAGCAGAACACTGACTAAGACCAATTTGGAGTGAGAAACTAACCAAGGGAAAAAACCCTTCCTGGTGACTTTTCCCATCCACCCTGGGAACTTCCTCAATCCCCAGCACAGGAGAGACAGGATTCTGCTGCCCCGCCAGCCCAGACCCCTGGATCTGGGACTCTTCTGTGAACTGAGGAGCTGGGGCAAGAGGAAAAGGCCAGGGTTTGGGTCTACTGCCTCTCGGATTCACTACTGACCTACTGGTGATTACCAAGCTCACATCACAGGTGGCAGCACTAAAACCTAGAGAGGGTCTCTCTTGTTCATAGCCTTGGGCTCTGCGGAGGTGTGACAAGACCACCTCCTGGCTGCAAGCCAGCTCTCTCTTTGCTCTTACAAATCCATTTAAGTTTCTGGAATACGGATTGTATGGCTCACTTTTCACCTCTCTCTCTCTCTCTCTCTCTCTCTCTCTCTCTCTCTCTCTCTCTCTCTCTCTCTCTCTCTCTCTCTCTCTCTCTCTCTTCCTTAGACAGGGTCTCACTATGAACTCCTGGCTGGCTGGAATTTACTACGCAGACCAAGCTGGCCTTAAACTCAGAGAAATACCCATGTCTCTTCCTCCCAAGTGCTGGGATTGAAAGCATGCACCTTCATGCTTGGCCTCCTCCCATCCTCCCATCCTCTGTCTTCGCGCCCTTTGCCTCAGACACAGGATGATCCAAATCTCCTCTTCCACAGATGGAGAAACAGACTCAGTGAGGGGAAGTGACCCCCAAACCCTCCAGTCGGACGGGATGCAGTCTTGTAATTGAGCATTGCATGTGCATTTCTGGGTTCAGTCCCCAGCACGACGTAGACGGTATTAAAAAACAAAACAAGCAAAACAAGCAAGCAAGCCCTCCAAACACGGCTGTAGTAGGAGACAGGGTCGGCCGTAACAGAATAGACACTCCCACTCTGAGAACTCAGGCCAGGTATGACTGCTGCTCCACTGTGTCCCTCCGGTGACAAGGCCAAGGCGGCTGGGACACCGCCTGGTCTGCCACGCTGTCACCTGATGGCCAAGGAGTAAAGGGACTGGCCTTCCGGTGTCCTCGGAGCAAGCTGGGGAGAGCCGGAGTCTTCCTACCCCCAGGCTGCCACACAGAGCATGCGCTGGTGTCTCCCGCTTCACCCTAGCCACCCCCACCCCACCCGTCTGCTGTCCTTCACGTGCTCCTAGTCAGCTCTGCCTCAAGCACCCAGGACAGGCCTGCTGCACCCCACCCCCATCGCCATCCCCCACCCCACCCCCACCGCCATCCCCCACCCCCATCACTCATCCCCCACCCCCACCCCCATCCCCCATCCCCCACCCCCATCCCCATCCCCCATCTCCCACCCCCACCCCCATCCCACATCCCCCACCCCCATCCCCATCCCCCATCTCCCACCCCCATCCCCATCCCCCATCCCTCGCTCTGCTGCCTCCTCCTCCTCCCACACTGAGCCCTAATCAGGCCCTGAGTTTCCCAAGGCCTTGCCCAGATGTTTCCTCCGGGCTCCAATTGTGCTGGGCTGCTCCATTTCGCCCCCCCCCCCAGCTTGGGACTTGCTCACGTCAGAAAAGCGGCTTAGAGGGGACACGGCCCAGCTGCACAATCACAGCTTGAAATTGCATCCAGAGCTTGACCAGCTCCTCCCCATGAATCATGTTGTGGTAGAACAGCAGGCCAGTAGGACCCCCAGGCGCCTACGGGAGGAAAGAGATGACTGCCAGTCAACAGCCCAACCCACTAGGCGCACACCGCCAGCCTTAGGGAGTTTAGGCTCGGGACCCTGTTGTCGGTGCCACACCTCAGCCTCCTCCCTTGATAGGTACAGACTGGGTTTCCAGAGCGCTTTGCTCGGGGCCTCTTTAAAGTGTCTAATTTTAATGAAGAACCTTCATCTGCCACCCCGTTTCCAGGCTTGGAAGGAATTTTCACAAGTCACAGAGGCCCTTGGAAATGTGTTTCCTGGTGGGAAACGCAAAGCTGTGAGACACAAGATGTTCTCACTCGGGGTGAGAATGAAGGGTCCAAGAGGAGGAAATAAAACACTCCCCCTCCCCCCCAAAAAAAGCGTTTCAAGAGCCAAGTAGAACGATGCAGAGGTACAGAATACAAGTGTAAGACAGGGTAATTCTACCAGACAACAGAGTCCTTCCTGGGGGAAACGCTAGGGCGTGAAGTGAGGAGGCGATGCGGGGATGGAGGATGCCGCAGCAAGAGGGAAACGGTACCCACAAATGGAATGAGAGCCGAAGACCCCAAATATATACCTGACACATACAACGGAATAAAAACGCCAAGCCCATCCCCACTGGAGATTTTTGGGCCAGAAAGAAAATAATAATAATAAAATAAACAACTCTTGAACGGGAAAGTTCACAGCTGAACTAGGTCTGAACCAACACTGATCAAATGGTACTCAGTGCAATATGGACAGACGGACGGGCAACACGGGCAGACAGACATGCATTCAGGGGTGAGGCTGGGACAGACACCACCTGAGTGCTGGCTCTGGGCTCCCCAGACAGCGTTCCCCCAAGCTCTACCCATCAAAGGAAATGCTTCCCCAGTTCCCCGTGTGGTTCACCCTCCACAGGGCGCGATGGAACCACCTAGGAAGGAGTTCAGTGCTACCAGATCCCTCTCTGGGCCCCTTAGCGCTCTGGGGAAGGGGTTGGTGAATATATAGAAACACAGGCAAAGCAGGTTTGGGAATATGAGGGCATGGGATTTCAACATCAGATGAGCCAACAGATGCAGTGAGGAGAGGAGAGAGGGAGAGGCACACAAGTCACGGACGCCTCCACGCAAAACAGCAAGAGAGAGGCATGAGTTAATGGCCTTGGGGCTCTCCAGGGCCACTGCAAAGCCTCCTCTCGGGACCATGAGCACAGTGCCTTAGAGTTTGAATTGGCCAGGATTAGGACTTATTTATTTACTTGCTTATCCATCATTTTTTATAAGCCAACGGATCGATTCTTGGACCTGACAGAGTCGTCTGCAACTGGTGGTAGAAAAAGCCACCGTTTCTCAGCTCTCTCCTCTCTCTCTCTCTCTCTCTCTCTCTCTCTCTCTCTCTCTCTCTCTCTCTCTCTCTCTCTCTCTCTCTCTCTCTCTCTCTGACACCCAGTCCCACACCTTTGCCAAATGACAGAATGAATGGAGCTAATGAGACCGAAACACTAGGACCTACCTGGTTTGTAAATGACATTTTCAATGTGTTTCTGTTTACCCTTTCTCTGCTAATGAGACACTACTTGTAGATGCAAATTTTTTTAAGAATGTTATCTTCAGCCTGGAGAGAAAGAAACTGTAATTTGCAGTTTTTGCTGGGAGTGATAACCTTAGTAAGTAATGGGATTCAGTGATTAACTGCTGCTAACAAAACAACCCTGTTAGTCTAAAACCAGCAATGGTACTGCCGCTTAATCCACATTTCCATTCCCTCCCTCTCCAGAGGTCGCAAAGAAATATTTCTCACTTAAACAGCCTTCATCTTTCAATGTATTTCATTGCTTCCCCTGATAGGTTAGCCATAAGTTAGGAGCAGCTCCAAGGCAGGAACCGAGTCAACCTTGACGAAGAGTTCGGGAAGAAAAGCAATTCTACTTAAAAAATGATTTTTTCAAATCGAAGTTGTAATGCGTGAGTTCATTGGGCACTGAATGAATGGACGTTCTCAGCAATCAGAAGGCTTGATCTGTCCGACTCTGTGTGTGGTATGGAACTCTCAACCCCCAGACTTCCCAGTAGCCACAGCCCAGAAACCAACTCCAGCCTGTCCGCAACCCTTTCCTGCTTAGATCGCCGTTTGAGAGGTCCTAACAGGTGGTCCTGCTTACCTCAGTGGCTTCATGAGCTCTGGGTTCTCCCTACCTGCATAGGTCTGGTGGAACCTCCCGCCCTGGGCTCGGGGAAGGGGTCTGGTCACAGTATACTGATTTACTGCTAAGACATGACCTGTGGGCTAGTGGGACAGCCCAGAGGTGTGCACACGTATGTGGGCCTTGTCTGGTCTAAGCCCCTGGGATCTGGAAAGATCACATGACTTCACTATTCTCAATACTTTGAGGTGAGGCTTCCTGGGACAGTTATTAAAGGTCTTTCCTCCAACCCCCCTCCTCAACTCACGCGGTTAGGGGCAATATCTCTTTAAGAACTTTAACAGAAAAAGAGGTTGCTCAAATAGTGAGATTTGCGTACATGCACCAAAGCACTTTAAACATTTGAACTGGTTGCCGGTGATGGAGATATTTCCAACACAAAATAAATTTTGTTGAAAATAACACCTGTCACAGTGAAGTGAGTGACTTGTCCGAGGTCTTAGCTGGCCACCAAAGCCCAGGGCTGAAACCAGGTTTGTGGCTTTCGGTTCAATGGTCCCGTGCATCTTCCATCTTTAAGAAGCAGGGCCAAGGACGTGGTACAGCATTCCTGGAGTCCCAGCAAAGGAATGCAGACTGTGACACACAGTAAGGTCACACAGTGAGACGCCGGCCGTTTCCAAGAAAACAATCCGAGGGAGACGTGAGGTGGGGCGCTGTGCAAACCTCTGCAGGTTGAGGCGTGTGCACACCTGTAGGATGAGCCGTGTGCACGCCTGCAGGATGAGCCGTGTGCACACATGTAGGTTGAGACATGTGCACACCTGCAGGATGAGCCGTGTGCACACATGTAGGTTGAGGCATGTGCACGCCTGCAGGATGAGCCGTGTGCACACATGTAGGTTGAGGCATGTGCACGCCTGCAGGATGAGCCGTGTGCATGCCTGTAGGATGAGGCGTGTGCACACATATAAGTTGAGGCATGTGCACACATGTAGGATGAGGCGTGTGCATGCCTGCAGGATGAGGCGGGTGCACACATGCAGGTTGAGGAGTGTGCACACCTGCAGGTTGAGGCGTGTGCACGCCTGTAGGTTGAGGCGTGTGAACGCATGTAGGTTGAGGCGTGTGCACGCATATAGGATGAGGCGTGTGCACGCCTGTAGGATGAGCCTTATGCACACCTGCAGGTTGAGGCGTGTGCACACATGTAGGTTGAGGCGTGTGCACGCCTGCAGGATGAGGCGTGTGCACACCTGCAGGTCAGTTTCTGGACCACTTGAAAGGCGGAGCCAGCCTAGACCCCAAGGAACTCCCCCTATGTAACCGCTCTGACCCAGCCAGGATGCCCCCCTTTATCATGGAGCCGGCTCCTTCCTTCTAGGTCTGAAAGACATCAGGCGCTCCCGTGGCCAAATCCATGTTCACATTTGACATAAAGGCTGTAACATTTGTTGGGATTCCTCCACACATTGCCCTTCGGGGTACGGACAGCTGCTAGTATGTGCTGGTTTTCAGAGCGTGTTGGAGAGAGCAGGCTCAGAGAAGAGGTCTGCATGCCATGAGGACAGGCGCTTGGAAGTGGGGTTTCCTGTAGATAAGAGCAGGGACTTGGTGGGCTACGAGAAGAGGCTACCATCCAATCCAGAGCTAGGTTTGGGTGTTGGGGAGTAGGGACAATATGAGTTTAGAAGTGGTTTTGTTTGAGTCAAGGTTCATAATTTTAGAGTTTTAAAGGTTTTAAGTAAATTGAAGACAGAGGCTTTGGGGACTTGCACCCCAATAGTCAAAAACTATCCCTAAGATTTTCTCCCTGGTGTCTAGCTGCACACTTACTGGAAGACCCCTTTCCTCCTTTTTCCTAAACCTTTGTTTTATTTTAAAGATAGGGTCTTGCTGTACGCAGGTGGATCCCCAACTTGCAACCCTTCTGCCTCTCTGCCTTAGAGTGACAGTATGAAGGGGTGTACCACCACATCTAGCTCCTAGAGGTTTTCTGCCACCCACTGAATCTTTTTTCACTGAGGAACCATCACCTCTGACAAGGGTTGCTTCTGAGCACAAGGAACAAGAGAGAGATTAGAGATTTGGTCTCGAAGGTCAAGTTGAGCTGGATCCATGAAAGGGGCTTGGTTCATTTGAGTCTTCCTGAATTGCAGTAGGAGAGAGGTTTCTGTACGTAGACATAGGATTCTAGAGAGACTGGCCCAGGCTGGGCCCTCCTATGGGGACTCAGGTCACATCTCCGATCCCCACCTGCTGCTACAGCTTGTGGTCAGAGACTGGAAAGGCAGGGAGGCAAAGACACTGCCCAGGGCCCTGGGCCCTCCAGTAAGTCCTTGAGAGGCTGTATGATGGGAGCCCCAGGCTGCCCCAGGCAGGAACCAGACGGTGGATTGGATAAAGGCCACACAGCCTCTTGTAGAGCCCATCCTACAGTAAAAACAGAGACGGTGGCTGTGTTGTGGCACAAACAGGAAAAAGCTGCACCACCTTGAAATCTTGAGATTTAGAAATCGTGATCACACTTAACCTGGTGACAGCCGGCTCTAAAAAAAAGTCACAAAAAATGAAACTCATACACCTTAAAAAGAAACCCATGCCCTCAAACTAGTCAAATAATTAGGGCCAGTAGGTTTTTATTGCACTGTATACATCTGACTATAATGTTTAAGGGAGTTATTAAAAAGCGTAAAATCATAGGTAGGCGGTGGTGACGCACACCTTTAGTCCCAACACTTGGGAGGCAGAGGCAGGTGAATCTCTGTGAGTTCAAGGCCAGTCTGCTCAGCAGAGCCAGTTCCAAGACAGCCAGGGCTATACAGAGAAACCCTGTCTCAAAAAACCAAAACAAAAACTAAAAAGATAAAATCAGACTTCTAGATAATGAACAAATTGGCCCAAAGGAAAAAGTTATAATCAACAATAAAAAAGCTTTGGAAAATCAAAACTTACAGACCACGGCCTTTATATTGAGACTCTGTCATTACAAGGGTGAATGCATCCTTGGGAGGAAAAGTACATGCTATGCACGCAGCCTGCTTACCACTCAGGAGAAACTGGTGAGTCTGTGCAGTGAGGACACCTGTGTGCTCACTCTGAGACAACGTGTCTACATGAACGGTGTGTGACGGCATTACGCAGAGGATAAATAACTTTAATGAACTTCCCACACTGAGGCCCAGGAGGAAGGGAACTCAAGCCGGTTCTGTTTGGACACAGCATCTTTTCTGCACCTCGGTGTGATGCCCACTTGATTTGCATTTAACCTAGTTATCTCGTGTTTGCATGCTTTGCAAACTGAATTACAGAAGCAAATTGCCTATTACAGTTTCCCATTATGTGACACAATTACATAGAAACACCTCGAGGTGAGAGGATTGTACCAGTATCCGGAAGCACTGATTGCATCATGCTTGCAAAGAGCAGATAGTAAGTAAGGCAAGGCCCTTCCCCCTAGGTGACAGGGCTAGGGGCTCTTTCTCCAATGCAAATACTGCTCACTATTCCAAGGGAAGCTATCCACTGCTACTTATCCTGAAAATTACAACCACAGGGCCCCGCCCCTGAACAGGAAGCCCCAGTCTCCCTCACAAGCCCTTCCAAATGAAGCACGGAGTTAGAGTGATGTCCCAGGGTCCCCTGGGTGAAGAGAAGCACAATGGCTTTTCAAGGGACCCACGCGTTCCCAGCACACTCCAGGTCTCACACCAGAGCCCCGCGAGTAGATGATGCGCAGAGTTTACTGGCTCAGCTTTTCCTCAAGTCCTCGACCTCAACAGAAGCACACAGGCAGGAGTGCACACACACACACACACACACATTCACACACACACACATTCACACACACACATACATACACACACACATTCACACACACACACACATACGCACACACATTCACACACACACATTCACACACACACATATACATACACACACATTCACACACACACACATTCACACACACATACATACGCACACACATTCACACACATACATTCACACACACACATATACATACACACACATTCACACACACACACATTCACACACACATTCACACATTCACATGCACACACACACATTCACACACACATTCACATGCACACACACACATTCACATGCACACACACACATTCACATGCACACACACATTCACACACACACACATTCACACACACACATTCACACACACACATTCACACACACATTCACACACACACATTCACACACATACATACACAGACGCACACACACACATTCACTCATACACAGATACACACACATACATTCACACACACATTCACACACACATATACATACACACACATTCACACACACACATACATTCACACACACACATTCACACACATTCACACACACACACATTCACACACACACATTCACACACACATTCACACACACATTCACACACACACATTCACACACACACATATACACACATTCACACACACACATACATACACAGACACACACACACACACACACAGTCTGCATCTTCACGAGTCTTTAATCAGACAGGAGGAAAGATCATGCAGGATAAGGGCCGGGAGCACGGTCCACCTGCTTTCTCACTGACAAGGGAGCTGGACTGGCTGTGCCCTTGGCTTCTGTCTGCTGTGTGCAGTACAGCCATGGAAGAGGCTGCCCCGGAGGAAGGGTGCAGGGGTCACCTCCCAGGTAGGGAGAGGTCAGCACACCTCCCAAGTGGGCACATGGGGGTGGGGTCACAGCAGAATAAAGAGCAGATTAGCTAAGGCTGAGTTGAAAGAATCTGCAAATGAACTGTCAGCTTACAAAACAAGAGCCACAATGTTTCAATCATTATCAACCCCCCCCCCAGGCTCAGGCAGCCCGGGTGTCCCAGTGCCCACCAGCTATTCTGCAAGAGGCTTGTCACATATAATGACAGCCCTATCCTGGTGCTGCAGTAAAACACACCTTTTGGCCTCCTGAAGCTTTGTGATGTTACAATAGCACATAATTAACAAAACTTTCCCCTGCCAGTGAAAAGAAAAAAAAAAAAGAAGAAGATAATTATGATGAAAAGATTGTACTGAATCAGTTTATTTCATTCTCTTGCACATATGGAGAATATAAAAGTAAATTTATTCAGAAATGCAGCTAAAGGGTGAAATCCTTGTATTAATAATTGTTTCTATGTATAGAATAGAGAGCAATAATCTAACCAATGTCTATAAAATGGAAATATTTGCTTTATAATGCAGCTGATATTTTACATTTTCTTGAAGCTAATAGGGGCTGTCTTTTTTCCCCCCTTAATTCCCAAGAAATCAAAGATAAGATTGGATGAAAATTAAATATTGTGGCTGAGAAAACAATGGATAATAAGGAAATCTAAGTCCAGCAAACTCTCCCACACTTTAAGAGAAAGATTTTCAGCTCCCGAGAAAGAAACAACGTCCTGGAAAGACCTTCGGGGCTTTTCCCACCATTTTCCACCATTGCTTTCTGTTTGGAAGCAGTCATGTAGTGTTCTCACATCTCAATAGACTTGAAAATGCCCGAAAGCAGAGCCTCACCCCAGAAATCCTTGTGATGTGGGTGCCTATCCTGTCTTCAGTGCTGGCGAGGACTGGAGAATTCCCAGAATGCTCTTGGACATTAGAGTACTTGGTAGGCGGTGGTCTGCTCTGCTGGGAGAAGCGGGCCACCTGGGTCACTCGGCCTCCAAGACTAAATGAGAAGGGATGCCTGGTGGGATGGGATGGGATGGGTGTCCGGGAGAGATCAAGCAATGAGCCATCGGGGTGAATCGCGGAACGGAACGCTAAAGGCAGACTTCCGTTCTAACCGCGAGTTTAGAGGAGAGTGTTAAAATGGAAAGGACAAGGAAGTTTGGGCCAAGAACCCTTACAGAGCCAAGAAATGCTGGGCAACTGGACGGTAGAAGCCAGGCAGGGGCCAGCCCTACAGGGCCAGGGAGGAAGGAAACAACAGACTGGAGAAAACAGTAAAAAGGGAGAAAAAGAAATACGGAGATGGGGAGAATGGAATGGAAAATAAAAACACAAGGCAAAGGATATCAGCTCTCCTTTAAAAACACAGAATTATGTGTGTGAGTGTTGTGTCTGCTTGTCTGTGCAGCATGCGTGTCTCGCCCCATGGAGGGCACTGGATTCCCTGCAGCTGGAGCAATAGACACTCATCAGCTGACGTGTAGGGGCTCCGGAAGAGAAGCCGGTGTTCCTAAACATCTCTCCAGTCCAGGGATGGAGACTCAGGAGAGAAAGACATCAGAGAGTGTCTGGATGAGGCGCGCAAAGAGGCCAAAATGGAGTCAGGAGAGAGAGCGGGAGGAGCCCACACTGGTGGGGCGGCATCGCTGTCTTTAAAGCAACTGAGCCCGAAGTGTTTTGGGGTCCGCCCACATCCGCCAGCCGTGCCAGGGGAGGAGGGGGTGCCCGGTGGCCGGTTGGAGAGCTTGTTTTTGTTTTGCCCTGCATTCTGCTGCCCACAGAGAACCAGTGCATGAAAACACGGAGAAGGTTCTACCCGAAGCTGAGCTGGGCAGGTCTTGCTACTCAGCTCTGCGGTTCTGGGTTCCAGATGTGAGACTGCCAATTCTGCGCGCTTGCAAACACTCACAGGGTCCTCCACGGGACTACTTTCCAAAGAATACGTTGAATATTTCCCACCCAAATACTGCCACCCTTTAAAATAGTCTCGACAAGCAAAGCCCGGCTGTTACTGTTCAAACCGTCTGTACCAAGTAAGGAAATCACACAAGAAAAGATCAGACCAAGAGGAAACAAGTCCAGTCATTTTTTAAACTTCAGTTGCTCCCTCCTGCACCACCAGTCACTATCTCAGTGGCTTTGCATTGCCACAAGGGACAATGGTGGATGTCAACAATGCTTGGAAGAATGTGTGCGCCCTAGCTTTAAAGACTTGTCTCCAAAGAAATGCACTAAAATATTCTGAGCAGCGCAACAATCCGGGAACAGGCGCCTAGGCTTTTAAAGCCGTTTTGCTGAAGTTGAGCAAGCACTCTGGAGTTTTTTTGAGTATGTGAAGAAGTTTAGTCGCTGATCTACTCTCAAGGGTTCTCAGTAACCACTTACATGTGTGGGAGGGCAGGAGGTGAGGGCGGTTAGGGAAGCCCTTGTTATTTTGAATCTGAAGAGAGGTGTGATGATCAGAAAAGGGTAGGTGGGCTTCCCCTTCTGTCTTCCTCCTGGGTCCTGGTCTCCATCAGTGCAAAAGATAGAGTGGTTTGTAGGACGAACAGAGGCACCCACCTCTCCCAGGGAGGTCTGTCCAACGGAGAACCCGGCCAGCCAGAAGAAACCCTGCTCCCATCTTGAGAAGAAACCCTGCTCTCATCTTGAAGAGGCAACGTGATTGAGAAAGAAAAGGTGTTATCAAGGTAAAGCTGTAGCTGGGCAAGGTGACCAAGCTTATAATCTCAGTATCTGGGGGAAGGGGACAGAGAGCTCAAGGCCAGCCTGGACTACCCAGCAAGATCCTGTCTCAAAAAAAAAAAAAATTACAAAAACAGCAACACAATAAACTCATAAGCATCTGTGAACACAGTCAGATATACAGCTAAACTCCTTTTTTTTCCTTTTCGATGAGACTCCAAAAAAATGTTAGTTATTCTTCTCATGAGAGCCTGATGAATTTGAAATCTGGTGCTCCAGCTAGTTATCTCTGTCACTGTTCCGTTGCTGTGAAGAAACTCTGTGACCATGGCAACTCTTATATGTATATGATTTACTTATTTTTATTTTATTTGCATTGGTGTTTTACCTGCATGTATGTGTGAGGGTGTCAGGTCTTGGAGTTATGAGTTACTGACGGTTGTTAGTTTCTGTGTGGGTGCTGGGAATTGAACCCTGGTCCTCTGGAATTGCAGCCAGTGCTCTTAATTGAACCAGTTCTCATGACAACTCATATAAAGCAAAACATTTAATTGGGGCTGGCTTACGGTTTCAGAGGTTTAGTTTATTGTCGGTCATCATGGCTGGGAGCATGGTGGTGTGCAGGCAGACATGGTGTTGAAGAAGGAGCTGAGAATTCCACATCCGGATCTGCAGGCAGCAGGAAGAGAGAGACACTGGGACTGTCTTGGGCTTTTGAAACCCAAATTCCACCTCCAGTGACACAGTTTCTCCAACAAGGTCACACCTACCCCAACAAGGCCACACCTCCTAATCCTTGGTGACCAAGCGTTCAAATATATAAGCCTGTGGGGCGGGGGACGGGGAGCATTCTTATTCAAACAACAATACTAGTTTTATGTCAACTTGACCCAAGCTAGAGTCATTTGGGAAGGACTCTCGGCCGAGAAAATGGTTCGATTGGCCTGTGGAGGGGCTGGAGAGATGGCTCAGTGGTTCAGGGCACTGGCTGCTCTTCCAGAGGTCCTGATTCAATCCTCAGGACCCATGTGGTGGCTCACAGCCGCCTGTAATTGTAGTCCCATGGGATCTGGAGCCGTCTTCTGGTGTGCACAAAACCACCCATACGCACATGACATAATTAATAGCCGAGCGTGGTGGTGTGTGCCTTTAATCCCAGCACTCGGGAGACAGAGGCAGACTGATATCTGTGAGATGCAGGTCTGCCTGGTCTATGTTCCAGGACAGACAGAGCTATACAGTGAGACCTTGCCTTGGGGTGCAGGGGGTGGTGGGGTTAGCCTGTAGGCAGGTCTGTAGTGCATTCTCTTAGTGATTGGTGTAGGAGGGCCCATCCTTTTTGGGTGGTACCACTTCTGGGCTGCTGGTCCTGTGGGTATATGAGAAAGCAGCCTCAGAAAGCCACGAGGAGCAAGGCAGTAAGCAGCTCCCTCCGTGGCCTCTGCAGAAGCTCCTGCCTCCAGGTTCCTGCCCTGACCTCCCCTGGTGATGTGGAACTATAAGATGTGACAATCCCTTTCTTTCCCGAGTGCTTTTTATCACAGCAACAGCAACCTAACCCAGTGTCTGGGGAGTATCCACTCCTCTCCTGCATAGAAAGGGAGCCTGTTGTTGAGATCAACTAGCCAGTCTCTGTGTTACAGATTTGACTACTACATGGAAAGACTATTAAAAAGACAAAGATTTCAGAGTTGGCCTCATCTCAGAGGTTCATATCTGACTCACAGACATCTGGGTCTCCCTGGGAAGTAACTCTTTTTATTTTTAACCTGAACGGTCCAATAGAGCAACAAGCCAGCGCCTAGGGAAGGGAACTCCCAGTGACCACGGGAGGAAACCAAGCAAGGCCCCGTTCTCATGATCAGAGGGAAGGCAGTCTGCCCTGGGCGGGGAGGCAGAACCGTCTCAAGATTGGGCTGCTTCACTTCTGATGAAAGTAGCCTTTGATAGTGCTGGAAAATGACGCAGCGAGTCATTTCACGGTGAGCTGTTTGAGAACACAAGATGTGGGAGATGTGGTCTCCTGCCTCAGCACCAAGCACTGAGCCACAGGGCTCAGGCCACACGGTCACGTAGCTGACAGAGCAGGTGAGTGGCTCGTGGATCTGTGTCGACAGAAAGATGCTGCCGTTCCCACAGCACCTAGAATCATGATTCTGTCACTGTCAAGTACTCCTCTCTGATGTACATGCGTCTTCTCTCTGTGTTCTCACTCTCTGTGTCACATCGTCAACTCCTGGTCCTACTGGCAGCTGCTGGCCTGGGCAACGGTCTTTCTTAACCTCTACTTCCTCTGCTTCCTGCTAAGGGTGCCAAGAAGCCCCAGGTCTGGAAGTTTAGCACATAGGTCAGGGGCACAGCTTAGGGACAGGCTGGCTACCCAGCACAGCGTCTGCAGGCCGGTGGGTGCGTACGCTCTTAAACTCGGTGCTTGGTATAGCCTGTGCGAAGGCTGCACTGGAACACGGGGGAAGCTGGTGCAGGAAGTGTCCCAGATGTTGCTTATTAGCATTAGAACAAAATTACACAAAGCAAATTGTTAGCAGACATGTTGCCATAATCTTTAACTGGTGGCAATAAATAAGAGTGATCCTCTTTCAAGTAAATACTAGATTCCCCAAACCCAGCTTCCAATTGTCCGTGAAGGAATCTTGCTGGATGAGGCTAAGCCTGGGGGGGGGGCAGGGAGACACTGAGGGGCTGAGGTTCCAGCATCCAAGTTCCGGAGTGGGGCTGCTGGACAGCTGCTGTTAACGTGGCAATATGGAAGCAGGAATTTGTGCCTCTGGACATCTGGCCATCCGCTGGATTTCCCTCAGGGCTTCTGCGTCTGAACTCTCCCGGAGCCGAGGAGCTGAGAGCTAAGTCACATGGCAGCACCAGGGAAGGCAGAGCAGGGCACAGCTCTTAGCGTGTTCATGTCAGAAAACAAAACAAAACAAAAAGCAGAGTTGGGTTCTCTTTCTTTTCTTTTTTCTTTTTCTTTCTTTCTTTTTTTTTTTTTGGCACCCCTCTTCTTCACAAAATATTGCAATTAAAAAAAGAAAAATCCACTCCTTCACAGCTCATGTCTTTATCTGTGGTTTAAACTGCAGTGCCAGCCTGGCCCACTGGAGAAGAGGGGAACCCTGGGAGCTTATGCACAGGAACACCTCTCGTTCCTCAGGGAGGTCAGGGTAGGAAGCCCTTCCAAGCCTTTCCAGGATGACAGTGTTCAAATAGAACACTGGGCATTTCCAGTTTTCTTCGAAGATTGAACACACCCTCCTAAAAGAATCTAATTGTGTGTGTGTGTTTAATTGAAGACATTTTCAATTTTAGGAAGTATTCTGTGACAGCAGAGATGGAAATAGGTTATGGCCATTTCAGGGGCCAGGGCTATCAGCACATCTGCTCTTTTATTATTTCCCTGAGAAATGTATGCTTTTGTATGTTCTGGTTGCTTCTCAAACGCTCAGCCCAGCATCCCTTCCCGAGTTATTAATTTTGAACATAGTTTTTCCAAGGACTGCTCTGCTCCTTTATTTCTACCGAAAGGGAACAAACACTGACAGTCCTGTTGAGCAGAGATAACAGGCCCACGCCCTCTCTGACTGAGACTCTCACAACGAGAGCCCTGCACAACGGTTCTCTGCCTACAGCTCCCGAGTGGCCTTCCCTGGGCAGCCAAGCCCTCCAGACTCAGCTGGGCTTTGCCTCCACATTACAAAGCTGGGAAGATAGTTAAGAACATGGTACACTCCCAATCACCTCCTTAGAGTTTTCCAACTCCAGTATCAGGACACACACACACACACACACACACACACACACACACACACACACACACACACACACACACAAGGGCCACATCTTTATTCTAAAATCTTCACAAAGGGAATAACCTGTTTCATAAAACATTTAAAATGCTTTAGGCAACAGAATTGTCTCTTGATTTTTTTTTTTTCCTCCAAGTGTTTAGCAGACAAATGTAATTGGAAATGTTTGGAACATGAGCACACACGCTCTTTAGTTTGGAATTACACAAAATTTGATCATTATTCACTACAACCTGAAGCAAAACTGCGCAGATGAAACAGCGAGTGTGCTGTCTGCCAAATGTGAGTTCAGGTCCTTCTCATCTGGCCAGAGAAACCCCCATGGCCTGGACCTTTAAGGTCTGTTTAGAGGAAATGGCCTGGCGTGTTTTACTTTTGAGAAGCTATTTAGCTGCCCTGTTTGACAAGGCTTTTGAGAGGGATGAAAATTAATTATAATTGCGGCATTGCTACAATGATTTGGTCAGCTAATTAGATTCCATGCAAAAACAGGCTAGAAGAATTGGTTCTTCTGTGGTATTGCAGCCCTCATGCCAAGAATAATGAAACTGCTTCTTGGTTTCTTTATTTTTTAATTTTTTTTTTTTTTTTTTTTTTTTTAGCCAAACCTTAAATGTCTGGGATTCTGCAATCAAGCTAATTTAAGGCTTTGTGTGAAATAGACAGCACCTGACTGGGAGTCCTCCCAGACTTGAACCAGGCCCCAGCTCTCCTTCGAAAGCTCCTGAGGCCTCTCGGTTGACTTGTTTGGGTGCATTTAACTTGGGGACGCCCGGGAGGCCCTGGTAAGGTCAGGCAGGACATCTGGAGAGCTTAAGTGTCCCTGGAAGAGGTGTCTGCAGGGGCAGGGCACAAACAGTTGAGGGGAGCGATCATTCCAGACTGGACAAGGATCTAACTGTGGCCAGCACCTTGCCTCATCAGCCTTCCCAAGGCAGAGTCTGCTCATTGCTTTTAACAATGCAATGTTAAAAAGTCTGAAAGACCCTCCCCAAGGTCTGATTCAAGGTCAGTTTGTCACATGCTAACATTAACGGGCATCAAGTCATCAGACACCTGATCGAGTTTCATTCAGTGGGAAGCTTTGGGACCTTCTCCTGTCATATTTCAAGTCCAACCACCACTGTCTCTGTAACACAGAGCTTTCAGTGTCATGCCAGACCTTCTCAAACAGAGAACATCACAGTGGGGCCCCATAGCACGGCATGGAATGTTGCCTGTGGTCTTTGCCTAAATTCTAGCTGATCTGTACATCTTTATTGTACAGGCTATCCCTGTCTTGTCCTGGAGCAGAACATCTGACTGAGAACTGAGGGGTCAGCCCCCCCTCCAGCTCCTCTTGCCCGCTAAGACCTTGCTCAGGCTGCAACCTCAGGGGAGATGCCATATCTTATCTACACTGTGGCCATGGCAGCCCCTGTGTTATCTTGACCCCCACCTCCTCAGACGCACCTTTAAGGAAAAGGATGTGGCCATGAGTTCTCCATTCAGAATAAGCAAAGGAAAAAGAAAGGACAAAGAACAGGGTGGACAAAGAGGCCACCCTTCTGCCCAGTAAGCCGTAGCTCCGTCCCAATCTGGACACAGCTGCAAGGGGAAGAAAATCAATTTTTTTCTTATTACATCACAGTGAAGAGTGAAAACTTGCTTGTAAATCGAATTAAACCCGATAAAGACAGGTCTGTGTATTTGCTGAAGACTAGAAAAGTTAGCCACAGACACGGTTCCAGAGTGCAGCCACATAACTTGAAATCAGCACCCTCCCGTTTCACACTGCCTCGAGACAGCTCCCTTTCCCTTCTTTTTCTTCAAGAAATACCCATAGCTAAACGTCACCACGATTCTGCAGCATCTCAGCCCGCAGCAAGAGTCTGGGAGGGGAGGGATTCCAAATCTGTGTTTAGGGAGGCAGATGCTTCCAAATTCTTAACTCGCCATTCAGTCAGTGATGCACATGAGCTGGAACCCTCCAGATCACAATTTCTTCTCAAGTGCCAGTCTGGGGTGCTGACTGTGGAATCAGTCCCCTGTCCCGGTGCAAGTCAGACCTTGCCATAGAAGCCCTAACCCAGCCACTGAGTTAAGCATGAGCAGCCCCTGCAGTCTGAACCCTGAAACCTCGTTGGTAGCCTGCCCCCTGGTGGGCAAGTGAAGGACTTAGTACCTAAGCCTAAACCATCTTTTCCTCACTTTGAGCCAGCAACACGCTTCAAGCTTTCAGATAGAGCAAGGTGAGGCAAGACATCCTTGGGAGGCCGTCAGCCCAGAGCTGACTCCAGTGGCTTCATGCTGATGGGTCCCCAGGACAGGGAGAGGCTGCCTCTGAGGGGGCAACCCCACACCACCTCCAAGGTCGAGGTCCTTCTCATGACTCCAGGGCACTTCTTGGCTGACAGCATTCACTTATCCACTCCGTCATGACACAAATAGCACCCGTAAAGAGTGGCCAGCATGTCAGGGACATTAAATGTAATTGGCTTCTTGTGATTTTTCTGACAAATCGATGACACAGCTGAGCCTCTGCAAGGGGCCGTCTGGAACGTTAGAAAAGGCAAAGATGCATGCATTTGGTAAAAAGACAGTCCTGTGGCTGTTAGCTTTAAGGAGGCAGTCCACTTGGGATGCGGGCTGGTGTTCGTCAGGCGGAGGGTGCTCTCGAGGCCTGGGCTTTGCCTCCAACTCTGGGAAGTTCAGAACTTCGCTTGCTTCAGCTTGTCGATGTGGTAGCAGAGTTTCAGCGCTGGCCCCAGCTTCAGTCCCAGGTACTTCATGATCATGTCGCTCCTCAGCAACAACAAGGCATTGCCGTCGATCTCCTGGTGCCAAGGGGTTGGGAAAAGAAAGCCCAGAAGACGGTCAGAGCACCCACGTGGCGGCTACGGTCAAGGCGTGCTAAGGGGGCAGGCGGCTCGGTTAGAGGGCACAGGTTATGGGTTCTGAGAGAGCGCGTGGGAACAGTTACAGCAAACAAATATGGTGCCCTCCCTGACGTCCATTTGCTACTCTGTACCTCTAAGATTCCCGACAGATCCCAACTGAAGGAGTCAGAAATAACTTCACCTCCATTCCTGCTGTCCCGTGTATGACATATGTCATCCAACTAAATCCACCCACAGACAGGCCAGCCTGAGGGGCCCCGGATTGATGCTCCTGGCTTTAAAGAGGATCATGAAGCGGGGAAAGGCAAGCAGATTGCCCCTAAAAGACTAGACTGCATCCCTGCAAACACCTGGATCTTAGCCTATGGAGACCCTGGCAAGGCTCCCGCCGGACCCATAGAAATAAGGACAAGCAATGTCCACTGTCTTAGGGACCTGCATTTGTAGCAATTTGTTATACCAGCAATATAGAATTAATGAGTGAGGTCTCATGTAGTGTGCGTAAGTGTATTTTCTCGTGTGCGTAAGTGTACTTTCTCATGTAACCCTCTAAGTGAGCAGTTCTCAACCTGTGCGTCCAATGACCCTTCCACAGCATTAACTAAGACCATCAGAAAACACAGATATTTACATTATGATTCATAACAGTAGCAAAATTACAGTGAATTAGCAGTGAAAATAATTGTGTGGTTGGGGTCACAACTGTATTAAAGGGTCATGGCAGTAGGAAGGTTGAGGACCACTGTTCTAACCAGTAAAAATGGGCTGGACCACAGTTTTCCTGGCACATTGAAGGTGTGCCGTAAATAAAGGTTGGGTGCATACAGGTTGGGTGGGAAAGTGGTTGGATAGAGGGTTGGCTAGACGGGTGGGTGGATGGATGGATGGATGGATGGATGGATGGATGGATGGATGGGTGGATGGATGGATGGGTGGGTGGGTGAATGGATGGGTGGGTGGGTAGATGGATGGGTGGGTGAATGGATGGGTGGGTGGGTGGATGGATGGATGGATGGGTGGGTGGGTGGGTGGGTGGGTGGGTGGGTGAATGGATGGATGGATGGATGGATGGGTGGGTGGATGGATGGGTGGGTGGGTGGATGGATGGATGGATGGACAGCTGAGCATAAAAGCAGCCAAGGCCCAAGAGAGGGGACAGAAGAACAAAATGTCCCTTAAAAACAAAACACTGGTAGTCGCTCTGCTCGGACAGGCCTTGGGTTGTGCTGCCTGTCATCTCTGGCACACTCAAGACTGACAGGGCTTGGTCTAGATCACCAGCATCGGGGGATCCTGAACTCCTCTCTCTTTCCACACACCCCATCCCCTGGCGCTCCCCCAAGACCCACTACTTCCATACATGCTTTCTGAAGAGTTCCACGTGAGGCCCCAGAGACTGAGGGTCAGCGTCTTTCACAAACCGGACCACGTCCTCTACAGTCCAGGTGGAAGGGTTTCTGCTGCTTGGTCGCCTGGTGTCCTGCACCTCTGGAGAGGGGCTGGGGGCTGCAAGGGAGCGAGCAGAGGAGGGAGACCATGAGCCAGGGAAACTCAGCACTGACCCGGTGCTGCCTACTGGTGCTGCCCATCCCTAGCTGGCCTGGGGGAATCCTCAGTGCTCTGAAGTTCACGGCGTGGTGTGTCCAGGTGACTCTGTGACAGGTGAGCCCTGTGAGTGAGGAGCAAGGGGCCTAGGAAGGCCACAGCTGCTCTGTGCCTGCTGCCCAGGGAAGGAAGTTTGGGGAGCTTTCATCCCCAACAAACAGAAATCCCAGTTCAGCTGAAGCCTCTGTTCAGTGCTTTGTCTGTGGCCTGGAATCTGTTATAAGCAGGTGTTGGTGACTGGGGCTGGTGAGCTAAGTGGTAGTGAAATGTGCCCCTGGGCTGTGGGCCCAGTGACACTGGCCCTTTCTGGGTCCTCTGCAGATAGCAATAGGAGCAGAACTGAGCTGTGATCCGGCCTCTGCTTTCGGACTTTGCAGAATGATTTGCCACTTCACCTCCAGCAGACCTGGGAGGGCCCATTTATACCTGCTCTCAGAGGAAGATGGTGTCACCTCACTGCTTGTCCTTTGTCCCAGTCTTTAGGGACAGTGTCTTTAGGACGGTGCCTCTCCGGCTGGCCCTTCTCCCTGTCATCCCTATGGCGCGGCTAATCTGTATTGTCTTCCTGACTGGATTTAGAGTGGCCCAGGAGACACACCTCTGGGAAGCATTTCCAGAGAGCAGGGCGGACACGCCCTGAATGTGGGCGGGGCTGCCCAGAGGCTGGGGGGCTCAGATGGAACCGGGTGGTGGTGGAGAAAGTCAGTGTGATGGCCAGTTTTGTGTGAACTCCGAGCATGCGAGGGTCACTTTGGAAGAAGGAACCTCAATTGAGAAAACGCTCCCACAAGATTGGCTGTGGGCAAGCCTGTGGTGCATTGTCCACTGATGACTGGTGAGGAGGGGCCCAGCTGACTTGCTGTGGGTCCTGCCACCCCTGGGCTGTAAGAAAGTGAGGTGAGCAAGCCAGGAGGCAGCATTCCTCTGTGGCCTCTGTCAGTGTCCTTCTCCAGGTTCCAGCCTTGAGTCCCTGCTGTGATTATCCTGGATGATGGACTTTAGGCTGCAAGATGAGTTAACCCTTTCCTCCCTAAACCGCTTTTGGCCACGGTGTTTCATCACAGCAATGGACTCCCTAGCTAAGACAGCCAGGTAAGCTCCAACACTCCCCGCTCTGCTTCCTGTACACCAGGACTGAGCATGCTCCACTGCCCCGCCTCAAGCAACTTCTGCTTCCATGCCCAGTGTCATGGGGGGGTGCTGTGCCCCCAAACTGTGAGCTGACACGGGTCCTTCTCCCTTCAGTTGCTTCTTGTCAAGTATTTGTTCCCAGGAGTGAGAAAAGTGAGAAGCATCCCTAAGTCCCCATGTCCCCAAGCGATTTCTCATGGGCCTCCTTGTTTCCATCCCTTTCTGTCTAGCGTACCACCGCCACTGCCTCAGGCTGTCCCTGAGACCAAGATGTGTCTATGTACATCTGTCACTCAAGGCCCCTCTGAGCCCCCTTGCCTGCATTATGATTCCACAGTGCCTTGCCTTCTTAGATGCAGAGGAAGGATTTGGGGCTGGGGGACCTAGGGACAAATCCTGGATCTATCCCTGCTTATAATTAGACCACAATTTACCTTAGATCATGGCAGCATTCTCTAGCGAGACAGGCTGAGGTGGATACTGAAGTGAGCAGGCACTGGGCCTTCTGGTCAACCTACCGCAGGCGTTCCACAGAGAGAAGGAGGCTCCCTACTCATCCGTGTGGCACACTGATTATGGCCCGTTTTCCTATTGCTTCCCTGTTTGCCCTCCTCCTTCCCAGTGATATCCCATCAACCGTCAAAGCCCGGGGATTGGGGGCTGGGGAGGTGGGTCAGGGGGTAAAACATTTGCTATGGAAACATGAGAATCTGAGTTTGAGACCCCAAAACTCACATAAAAATAAGATGTGTTGCAGAAGTGTCTGTAATCCAGGTACTCCTCAGCAGAGATAAGAGGAGGGGGCAGAAGAATCTCTGGAAGTCTGTGAACCAGATAACCTGGTGTACACAGCAGAAGCGCAGTAAGGAGACCCTGGCTTGAACACGGTGGGAAGGCAAGGACCCAACACGGAAGACTGCCTTCTACATGAGTATGATGGCACACACAGTAAACTCATACACAAATGTACAGGTCCATGACATAGCCACATGTATACATGTACACACAAATAAGATGATGAGAGAGACATGCGTGTGTGCGTGCACACACGCACATACACACACGCACACGCACGCACGCGCACGAGCACACACGCACGCACACACACGCGCATACACACACGCACACACGCACACATGCACAGAGGGGGTGGGGGGAGAAGGAGAACATGAACACAAAAGCTTGCCAGTCCGGGAACCATCAGACCCCTTTGTGAACACCGTGGCCACCCTCTGGTTATCATCTGCCTCCCCATCGGACCTCCTGCTTTCCACATCGCCTGCAGTGCCACCACTCATATACTTTCTGTAGCCTTAGATTTTAATTCCCCGAGAATCCGCCATGTTCATTTCACAGTCGTGTACCAAGCACTTTCTTCCCTGGCTTGGTCTTGGGAGAGGTGTTTGCCGAACAATACAACCCAAATGCTCTCATTGCAGGGGTCATATATTACACCGACCCCTCCACAGCTGTGCAGACCGTAAATATGCATGAAATGTGGAATTGATGACTGCGGATTGGATTGATATGTTTTGCAGGAACACGCTATCTTTGTGTGAGTGAAAATCTTCAAGACTAGAAAAAGGCCAAGATACTCAACAAACAGCAGCTTCCCCACAGGATAATTCTAGAAGCCGGGAAGTTGGGGCCGGCTCACTTTTCTAAGTCTTAAGAGGAAACTGGTTTCTTCTGAATCTGTGATGGTTGAGAACTGGATTTTCTTTGAGATTTTTCCCCCCTGACCTTTCCTTGTTGGACCTGGAAGGGTCCCACAAGGTGGTTTGGCACCAGGCATCATCGCACTGAGAGACTTTAATGTTCCCTAGAGCCTCCCAACACTGATGCACACTATCGAGAGATGATTTTTACTCCATTTAAAGACATCTGCACTCAAGGCTGAAGAATCAGAAATCACATCTGTCTTCAGGGCCCACCCACGGGAGCATGGCTGTTAATCAGGGTGGCCATAGATGTCTTGACCACAAAAGCGGGAAGTCTTTAGCAAGAATAGCTCTGGAGCGAGGGGAAGCAGAGGTCAAATCTATCTTCCTATACTTGGCAGGAGCGAGGGGAAGCAGAGGTCAAATCTGTCTTCCTATACTTGGCAGGAGCGAGGGGAAGTCCGGCACACTGATAAGAGCCCTTAGAGAGAGGTCAGGGACTGCAGCCGCACTCTGAGCAGTGCAGGGGGCTCCCTGTCTTTGAAGAGGGCACTGTCAGTGTGGGCTGCAGAGAGCACACACCCAGGCAAGTGTTCTCCATGCTTGGGACTTGGTGCCAGCTGTGGGCATTTTTCCCTTTTCCAGGCTGGCTCAGGAGTATTTCCAAAGGTCCTTTTAGTCATACAAGACAGGACAGAAGGTAGCCTAAGTCACACCTCATCCAAAGCACACAGACTCATACTGGAGAAGGAAAATGGAACTTTCCAGCACCGTGCAGGTCTGTACTCACAGAGAAAAACCACCACGCCACCACACCCTGCTCCAATCACTGGGTAGGTGTCAGGGAGACAGATGTGTCTAGTCTGACCCTGCTGGAGCAGGCAGATGTCATAGGTCAACAGTGAGCCATGATGGAGTGAATGAATCATGCATGGACAGAGAGGCAAGCGATCGCCACCCACAGCATTCTCCAGTGCTGGGAAAGCCGTGCTTGGTCAGGCTGCTCCCCATGGGCTGTGGAGACGTGGAAATTGAGACCCAGTGGTGAATGGGTACATAATTAAATCTTGTTGCTCCTGAAGCCAAATAGATGGTTAACAGAAAAATAGACCACCGGCAGACCCAGTGCTGAAAATCAATCCCTCAGCCCCTGCCGACACACAGGTGCCACATCTGCAGATCTCTTTCTGTCTTCCCACGAGCACACACATAATTGGGTTTTGCTCATTCATAATTCAGGGGAAACTTTAGCTAACAGTGTGGGAGAGCAGAACAAGCTAGTGATGAGCCAGGAGCCAGGAGCCCCCTACCTCCCACAGCTGTGCCAGGCTCCGCAGCCCTCCAGAGGGCAGAATGTGTGGCAGGATCTCCATATTCCCGCCTCGCAACCACAGAACAGAGACAGTGACGCCTCCGAAGGCCTCGGGTGCGTGCCCAAGGCTATGCAGGGTGTGAGGTGCCCAGACTAGCCCACAATCTACGCAAAATCACTTGGTTTGAAACCTTTCTATTGCAGTTTGTAAGATGCTCCAGGGTGACAGAGACCAGAGAGAAGGAGCCCCAGTCCTTCCTTATATTTTAATCAGATTTTTCTATTAATCCTTCAAGGCAAGCTGACCTGCTAACAGGGCAGAAGATGTCCCTGGAGACTAGCAGGCCAGGCTGGAAATGTTCCTTCTCAGCCAGCAGCTGACACTGCTAGCCTCCACCCACTGGCCTTGACCAATGTGACCTCTGCCAGGGGCTCTGGACACCTCTCCTTCAAAGGACTCAAGTGTCCCTTCTCATTTCAGTGGGTGTCACCTCACCATCCTGGAGCTTTTCCTGACTCCCAAGATGAGGAGATCCAGCAACCCCCACTTCCAACACTGTCACAGCTACCCCTCCCTCCAACACTGTCACAGCCACCCCCCCTTCAACACTGTCACAGCCACCCTCTTCCAACACTGTCACAGCCACCCCCTTCCAACACTGTCACAGCCACCCCTCCCCATCCAACACTGTCACAGCCACCCCTCCCTCCAACACTGTCACAGCCACCCCTCCCCATCCAACACTGTCACAGCCACCCCTCCCCATCCAACACTGTCACAGCCACCCCCTTCCAACACTGTCACAGCCACCCCTCCCCATCCAACACTGTCACAGCCACCCCTCCCTCCAACACTGTCACAGCCACCCCTCCCCATCCAACACTGTCACAGCCACCCCTCCCTTCCAACACTGTCACAGCCACCCCCATCCAACACTGTCACAGCCACCCCTCCCCATCCAACACTGTCACAGCCACCCCCTTCCAACACTGTCACAGCCACCCCTCCCCATCCAACACTGTCACAGCCACCCCTCCCTTCCAACACTGTCACAGCCACCCCCATCCAACACTGTCACAGCCACCCCTCCCCATCCAACACTGTCACAGCCACCCCCTTCCAACACTGTCACAGCCACCCTCCCCATCCAACACTGTCACAGCCACCCCTCCCCATCCAATACGGTCACATTGGCCATACTTTCGACCTCCAACAGCAATCACAATGCCATGCTAAGGTCTGTCTCTCTGGATCCTTCTGCTCTCTCACTGCACCCTGCTTAGACCTGAGGAGAGCCCCCACCTAGGTCCTCAGTGGACACCTGCTAACCAAAACACCCCAGTCTCTTAGTTGTCTCTCTGCCATCTTGAGCAACAAGGATCAAATAGGATAAGGTTATAAAAATCAGAATTAGCCCCAAAGCTAGTGGGAATTCTTCTTCTGTCATCCACAACTGTCCAGTGGATTCCGCCCCCAAATCCCACCAACAGCAACATCTCAGTCCCCTGCTCAGAAAGGTGTGGTTTATAGTTGCTGTAAGGGAAGCCCCATCTGCCTGACTCAGACCCCAAACCAGCCAGTGGGCTTCCCCATATCACCCTAGCCCTAACACCCTTATCCCCACAACGAGAAAGCCCTTTCCTGCCTCTGCAGGTGCCAGGCTTCACACGAGTCCCCATCCTTCATCTTTCTCTTGCAGAATTATCTCTATCCCTCACCGACTCCGAATCCCATGGAAGCCAACTCCAGCCCATAGGAAACATTTGAGCTATAACGATGTCAGATTTATTTTGCTTCTGATCTTGGAGCTCCTACATCTTGGAGCTGCCTGTGGTTGGGAATTCTATAGCGTGTGCAGGAAGCGTTTGTTATCTGAAACTCTTTACAGCCCTTTGGAGCTCTGGCTGATTGTATCTGGAATAAGAGTCAGAAGCTCCCAAATATTCGCCTGAATGTCGGCTTAAACCCCAGACAAACCATGTTGCATGGGGTGTCCCTGGCTGCCCAGGCACCAGGGACAGGGGCAGCAGGAGGTTGTGGTAAGGCTTTATACAGGAGGGAAAGGCAGCTGAAAACTGGTCATGTCATCACCTCTTCCCTCCGGCCTGCAGCCCAGTGCACCTTCCAGACTCTGTGGTTTTAACCCATTGTGATTAGTAGTTAGGGAGAAAATCCATTTCTAGGTTTCTTCCAGGGTTGATGAGTTGGGTCAAACCCACTGAAAAAGAAACAATTTCTTGATGCCAATGAATTCTTGATGCCTGGGATATAATTTCGGAGGCCCAGGCAGGTGTGCAGGCTGCCAGGTGGAAGTATGGGAAAGGAGGCTAAGGTTTCCCGGTGCTTGTAATGTGATGCTCGGCTGGGCGTGCTGAACCACCGTGCTTTCTAATCACGGGTAGCTGGGCAGGTTTGTTTCAAGCACGGCAACTGCGGAGAGGCCCTGGGTAGAGAGTCACAGTCTCACGGTCTTCTCCATTCTCTTCCACTTCAGAAGGGACCCCCCCTCCCCCCCTCTCCCCGGGAAACAGTGCCAGCAAAGCTCCTGGAGTGGCCACATCCGTCAGTTTGGTTCAACAACTGACAGACATCTTGAACCACGTTACCTGGACATGTATCTGTGTAACAAACACATCCCAGAAGCAATGCATTATAACATGATAAATCCTAAGTAACAGTAGAAAGTGGCCCACGGTTGATGCCCGATAAATGGAAGTTTAACGTAAGCTGTTGGGGATGCAAATATAAAGGAGACCCTCACAGGGCAGGTGGTCGTTCCCCTAGTGTGGCAGGACAGAGTGACACTTAGGCAATAACGTACCGGGGGAAGGAAAATGGAGAATACGGTCACTCCAGATACGGAAG
Source organism: Cricetiscus sungorus (assembly GCA_030556225.1). Lineage (NCBI taxonomy): Eukaryota > Metazoa > Chordata > Mammalia > Rodentia > Cricetidae > Cricetiscus > Cricetiscus sungorus. The sequence goes on from JANBXA010000731.1 coordinate 2,499,247, forward strand.
TGTTGCTCGGGCTGCTAGCCCCGAGAACACCTCCTCCCCCATTTCTGCACAGCAGGGCCCCTGACTCCACCTGGTTCCCACCTGTAACCCAAACCCACATTTCCCAGTTTTCTTTGCAGCTACTGGCCGTGGGACTCAATTCTAGAGAAGGAGATGTCGCAGAAATGGAAAGTTCTTCCAAGGCACAATGCTCTGCCCCTTTCCGCCCACCTAGGTGGCAGGCCCTCTCTCTCCCGAGGCTGCGTGGCTGAGAAGAGGCCCACCTGGGGCTTGCTCATCTGGGATGGGGGAAGCTGCTTGAGGGTCTCACGTATGACTCATGGCTGTCACTGGAGGAGGGATCCACACCTACAGGAGAGACCTGGCTTGCCAAAGGGCACACAGCCAGCCCAGTAGGGGGTGACAGATTCCCCTGCCTCTGGCCTCAAGCCCCCTTCAGCCATCCCAGCTGTGGAGAGGCTGCAGCCTGCAGACGGATGTATCCGTGGATCTATGGTATTAGTATTTGTTAACCACTTACTATGGCCATAGGCCTACTAAAGCTACTGGTAATGTATCCAAACTTCCCCATGGCTCTGTGGAGGAAGGGTGGCTGATACAACCATTTTAACTTCTCAGGCAAGGGAACAGAGGCATGAGGGAACTAGGGCTTCAAAAGAGTCATCCGGTTAGGGAACAGCAAATCCAGAATTCCAGGCTGCTTCATCCACAAAATTATCCATTCTGCTGGATCGCTTCTAATCCATTCATGAAATAGCAAAGCTCGAAAAGGGCTCTGTGAGGCAAGGGAGGCCAATAGGACGCCATATGACACGTGCTATGCTAAATTCACTGCTACTCTGGTTACAGGGGGTGCACAGGCTGCAGATTGGACCCACCTGTGGAAAAGCACCTATCAGAATGGCCTCCATGTAGTTCCTAGAATCCCACGTTCCTCTGAGCAGTCTGGTGTGTTACCTTTCTCTAGTGAGGGACGGGAAGGCTTAATGACCTTGTTTTTTCCCGTCTTTTCTGCTTTCTCTGGTGAACTCACGCCACGGATGAATCAATCAATCTCTTACTATGCAAAAGACAACCAAGCCTGTTGCTGTTTTCTCCTGGATACAGAGCTGGGTCCCTTCCTAGTCCAGTCTTGCCAATGGATCGTGAGTGGGAACCATGCACATCGCTTCCGGGGCCTTATCTGTGTCATCCTCACTTCTGTCCGCTACATGCAGGGTATGAAGAGAGACAGGCATGGCAGAGGCACCCTGGCAGAGGCCTGCACTGAGGGGGAACACCCCCCTTGGGCTCTTGAACTAAGCTGCCAATGGCATTTGAGTGAGTGGACATTCTTGTAGCCTGCTAATTATTCCTAACCTATTGTATCATTTTCTTCATTTATGATCAGGAGGTTGAGATTGGCGGCCTATAAGAATAGGAAAAAATCTAAGGGGCTTGTGGAAAGTTCTGGTTTCCAGAAGTGTCATGTTCAAATCCCTGTAATCTAACTCCCCCTGCCCACTCCACCCCTGCTGTGTCTCCAGGGCAAGGGTGGAGGCCGTTAAGCCACCAGGAAGCCAGAGCATGCACTGCATTACCACATCTGTTTCCTTCCACATCGTTCCTCTTGGGGCTGGAGGCTGGAAACCTCAGTCCAGCTGTGGATGGGCCTCCCGAGGGCACAGGGTTGGTACGGGAGCCACTGATGGCTGCGGTGGGCCCTCCCCCTGCGTGGCCGTCTGCAGAGTTCAGCCTCTTGTAGTACAGCGAGGAGGAGTGCGTCAAGGAGCCCCTGTGGCTGAAGGCGGCGGCCGTGTCCATGCTGTAGCGGTTCATGCCCGCAGGCTTCGCCAGGCACGCTTCGGCAGTGGCTGCCTGAGCTGAAAAGCAAGGATGCGGGGAACAGACATGAGAGCTAGCTAGCTAGGACAATCCAGGGAGCTAGCCCACCTCAGTCTTCACAAACCCTGCTCTGACACGGTCACTGCTACCAGTGAGCATTCGCAAAGAGGAGACGACCCGGACCAGTGCAGCAGATTGAGATCCTGCCTCACCAGAGAGAGGGACCACAAGGCAGGCTCGTCCATGTTTAGAAGGAACAATGGGTAGCCTGGCCCTCAGTCACTTGGAAATAACCCCCCCTAAAAAAAAAATCAATAGTTCTGCTTGTGAACTGTACATGTGACCAGTGTGCGAATGTGTGTGCACACATGTGAATGGTATGTGTATGTGAGTGTGTGTGGTGTGTGTGGTGTATGTGTATGTGTGTGTATGTGTGTATATGTGTGCATGTGAGTGTGTGAGTGTGTGTGAGTGTGTGAGTGTGTGTGAGTGTGTGTGTGTAAAGGTGCAGATACATCACAGAGATAAAAATAAAGAGGAAACCATTCTAGCCCCACCTCTACTGAGTCAAAACCATATCTTTTTAGCTTCATTAGTAATTGTAGATTAAACACCATCAAAAGAGATCCCGATATCCCAACAGAAACACAATCAGTAACAACAACAAGTGTTCCAGAATTGGAACCCAATGAAGAAACACAAGGCCCAGATATCGTCACCGTGTCTGGAGTCCTCATTCAAGAAGGTACTGAAAAGCTAAAATTTGGTGTTATTACGGCAAGTAGGTCCCAGTGCTGGGGAACTTCCATGGAGACTGCCTGCACACAAAAGCCATCAAGACTTAAGACCATGGCCCTAATTTAGAGGTAAATGTTGTAGGTGCAAAAACATCTGTTTTAGGGCTAGAGAGACGGCCCAGCAATCAAGGGCACTTGCTTTTCTTCCAGACGACCTAGACTTAATTCTTAGGATCTGTACGTTGGGGCACAACTGTCTGTAGCTCCAGGTCCAAGAGATCCAAAACCTTCTTCTGCCTCTGCAAGCATCAGGCATGCATATACATACATATACAGACATACATGCAGACAAACAGCCCACAGATAAAATAAAATAAAAAATCTTATATTGTAGAGGATGAACAATTCCATATGAATAACGATCCTTCACCTCCAGACAGTAAAAAATCAGCAAATTAAATTTAAAGCAAATGGACAGAGATTTGAGCAGAAATTAATCTAACAGAAAAACACTAGGAAATAAAAACAATGATAGCGAAAGATACCTTTGAAAGCAGTAACAAAGTTAACAAACCTTTAGATGACTTGGCAAAAATATAGGCAGCTCAGATCACTAGATTCAGAAACAAAAAGAGGTATATCTCCCAACCTTACAGGAGTTAAGAACAGCTAAAGTATGATATAAATGACTATAATTAATTAGGTGGTTTGAATGAAATGGGAAAATTACTGGAGATGACTCAAGAAATGATAATCTGTATAGTATATAGCAAGAGATTGAATCAGCAATTTAAAAAATATCCACAAAGAAAGAGGAAACACAAATGATTTATAGGCAAACTATCAAGTATTTCAAGATTAAAAAAAAAAAAAATACAGATTTTTCACAAACTCTTCCAAAAAAGTAAAGGAGGAGAGAATGCTTTCCAACTCATTTCCTGAAGCTCCTGTCACTTTGTTAGAAAATCCAGGCAGACACTGGAAGAAAAGAGAATTACAGGCACTGGGACCCTGATCACACGGACGCGGAAATCCTCCCCCAGTACTAACAAGACTGAACCTGACCACATCCAAGAAGGACCCGAGAGGTAACTCAACGTCCGAAAATAAATTAATATACCATATTGCTAGAATACAAAAGTTCAAAGACCACAGGACCATCTCAATAGATGCAGAAAAACATGGGACAAAGCCTCATACCTTTCATGGTAAATATCAGTCAATAAGCCTGGGCTGAAGGGAATTCCTCACAAAGGCTGTTCGAATCCATAGGTGATACCACAGTTCATGGGGAGAGAGGATGCTGATGCTGTTTCCTACGGCCAGCATTGCTTTGGCTGGAGGTTTCAGCCGTGGCTGAAAGTTTTGCTAAGAAAAAGCAAGGACAGTCTTCCAGATGGAAGAAGGAAGTAAAATGACCTCTGAGCATACAAAGGCCTCACGGACCCAGTTTTAAAATTACCAGAATTAATAAATTATCGGCAAGGTTGTACACAAAGAGTCAGTTACTTCCACTGAACAACCTGAAGATGAAATTAAGTAAGCAACTCCACACAATAAGACCAAAAACAGTGAACTACTTAAAAACAAACTGAGCAAAAGGAATCTCAGTTCATGTCCTGGCACATACACAACACTGTTGGGAGAAGATACAAACGGATGGTGAGAATACCACAGTCACAGATTTTTTTTTTTTTAAACCGGTACACTAAAACTGTTCAACAAAACCCACACGATCCCTGTTGGAATCCTCACTAATTTCTTTATTGTAATGAACACACTTAGGATAATTGTCATGATAATTGTCATGATAACAGGAAACATTGCCACCTAATGCACTCAAGGCCTCGGTACCACAAAGCCCTTTCCCTCCCCAAACAGACAATAGAAGTGCTTGCAGAGAAATTAGAACTCTCATACAGTGCTGGTAAATAAAAAGCAGCCTAGGCACGTTGAAAAGCAGACACACAAGGCAGAATTACCACACAACTCAGAAACTGTACTCCTGGCTGTGTGCATAAAGGCAATAAAAACACTTGTCTGTACAAAAACGTGTGCACAAAAGACAGAAGCAACCCCACATGTCTGCCAGCCAATAAATGGATTACACCTGCACAACAGAGCTATCTCAACATAGAAAGAGTAAAGCGGACATGCATGCCACGGCTCGGGTGCGCCCTGAAGCATTATGCTCAGGTAAGAAGGTAGTCGCAAACGATCACATCACGTAGTCAAGGGTTCCATTAACACGAGTGCACAAGACAAGCATCCCTACAGAGACAAAGCGAGAATACTGGCTGGCTAGGGCTTGCGGTCTGGAGAAGGTGACACCTAAAGGTCTGTGCGCTATTCCTGGGGTGATGACAATACCGCTACGTGACATATGCGCATCTCCTTGAACTGTACCCTAACTGGGTGAATTTGGAGATACATGGATTAAATCCCAGGACAGCCGTTTTCGAAGAGGGACAGTGACTTGCAGACTGGAAGCTGTGATCAAACTCTCAAGAGCTTTGCAGTTAACTTCGACAACACTGTCCTGGTCACCAGGCCATAGAAGGCTGGGCAGCCTAAATGTCCTGTGCCTGACCACGTGCGGCAAGGTGTTTTCTGGAAGCTAGTGCTCTGCCTCTCCACCCTGACTAAGAAGGAACATTCACACCTATGGGGTACACGTACGATCCCTTTACCGGGAAGTTCTCATAGCCACCCCTTCCCTCATTCCAAATGGCAGGCCCTCCGGTGTCCACGAGGCAGTGACAATGGTTTCTTCTTAGAGCTTGGCACAGAGGCGAGCTCGAGAATATTTACTGGGTAAACACAGAGCTAGTGTTATCAAGAACAGGGTCATAACTCAGAAGACGCTTTGACCCACGTCATAAAGTGGTGACATGTGACTTCATGAAGATTTGTGACAAACAGTGAAAAAGGGTTTAATAAAAACACTTCACTTGCCCTAAATACTTTAAATCGAAAGAGGATAAGCCTGAGTTGTCCTGATAGTCACAAATAGAGAACACAGGACCATGGGCCATGACTTACCGGTTTAAAGCTGTTGGTGACCCTGGGAGAAGATAAAGTAATAAAAGCCAGCCTCCAGGCTGAGGTCCCCAATGGATTGGTCAGAAGACAAAGCCACCCCAGAGAGCAGGAGCCAGGGCACCCTCCCCTGCAAAGGACACTCTGGTGACTCTAAAGTCTGCGTAGGTGGGTACCTATGGGGACAAGCCACCACACCTCACACCTGGCTGCTGAGAGACGTGAATAAACAGCATTTCAGATGCCCAGGCGTGAGGATGAGGCCTGAAATCCCAGGTACTTGGATGCTGGGGCAAAATGGTTGCAAGTTCAAGACCTTCCTAAGCAACTTTGAAATCCTGTCTCAAAATAAAACAGAAATAAGAACAACAACAACAACAACAGAGGGCTGAGGACACAGCGCAGCAGTGTGCACATGCTGACAATGGCAAGGTCTAATTCTAACCCTCAGTACCACCAAGAAATACAAGCCAGAGACTCGGCACAGCAAATCCACACAGGCCCCATTGAAACAGCCCACGTGTGCCAGCGAGAGTACACAGCACACCAAGTGTGAAATGGCCCAAGCCACTGAGATTGCTATCATCCTACAGGCCTGGAAGGGACTGAGCAAATGGCTTGGCGTTTCCCTGGTGTCAAAGGTGTCCCCTGGCAGGACAAGTCACAGCTTTAGCTAAAGCGGAATGAGGCGGGCATCAGAAACTGCATAGCTGAAAACGAGGCTATCCTTCTCCCAAGCTCTGGGAGCCCTGAGTGGGGCGGGGACGGCAGAGGGCTGAGCTGCTGCCCTCAGGAGTGTAGGGGAGGGGCCTTGGCACCTCCGTGGTCACTCGGGACCTGGGCGTTCCTTGGCTGAGGTGTGTTCCTCCAGTCTGCTGTGCCCTGTCTCCTACAGGGCAATGGAACCTCGTCAATAAGGAGCCATTCACAGGAACTAGGGGCAACACACATCTTGTGAGAGGGCACAGTTTGGCTGAGGACAAGTAAATGAGTTTTGTTGGTGGTATTTTTTTTTTTAAGATTTATTTATTTTATGTATATGAGTGCTTTACTTGCATCTCTACCTGCAGGCCAGAAGAGGGCATCAGATCCCATTATAGATGGCTGTGAGCCACCATGTGGCTGCTGGAAATTGAACTCAGGACCTCTGGAAGAGCAGCCAGTGCTCTTAACTGCTGAGCCATCTCTGCAGCCCCTACAGGTATTTTTTGTTTGTGGTTATTTTGAGACAGGGTTTCTCTGTGGCTTTGGAGGCTGTCCTGGAACTCGCTCTTGTAGACCACACTGGTCTCGAACTCACAGCATCTGCCTGCCTCTGCCTCCCAAGTGCTGGGATTAAAGGTGTGTGCCACCAATGCTCAGCTCCCCTACAGGTATTTTTAAGATAAAATCTCACTTGGTAACCCAGAGTAGCCTGAAACTGCAGGCTGGCACGGAATTTACAGCAAGTCTGCCAAGCGCTGAGGTTACAGGTATAAGGGACCACACAGAGCTCTTACATTTTTACAGTCACGTATTTTAATATATATCCATAAGACACAATTAGCAAATCAAACAATGATATGATTGATGAAAGGCTTGTTGAAAAGGAGTCGATTGAAAGGAGTATCTGGAGCGACCAACCAGCTCTCCAGATAGTATTCAGTCATAGTAAGGACTGTGAAGTGGTGGCACATTAGCTTTGGGACCATGCTGAGCTAGTTCCAGTCTTCGTCTTGTGACCCTCTTACTGAGAAGCTTCCCCGGGGCCCCGGAGAGGCGGCTCAGTGGTTGAAGAACCTGTACTACTTTTGCAGAAGTCGTAAGTTCAGTTCCCAGCACCCACACTGGATGGGTTTGGAATAGAGGACTACAGAATTGTCTGTAACGAGATCTAATGCCCTCTTCTGGCCACTGTTGTTACTGCATGTACATGCGCAAAGCTACATACACATACATGACAATGAAATAAAGTAAAAACTTCCCCAAAGGTAATCTCATAGCTAGGTCACACTGTGTTACAAACCCATTGCTTAAAATTCTCTTACATCTAAATCCAATTGCTCTTGCTTTGCTATAAAAGATGGCTGGTGTACTACTCAAAACCATGAGGTCATTGAACAGACAGACAGACGGGTCGCAGGGTATGGAGAACTTTTAGTGACTTAGTCGCTTAACTGCTCTGTGATAGAGACTTATCATCTGAATCCACTAAGAAAGTTTCACCGGCAGAGAGAATTATTCCTTTTAGCTTTGTGGCAGACCAGAGTATGAACAGCAGATGGGGCCAGCAGACCTGGAATCCTCCAGAACACAGGTCCACAGAGCCGGCACCTTCCTGGAAAGCCACAGGTCTGGCAGGTAACATGGGCAGTGCTACTCCCTCCCGGGTCCCCAGAAAGCCCTTCTCATCTGAAATCCGCTCTCTGTCCCCAGTGAGAGAATCCAGCCGGGGGCTGTGGAAAGTCCCCAGCAAAGCAGGGGGAGGCAGGCCTCGGGCACCTTGCAAGCCTCCGTGTCCATCCCAGAGCCCAGAGAAGCCACTTGAAAGTCACTCGTGTCTCCTTCAGGGAGAACAATAGCCTGACTTCCGTGCACCCACGAAAGCGCGCTTCAGCGGAGAGGCAAGCGCATGCGCGGCACTAGGCGTACATCTAGGGTCCTTTCAGGGTCTGGGTGTCTGCGGAACTTTCTGGAGAGCTTTGTTTCTTTTTCACCATTGTGGTCTGTCTGGGGACTGTGGCTTCCCGGCTGCTGCGTATAAAAACCTGCCCATGGGCAAAGCCAAAGAAATCAAGTCACCCTGTTTGAGTAAAAACTTCCTCCCTGTGTCTGCCAGGGCCTGGGGTACAGTGGGAGTAGCGAGGGCTCTTCCAGGACCCCTGTGGGCACAGCACTTACTCCATTGTCCTCAAATGCCGCGGGGAGAGGCGGCAGAAGAGACAGACAAGAGAGGGAGAGGGAGCTCCAAAGCAAGGGAGGCCTGCGTGCAAGGCAGACTTGTAGAAGTGTTTAAGGCACGGGTTTGATTGCTGACAGCCAAGGGGGCTTGGGCCACTGATCTTACTCAGTAAACCAGACCAGTACTTGTGTTCTCTAATGAAGCTGGAAATGCTGCAAGATCACCTACAAAATCCTTCTCACAAATACCTCTTGATCCAGTGATGCTAAGACACTCCAGACTGAGACGGATTCCACAATTCCTGTTCCCCAACCCACCCCATCGCCACACACACACACACACACACACACACACACACACACACACACAGACACACATACACACACACACACAGAGAGAGACACACACACACACAGACACACACACACACAGACACACACACACAGACACACACACACACACAGAGACACAGACACACACACAGACACACAGACACACACACACACAGAGACACAGACACACACACAGACACACACACACACACACAGACACACACACACAGACACACACACACAGAGACACACAGACACACACACACACACAGACACACACACACACACACACACACACACACACACACACACACACACACTCTCCACCTCACCCCAGTTCTCCCACATCAATCGCAACTCCCCAGTTGAGGGAGCAACTGTACAGAGCGAGCCCTTGGTAAGTCATTAACGCTACCTTCCCCCAGGCTGAAAGCCCTGCCCTGTCTTGATGGACGGTCTGGCCCTTGGCAGCTCTGCCTAGTTCCTGGTCAGTGTCCAGAGGGTTTCAGTAAGGACAGCTTGACCTGGCTGCACTAGGAGCTGGCAGCACTTCAGATCCCAGTCTCAGAGCCCAGGGGACAAAAGGCTGGACCCAAACCTGCCAGGCGCAGCTTCCGAGAGTCGTCAAGTTCCTCCCAGGGAGGCTTAGCCAGGTAACCATTCCTACTGAGAAAAGCCGTGGTCCCCAGCACAGCACTGGAGATCTGAGAGGACAAGCTGCAGCAGGACCAGGAAGGGAAGGGGCGGGGCTTGCCCCTCTCCCCCAGCCCAGACACAGGTGCCTCCCATCCTACCTGGGTGCAGGGTCCTTTTCCTCACGCTGTGTCCGCACTCCTGGCGGCTGCAGCCCCTGACCTGTGTCAGATGCTGTGGAACGCAGGGGCCTCCCGTGTCCTCCAAGGACTCAAAGGTGGCAGAAACCAAACACCCAGCCTTTCACTGCCGCCTTCCAGGAGGTTCTGGTGGCAGATTTTCGGTTCCCAGGCTCAGTCCCGCCCTTGTTCTTACAGATAAGCAATGCTCGTTTTCCCTCGGGGCCTCAGTGGCCTTGCGGTCTTGCCTTCCGGGGTCAAAGGGCACCCGGCACACCACCTACAGGCGGAGCATTTTATTCGACTCAATTACATTTTCCATTAACTTAGTCCCTGGTCAATATAGATTTTTTTTTTTTTCCCTCCAGCTTGCCCCCAGCTCAGCCCGAGGATCAGCTCAGACTCCACTCTGGTCATTTTAGTCTATTTACATTTTCCTTCCCCTGAGGAGGGGCCCCCACAACCAGCTTTCATCTTTAATGCCTGACACCTGAATTCCCTTCATGCTCCAGCTTGTTTCTGCTTTGCCTAAGACTTTGTTCTAAGCCGTGGATTGGTTTTCCTCCTTTGGAAAGTTGGACCACGAACAGTTTTGACTGAAGTCAGCTGTTTAGAATAATTAATTCCCTTTGGGCTTCAAGAGAGCAGGCTCCATGACCACCTTCCACGGGATGGATCTGTTGGCTCCGCCAAGCCTCATCACCAAAATGCATGGGATTCCCCAAGCAGGAAGAGAAGGCAGCGGTGAGGGCCAGTGCCCAGTCCCGCCATGATTTTTGCTGTTTTATAAATTGGGGGCCTGGAGAGATGATTCCATGAGCAAAGCACTTTCCACATAAATGTGAGGACATGAGTTAGATTCCAGTACACACACTCACACTCATGCACACACTCTCACACATACAAGTGCACACACATACTCACATACACTCACACACAAGTGCATACACACACAAGCGCACACACTCACACACAAGCACACACATTCACACACAAGTGCACACACTCTCACACATACAATTGTACACACACTCACACACAAGTGCACACACTCACACACAAGTGCACACACACACAAGTGCACACACTCACGCCCGCGCGCACACACACACACACACACAAGTGCACACATACATACTCATACACACACACACAAGCCCACACACTCACATTCATATGCACACTCACACACACAAGTGCACACACACACACACACACACACACACACACACACACACGTCAGTTCCCGGGCTTGCCGGCCAGCCAGCCTAGCCAACTACTGAGCTCCAAGTTCAAAAAGGGGCTGTGTAAGGAACAGGGTGACTAGCGGAGAGAAATACCTCAGTCGTTTAATAGCCATAGCGTGTGCTCAGCACGGCTCACCACCTCCTGAACCAGCTCTGGGGAATCTGGTGTCCTCTCTGCACTCCTCAGGGACCTGCACTCACACACATACGCATACAATCAAAACAAATCTTTTCTTTTAGAGAGCACCTGAGGAAGACGTCCAGCGTCAAACTTTGACCTTCATACACACGCACACATGTTATCCATATGCACACACATACAACTCCTGTCTTAGTTAGGGTTCCTATCGCTGTGATGAAACACCATGAGAAAAAACAAGTCAGGGAGGAGGGGTTATTCCATATCGTAGTCTATTACAGAAGGAGGTCAGGACAGGAACTCCAGCAGGACAGGAACCTGGAGGCGGCAGCTGATGCCCAGGCCATGGAGGGTGCTGCTCACTGACTTGCTCCACATGGCTTGTTCAGCCTGCTTTCTTACAGAACCCAGGACCACCAGCCCGGGGGTGGCACCACAATGTACTGTGCCCTCCTTGCCAATCACTAACTAAGAAAATGCCTACAGGTTTGCCTGCAGTCTGATCTCATGGGGGTATTTTCTCAATTGACATTTCCTCCTTTCGGTGACATTTAGTGCTGAACACGACCGAGGAGGCTGAGGCTGACTAGAAGGTTGACTAGAAGCCAAATTAAGAAGAGACGTATCCAGTCTATTCCCAGTGGCTCTAACATGGCCACATGAATACTTTGGTCTCTGCCCTCTGGAGTTTGGGCTAACCATCCAATTACTATCCAAATCCCTTGGAAAATCTGAAAGACTACAGACGACTGACGGGGGTAAAGAGGGTGCCCTGCAGAGGTCAGTATGTGTGCTGAGATTGTTGAGTTGAAGAATGTGTGTTTCTCAAGAAACAGACTTGGCCATCTGGAGAGAGTGCCTAAGGTCCATGCCATAGGGTAGGTTTCAGCATGGCACGCCTCTGTGATACCATACAGGAGTCAGGGGCTGGGGGTGGGGTTAATACTTGCCTAGCATGTCCAAGTCAAGACCATGATACCCCAGAGCCAGAGAGGGAGAGAGAGAGAGAGAGAGAGAGAGAGAGAGAGAGAGAGAGAGAGAGAGAGAGAGAGGGAGGGAGGGAGGGAGGGAGGGAGGGAGGGAGGGAGGGAGAGGGAGAGGGAGAGGGAGAGGGAGAGGGAGAGGGAGAGGGAGAGGGAGAGGGAGAGGGAGAGGGAGAGGGAGAGGGAGAGGGAGAGGGAGAGGGAGAGGGAGAGGGAGGGAGGGAGGGAGGGGGAGGGGGAGAGGGAGAGGGAGAGGGAGAGGGAGAGGGAGAGGGAGAGGGAGAGGGAGAGGGAGAGGGAGAGGGAGAGGGAGAGGGAGAGGGAGAGAGAGAGAGAGAGAGAGAGAGAGAGAGAGAGAGAGAGAGAGAGAGAGAGAGAGAGAGAGAGAGAGACTAGAATTGGTCCTCAAAGGAAATGTAGGTAGCTACCTAGAATAGAACAGTAAATATTTGTTGGTGTCAAGAAGCACGTGGGTGACAGACAGTAAGAGCCCACAGACAACAATCAGCTTCAAATACCTGCCAGAAACATTGAACACAATACCAACCTACAGCAGGGCCTGTCACGTAAAGCCTAGTGGCGTCTTTCCTCTCCTCATCCCCCAGGATGCTGTGAAGGGTTCAGAAATCAGTCAGGATTTGCTGAGTGTAGGCAGGATGGAGGGCTCGTGGAAGAACCCAACCATACCCAGCTCCACCACCGTAGGCAGATGACCTGCGGGAAGCTAAGCTGGAAACGGCAACACAGGAGTGCGGTCTCTGAGGGGCACTCAGTTAGATATCACAGCCAGCCACCCGAGCACATTAGTTGTTGAATAAGGACATTTTGTAACATGAAAGGAACTGGAAAGCTCATAAGATTTATCCTAAATTTTATCCCTAGTCGGAGAGGACAGACTTCCAGGGCAGTGAGAAGCACAATGGTGGGCTCCCGTGGTGGATCTCCGTTTGTTCAACTCAACAAAGAGGCAAGGGTTTGAGAAAGGAAACCATGCATCTCTGCTAGCCTAGTGCCTAAATCTTGTAGGAAATTAACTCCATGTGACTCTGAGCACACTGTGGTTTGGAGTAGCTAACAGAGGAATACTCTGTAGCCACACACACCTCCAACTTCAAGGCCCAGACAATAGAGAGGCACTCGCTTGCATAGAGGCATGAAGAAAGGCTCAGGGGGGTGTGGCCTCTGTCCACACTGTTCATACTCAGCTACTTTTCTGTATATGGCTTCTTCCTCCTCTCGAGGTCTAAGTGGGATCAACACAAAACTATAGGCGAGGTTCCTATAGTATCCAAGAAACCCCTTTGGAAGGATCTAAATGAATCCTTCCCTACTCTCCTCTCGGGCTTAGATTAAGTTTCTCATTCATTCATTCATTCATTCATTCATAATTCATTCATTCATTCATGTTTAAGATAGCATCACCGTGTAGCCCAGGCTTGCTTCAAATTTGCCATCACCCTGCTTCCACCTCCTGAGTGACATGTTGCAGGGATGTGCCAGGACACCGCCCTGACGGATAGCCATCTTTGTTGTAAGTATTTTATACTCTGCTCTATATCTGTCTGAGAGCCTAGACCTGCAGATAGGAACGTTCTTTTTCATTATTTGTGATTTTATTCCTCAAAAACTTTCCTAAACTATGCCTTTCCCAGACAGGGTCCCACACAGAACTTTGGGCAGGGGAAGGTTTGACAACTGTCTGGGATCCTGATTAGTGTCAGTTAGTGTACACTGTCACTGTGACAGACTCTAGACTCACCTGGGGGGTGGGTCTCAGGGTGTGCTAGCTAGTTTGATGTCAACTCGACACAAGCTAAAGTCCTGTGAGAGGAGGGAACTAGTTTGCTAAGGACTCTACCTGCCATTTGTGTCTGCAGAGGCAGATGAGGCTGAGGCATTGGCCTCCCGCTGGCCACCTACTCAACCTGGGCTATTCTGTGGCTGTGGGATCCAAGTTGCTCAGCTTTGGTCACTTTCCATCCTGTGATAAGGGCAGATGCCAGTTCTTAAAGGAACAGGTGCGTTTGATGTGTGGCCCAATCAAATACTGACAGTGCAGGATCTTGGTTATGCAGCTTCTTCAAGCAGATACACATGGGACACTCCCTACCGGACGACTGCATCTGCCCCATCAGCCTAAACCCTTTGGGGTTGCTTAGTGTCTTGGTTTGATGCCCAGGTACCCAGAGTTTCCTAGGGGGAAGGGGAAGGACAGTACTGGGAAGATGTGGTGTCACCGTCTAAATGGTAAATACACAGGATACAAAGCTAGAGAGTTGGCTCCCAGGAGCTGCAGAGGCCACGTTTCCCTGCAGTACAGGACAGGAACAGTCTGGACATGTCAGTTCCAGCCAGCGGGAGTCCTGGAAGCCCAGAGAGATGGGTCTGGGCCTCTAGAGGACAGCCACACACCCCAGCAGTTGCCCCATCATCTGCCAACCTTGAGGGAGGTCCCTGCAGCAGGAGAAAGCAACTCCGCCACACTCACCTGACTCCATCCTCCCATCCTCTCTCTCCTGGGTCTTCTCCGTGGTACTGAGGCTGCCCGGGTAGGGCAGGTGGCTGAAGAGGTTGTCACACAGGAGGCTGCGGCACAGTTTGGTCAGGAAGCGGAGGACGTAGCCCACACTGTTCACCACGGGCAGACTCCTCAGGTGCTGTTTTCCGTCAAAGGAAGCAGAGACTGGAAAACCAGAAGCAGCAACTCAGAGCTGGGCGCGGAAAGCAGGGAGGGCCATCCTTTCCCCTTTTACTCGTGGTGGGCTCTATGGAGTTACACTGGAGGTCTTGGTAAATAACACCCTGTTTCCAGCCTAGGGGCCACCCAGGGCAGCACAGGGTCTCAGTTGTCATGTCCCTTTGCCTCCTTGGTCTGTGACGGTTCCTCAGCCTTTCCTTGATTCTCCTGACCGTCGCAGCAGCTCTGACTGGCTCTGCTCAGATACTGTGCGGTTTGTCCCTGGCTCTGCTCAGATACTGTGCGGTTTGTCCCTGGCTCTGCTCAGATACTGTGCGGTTTGTCCCTGGCTCTGCTCAGATACTGTGCGGTTTGTCCGTCCATTTGCACTTGTCTGATTTTTTTTCCCCATGGATGGAGTTTTGGGGCTGGGGACAGGGGAGAAAGACTACAGAGACAAGGAACTCTTCATGGAACACCAAAGAGGGCCCACGTCACGCCCACCGGGCACCTCTGGAGGGTGTGACGCTCCCACACGTACTGGAGCCAATGTGTCCCACACCCTTGCACTCTGTTCTACATTCTGGCTCCTGGGCCCAATCACTAAGTCTGCCCATCCCCAAGGGTCTCCAGAGTGGCAGCTCAACCTCCTGACTGGAACCGCGGCAAATCCCGCATAGCACCTACGGTTCCTCTGTAAGGAAAGATTGTCTCATCTCACCCATGTATTCTTTATTCAGTCATTTCCTTAAACTTGCTGTGACTCAGGATACAAGTTTTATGTCCTGGGTTGTCAAAAGCTATTTGTCTTGTTCCTCCAGCGGGCGTCCGCCGGGGCTGACGCCTGTGTCCTTTCAATACGACACTTTCGGGTTTGGGGCACTGCGGGATATTCCACGCCCATCCTGCTCCCGCCCTAGAAGCAGACATTCTCCATCTGTCCTGCCTTCTCTTATGAATGAGAGATGAAGAGAACCCAGTCAAGTGGGTTGATATCTCTGTCCATATCTGTAGGAGGGGATGGATACAGACACGAGTTCACCCAGAAGTCTCTAGTTCTACGTGCCATTTGTCATCAGAGGACCCCAGGGGGGTTTCAGGGAAACCCTCAAGAGAAGAGTCTTTAACTCAGGGCTAGAGAGGTGGCTCGGTGGTTAGGAGCACTGTCTGCTTTCCCAGAGGACCCAGGTTCAATTCCCAGCGCCTGCATGACAGCTCATGATTGTAACACCAGTTCCAGGGAACCCGAACCATTACAGACATACGTGCAGGCAAACGTCAATGCACATTAAATAAAAATAAATATTTAAAGAGGGGGGCTCCCTAGAGCAACACTGGGTTCCAGCACAACCACTGAGAAGTAGCATCAGTTTGCTGGAGCCCTGAGCAGGCTCTGTCCTGTCTCTCACCTCACAGCCCCTCACCCCAGAACTGCACACCAGCTCCAGTGTGGGGGACACACAGACACCTAAAGAGGACGTCCTGCTTTGCTGCTTTGACGTAGGCTTCCCCAACTCACAACAACTGTAGCAGGCAGCCTGCTGATTTGCATTGTACCCTCTGAAGGTTGGCAGATGGCAGGTGCTACCATTAATAGTTTTTGCCTGTGGAACTCTTTTCCACCCAGGCCTCCTGGTTGGATGGAAGACTATCGTCCCATGTTACAGAAGGTGAAGCCGAGGAGAACCTGGACTGTGCCGTCTATGTGGCTCTTGCCTTCATCTAAAACTGGCTCTGATCCGTTATGCTTATTCCAGATACTTTGCAGACACCCTCATAGTACAGGCACTGTCTTAAAAGGCTGGGTCATACGGAAACTGGCCCCGAGGTGGGAGGGACCCTGGACCTCGGGCCTATCCATTAAGTCACACGTGTGTTCTGTAAGTGTTCATGGGATTGCATGCATGGGGGAAATCCCATTTCTTTCAAGATGTGGACTCCCAAGTTCATAAATTCTCCCTCTTGGGGGCGTGGCTAAGGCAGTGCACCCTAACAGGCGTGCTGGGAGGGATTTGAGGCTCTATGATGTTGTCTGTGGTGGTCCGCTAGCCTTTAAGTTCCTCCTGGATTCTACCAGCACCCATATAACCAACTTCTGCATGCTCTGTGGTGGGGGTTTGGGGAGCAGCTTCTAAACACAGAGTGGATACTGCTGTTTCTCCTGAGTCTCCCATCTCTGGGGGACACTGATGCTCTCCTGTAGCCCTGTTGGACTGCCATCTCCAACTGGACCGTGAAAAGCTACCCCTCATTTAATGACCTCCAGGTGGAGGCAAGAGGCATTCCTCGGTGCTGCGGTAGCATTCTCCCAGACTTCAGGGGAAACGGTCCCCTCTGGCTTCTGGGAATTCCCTCAGCCAGCTGGAGCTGCAGACATCATCTATTCTGGTGTTGCTTTTCCCAAGGGCCAAAGGCCTTGAGGCCACAGGAGGGAGGAGCAGGAAAGCCAGGTCCAGCTCTCCCAGCTCAAGGACAGGGAGTAGAGAGCCTCTAAGACAAATCGTGTCTCCGAGAAGAGGCACAGAGACAAGGGTCTCCCTCAGCCCCAGCCAGCTCTGTCTGGAGCCCTACTGGGTAGCAAGGAAGAGCATGGTTCAAGTGGAAAGCAGATGGGGAGCAGCGAAGGGAGCTCCAGGAGGTCTGGAACTGCATTCTCCTCTCCCTGTTCGCATGTCCTCCCGTCTGTACATCTGCTGGGGCCCTTGAATACCATGCTGTGTCGGACACATGCACTGGATCCCAGCAAAGCTCCTCTCTTCCCTTTCTCTCCCCTCCCCTCCTCTCCTCCTCCTTTTCTCCTTAGTTTTGAGATAGCATCTCACCGTGTGGCGCAATGTCTTAGAACTCAGCGTAGCCCACGCTGGCTGCAAACTCCAAACCCCTGCCTCCACCTCTGCAGTACCGGGGCTCCAGGCATGCACCCCCAAACTGTCCCCGACTCCTTCTTAACTAACCCAGCAGCCCAGCGCCAGGAAGGCTGCCTTCTCCTTGGTGCTAAGGAAGGCCATAGCCACATTGCCGAGCCAGCAAAGACACCGGCCTGACTCTCCACTATATCTCCAATAATGCAAAGTCCAGGGAGTGACAACAGTTGTACAGAGCGCGATAGAGGGGCGAAAGACTGGAGAGAGTCAGGTCTGTTCCTCTGGAAGCTGCAGGACCCTGTTTAAAGAGGTGAGACTTCCCTGGCTGTCCTCCATGGTGGTGAGTGCTATGGAAGGTTTGAGACTCAGATCGAGGTCAGAAGACAGGACTCCGATAAGGCAGCATTTGAGCAGAAACCCAACAGGCTTCCCAGGAGCACGTAGCATGGACCACAGCATAAGAAACTCCAGAAAAAGAAGTCAGCAGGAGCAAAGGCCCCAAGGTGGGAGAGTGGTTGAAGGATATAGAAAGAATGGCAAAGAAGGCATTGAACCTGAGCGAAACATGGGAGAGAGACGTGACCCTGAGTTTGGACGGAGCTGGACGGAGCTCACACAGGTCTACGGGCTTCTACTTGGACTTAGGAGCCAGGGGCAGCTTTAGGGCAAAGAACAAGTATGGGCTTATCTTAAAACCCACTGGGGTTGGGACCTTATTGTGAATACACTTGAAGGTGGAGGAACAGCATTGGAAGTGGGAAGAGGCCAGAGGAGTCGGGGTGAGGACACAGGAGCCACTCTTGCTGTCCAGGTCTGGTAGCTGTCCCAAGAGATGCATTCTGCTCTCAAGCTCGCAGAGGCCCTGGAGCCCTGCAGGTGAAGGACAGGGTCTGGCCACACGCACTGTCCCGCTCAGGGCCAGCTACAGAGAGAGAGACCTCTAGCATGCAGCCCACATCTCCACATCTTACCTGACACCAGCTCACCACGGTAACCCTGTTTGACGAGCGAGAAGACCAGCCTTGGCTGGTGTGCACAGTCGATGCATGCTTGCACTGCCTGCTGCAGGACAGCTGCGGGCCGCTCAGGCCCCAGGCGCTCAGGAAGCTGCTGCAGCTTCCTCCTCTCCAGGTATGGCCCTGCATCGGCCTGTTTGTTAATGTAGAGGCACACTGTGGACACAGAGAAGAGCGGACGTGAGCTGTGTAGCATTGCAAGTGTATCAGGCCTGCAGGCTGCCTACGCTGGGGGCACCTCAGGCCAGTACCAGGCCCTGGCGGGAAAGCTGCAAAGGGCAGGCACGGGCCTGAGCCTCCCAGTGTAAGATGGTAAAAAAAGGCTACCAAGCTGTTCTTTCCAATGGTCAGAACTTGCTCTGCAAATGACCGTGGGCAGAGAGATAGCTGGGTAGGCTCTAACTGTGTAAAACTGTACCCAAGACAATCACTGTGGCTCGTAAAGACAGTGTGCGTAAAGGTATTTCCGTCTAGGCAGGCCTGTGACAAAATCTTCCCCTGCCATTTCTCTGTGAACTTTCACCAATAAAAAATGTTGTGTAACACTAATCACTCCAGAGGCAGTATGATGGTCCAGTGAGATATTTATAATTTCAGAAAGCAATGGTCAAAAGCTATCAATCAATCAAAGCCCCATACTTTAAAGATTTAAGAAAAAATGTCCTGTGTGTGGGTGTTTGCATATATATATATATATATATATCTTTGTATCGTGTACCTTGCTTGGGGTCTGGAGTTACAGACAGTTGTGAGCCACCATGTGGATGCTGGGAACTGAACCCAGGTCCTCTGCGAGAGCAGCAAATGTTCTTAACCACTGAGCTGACTCTTCAGTCCCAAATCCTCCACACGTTTAAGATACTATAACTCATCACAAAATTCTAGACATAAATTGTGTTAACTTACATTTTGACTATGTTAATGTATCATGTATAGATTTTGTGGCTAAGTATTGTGTTTATAAAACATAAACCTACAGAAAAGTATCAGAATGTGTCTAAAACTGGGTTTCCACGTTAAGTAAATTTTCAGACAATGGTGGGGAATTTTATGAATTTTACAGTTAAAAGAGAAAATGAGAGGCTCACAAATCCCCTTTTTACGTTGTGTGCATGTGTGTATGAGTGTACGCATGTGTGCCAGGCATGCCATGGTGCACCCATGCAGAGCAGAGATCAGAGGACAACTTGAGGAAGTCTGTTGTCTCCTCCCACATTTGGGTCCTGAGATTTGAATTTATGTCACCAAGCTACTTGCAGCAAGTACCTGTGCCCACTGGTCCATCTCAGGGACCATAGTGAGTCCTTTTTTTCAGGGAAAGTGTCCCCACTGAGAAGACTCACCGTTGCAGTCATTATTAACACGACAGTCAGTGGCTGAGGGGCTGAGAACCAGCGGATACAAGTTCAACTTAACTCTGTCCTAAAACGGCACAGCGCCCGCCCACAACCATGTCCCCTGTGATTTAATGAAAATTGCCCTACAGGTCAGCCTGACTCCAGACTGCTCTGATATGATGCGTGCTATCCTCCACGCCAGGTCTGTTTTAAGATTTAAAAGTAACAATGTTACCGTGACCTGCTCAGGAAAGCCCCAAGATTCTTCTCTGTTCTCAAAGTCAGCTCCTTAACAAAGTAAGAAATTCCTAGAGAAAACGACCTCCCAGGTGAAGCAGAAATGCTACCTCTCCCTTTCTGTGTCAATGCAGGAGGTTCTGCCCCGCAAGTACAGCAGATGCAAGAATAAAGTAAAACCAGACGTTAACAACAGGGGCGTTAATTGCCTGCCTCAAGTGTCTGTCTTCCCATGACATGTGTAAGCCCCTCACCTCAGAGATCACTGTTTAAGGGGAGTGCTGTTTGTTTGTTTGTTTTAGGGGTTTTTGTTTGTTTGGTTTGGTTTGGTTTTTTGAGACAGGGTTTCTGTGTGTAACACTGGCTGTCCTGGAGCTAACACTGTAGTCTAGGCTAGCCTCAAGTACACAGACATCAGCCTGCCTCTGCCTCCCAAGTGCTGGGATTAAAGGTGAGCACCAAACACCTTCACTGCCCAGCCCACCATCACTGCCCAGCCCGCCATCACTGCCCAGCCCGCCATCACTGCCCAGCACGCCATCACTGCCCAGCCCGCCATCACTGCCCAGCCCGCCATCACTGCCCAGCCCACCATCACTGCCCAGCCCACCATCACTGCCCAGCCCACCATCACTGCCCAGCACGCCATCACTGCCCAGCCCACCATCACTGCCCAGCCCACCATCACTGCCCAGCCCGCCATCACTGCCCAGCCCGCCATCACTGCCCAGCCCGCAGAGTGATGAGAAGGACATTAAGGCAACTAGCAGGACTTTGCAGATGTTGAATTGTGACAGCAGACAGGCACCTCCCACATTTTCAAGCAAGCCTGAGTTGGGTGTTATATTATGGCTTTCTTTGCTCATGAGGAAACGGAGGCTGAAGTGCTGGTGGGGGCAGCTCAGATTTGCAGTCAGGGCTGCAACGTGGAGCTTGGAGGCAATTCCCTGGGAACCCAAGAGTTCATTACGTTCTCTTAGCCCCCGCATGCCCTCATCTCATGATCTGGAAAGTAGTGAATAGCCTGGCCTGTGTACCAGCAGGCAAGTGATGTGGGCCCTGCCTATTCAGTTCTCAGGTGCTGAGGTGAGACCTCAGGCTCTGAAGAGGAAGAGAATATGCTCAGACACTATGGACAGCACCTGGTGAGTGGAATCAACCTGTAGAGCTCTCTCAGCCTCGTTCACAGGTTTCGTCTTTATACTACAATGAGGGGGACTAAAGGGACTTAGGATGGGAGCAGGGAGTGAAGTTGTGATGAAGTTGTGTGTGTGTGTGTGTGTGTGTGTGTGTGTGTGTGTGTCTATGTGTGTATCTGTGTGTGAGAGAGTTGTATGTCTGTGTGTATCTGTGTGTGTTGTGTGTGTGTCTATCTGTGTGTTATGTCTCTGTGTGTGTGTATGTCTGTGTGTGTCTGTGCCTGTGTGTGTGCAAGCACACCTTTTTAGCCATCTAACTACTGTTACAATTAAGATGAAGCTGTTGATTGGCTGATATATCATCATCATCATTACCATCATCAAGAAGAGAGAGGTTGGAATGTTACCACACTGGATTGAGGGATGTGGGAGCAACTGGAAATACAAATGCAAAGCACACACTCAGTGAGCACACTCAGGTCTGGACATTGTTCTTACTTGTCCACTTCAAAGCAGCCAGCTGAGCCCAGCATTCACAGAAAACAGTTTTTAATAACCAAATGTGCTTTCAGAGCCCAGCTACCATGCCAGATCTTTCTCTGGGCTATCTCAGGGAAACTTTTCTCTTTTTAAAAACAGGGTTTCTTTGTGCAGCCCTAGCTGTCCTGGAAATTCTCTGTGTAGACCAGGCTGACCTCAATCTCAGAGCTCAGCCTGTCTCTGTCTCCTGTGGTGTTAGGTGCTGGGATTAAAAACCTGTGCTGCCACACCCTGGGAAATATCTCAGAGAAATTGTTAGACTCATAAAGTGACTGTTAGGTGAAAGGTCACCCTGTCACTAGAAAACCATTGCCACCTTGGAGTCCATTCTATTGACATACCTGTGAGAGCCTGTGGGACCACCAAGCTGGGGACAGTGGCTGCATCCTGAGGGATGGAGCTGAGGTCGGGTTCTGGGGTACTCCGTGGAGGTGACAGGGCCAAGGGAGTCATGAGCACTGGAGACTTGATCTGAAAGAAAGTCTACTCATCAGTGAACATCTGGAGATGTTCCCTATGCCACCCTCCATCTTGTCTGGATGTCTGCTAATCCGAAGTACTCTGTCTCAACTCTATTTTGTTGTTGTTTTTCTTTTTCAAGACAGGGTTTCTCTGTGTGGCTTTGGAGCCTGTCCTGGAACTAGCTCTGTAGACCAGGCTGGTCTCAAACTCTTTGAGATCTGCCTGCCTCGGCCTCCTGAGGGCTGGCAGTAAAGGCATGTGCCACCACTGCCCAGCTCTTTCTTGCTTCTACGCCTTTCTACTGTTCAGCTTTGGTAAAATTCGCATTTGGAGTGTAGTCAGAGGATAGCTCTGTGCCGCACCCTTACATTGGCACCGCCCAGGAAATGACAGTGCCAGGTAGTGGGTGTAGGAACATAAAGGTGCGTGGATATTAAAACTCATGAGCAGCCTGAGCATAGGATGCAGACGGCAGGGCAGTGTCCCCTCCACACCTCTGTGTTCAATAGAATCCTGGCCACAGGGTTTTCCCTGTATCCACCAGGAGATGGACCATGATGCTCTCTGATGAGCTCACAGCATGCAGAAGCGTCCTCCGGGTGGCTGACAAGCTGTTCAGTGGTGACTTCCTATGGCACACCGTCAGACTCTGGATGGGACAGGTCTGCCCAGAGGCCACAGCAAGGGGATGCAATTTGCACTAATGGAATTGGCCAAAACAAGTCAATAATATTGGGTCAATAAGCCACCTGGCACTAGGCTGTGTCAGAGTGGTGGAAAGCAGTGGGAGATAAATGGGGACAGATGGTGGATACCGTGTGAGGATAGAGTAAGTCATTAGCTTCTCCTTTGCTGCAGTGACTTACGTGGGGACCCCCTCCAGAAGAACTAAGTCAGTTTGCAGGAGTGGGACCCCGAGGAGGGGGAGTTTCAGAAGTTTAAATTTTTTTCAGTGTGTAGACACAGTTCAAGAGCAATTGTCCAACCCCCACGCTTTCCAAGGTTTTCAAGCAATCTCTTGTAGGTCTCATAAAAATGCCAGTTTTGATTCTGAGTTCTGGGGTAGGGTTCTACACTCTAATGAGCCCCCAGGTGGGGTGTCTCTGCAGATCCACAAGCACACTTTGCATTGCTCCACTGTTAATTCCCATGCATCCACATCCTAGCTTTCTTCTACACTTTTAGGATGGACTCTAATAATAGCGATGGAGAAAGGGTGCTCTAAATACTGTGCATTGATTGTCTTAGTTACCGTTCTGTCGCTGCAGGACACCATGACCAAGGCAACTCTTACAGAGTAAAGCATTCAACTGGGGGATGCCTTACAGTTTAGAGGCTCAGTCCATGATCCCCGTGGCAGGAAGCAGGCCGACATGGTGCTGGGACAGCAGCTGAGAGCTTTATATCCTGGTCTTCAGGCAGTGGGCAGAGAGAGAGTAAGACTGGGCCTGGCCTGGGCTTTCAAAACCTTAAGGCCCAATCCCAGTGACACACCTTCTCCAATAGGCCACGCCCAATCCAGCAAGGCCACATCTCCTAATCCTTCCCACACAGTTCCATTCCCCAGTGAGTAATCATTGGAACCTACGAACCTGTGAGGGCTGTTCTCATTCAAATCATCACAACCAATTTGTTATATTCACTCCACAGATAAGTAGTATCCTGTTTCAAGCCAGACTAGCTGTTTTGTGATGCAAACCAAAAGTTACTCTCACGGAGCTAATACTGCAATGGAGCAGGGACGGCAACAAACTTAACAAGTGTGTGTGTGTTACAAGGTGTTAGGAAGTGAGACGAGCTGGTGCTGGCAATGAGTGGAGGGGCTGGATGGCTTGGGTCTCACTGTATAAAGACTGAACTCAGAATGGCTTTGGAGGACACGCAAGGCCTCCAGCCATTACCCAGAGACTTTTGAACACACAGCTAATACTTAATTCTCTTGACCGATCATGTTGAAAAGAGGCTTAAGGGGGCCCAGAGGGAGAACGCTAATCTAGATAAGCAAGAGCTGGCTGAGGGTAGTGGGGGCGACTGCCGTGCAGGTGAGGGGTGATGGTGCTTCTGGGTACATTGGAAGGTGGAATGTGTCTGGGTAAGAAAGGTACAATCGACACTGAGGAATGGGGCCAGAAAGGCTTCAGGTGCGTAAGAATGGAGTTACAGATGTGCACCACCATAACCGGATGCCAGGAAGTATTTAAGTGGGATGGTTCCTATTGGAATAAACTTAGGAAGTCATGGAGGGAAAGATGCTGGGGGCAGGAAATAAAGCCAACAATTTACAGGAGTTTTGTCACGGAAAGGAACCAGGCAATGGGGAGGAGGAGAGTGGGGAAATTTACCTTGCAGTAGGTGCCACCTCGCACTGTAGGGACATTGGCAGGCTGTGGGGGGAAACTGCGTGTGGCCACTACGGAAATGGGGAAGAAAGTTCCTTGAGCAGCCACACAGCCCAGAGACTCAGCACACGCTCTCGGAAAGAATTGAAGGCAGTCTGAAAGACAGTCCAGACACCCGGCTCTGAGATGCATACAGAGAGAGGGATGGGCATTGCACCACCGTGGCTGGGAGTGTGGGGGGGGTGGGGGCAGTGCTGTGGGGGGCAGTGAAGAGCTGGTTAGAGCTCAGAGTTCACATTGCCAACTCCGGGAGACGGGATGCACTGCACGACTCTAACTTATGCTTAGAGAAGCTTTATTTCCTATCATGCGGAGGATGTTCACCACAATTTCTAAAACAGTTACAATGACACTTTCGTTCTTCTTCTTCTTCTTCTCCTTCTTCTTCTTCTTCTTCTTCTTCTTCTTCTTCTTCTTCTTCTTCTTCTTCTTCTTCTTCTTCTTCTTTCTTCTCCTTCTTCTCCTTCTTCTTCTTCTTCTTCTCCTTCTTCTCCTTCTTCTTCTCCTTCTTCTTCTTCTTCTTCTTCTTCTTCTTCTTCTTCTTCTTCTTCTTCTTCTTCTTCTTCTTCTCCTTCTTCTTCTTCTTCTTTTTTAATTTCAAAATGGGAGAAATAGGTTTTTGTCTTTTGATTTGTTTGTTTGGTTTTTCGAGACAAGTTTTCTCTGTGTGTTGCCCTGGCTGGCCTGGAACTCACTCTGTAGACCAGGCTGGCCTCAAACTCAGAGATTTGCATGTCTCTGCCTCCCGAGTGCTGGGAATAAAGGTGTGCACCACCAGCTCCTGGTGAGAAATAAGTTTAAGTGCTGATGGTGATGATCGGGGGGTGAGAAGCAAGAGCTGGACCCTGAGCAGGTGTGGGAAGGGAAGGTGGCATGTACCTGCCATGTACTACCTCAGGAAGGGAGGCAGAATTGAAGCTGTGTAGGAGCTGAGTGGATGGCAGGAGTGGGGGTTTGCAGACACAGTTTATTAGATGGTCCAATTCCTTCTCTGTTGGGACAAAAATGGT
Source organism: Cricetiscus sungorus (assembly GCA_030556225.1). NCBI lineage: Eukaryota > Metazoa > Chordata > Mammalia > Rodentia > Cricetidae > Cricetiscus > Cricetiscus sungorus. The sequence continues at coordinate 2,524,922 of JANBXA010000731.1, forward strand.
GTCAGAGGATGGAGAGGCTGTCATGTTAATGAAGCAGGGTGAGATGACGGGCAGAGTAGTGTGGCCCGTGAGTGACACTAAGGAGACAGAGGAAGGTGTGGAAACAAAGTTGAGAAAAGAGCAGCCAACAGCAAATGTGGTAGCTGCACAGGGGTGCTGTGTGGGTGCCGTGTTGGGGCCTCTCACCCTGCATAAGCACAAAGCTTTAGTCAGCAAGAGGGATGGCCTTTCATCTTGAATGTAGCATCTGAAAACAATCATAGGACCCAAGATCTAGCAATACACTATTGAACAACAGAAAAGTAATTTTAAAAATGCCTCAGTGGTGGGGACGAGAACTCTGAAACCTACCGTCACTCCCCATCTCTGTGTTGGCTTCCTCGGCCGTCTGCTTCCACAAGGCAGCAGCTCTGACTGTCCAGTGAGCCCGTGTTACCTTGCTATGAATGCTATCTTACTCTGCAAGGTGGTGGGGAGGCAGATGGAGAGGAGCCCACAGGCTTCAAGCAGTAAGCTCTGAAAAAAATCCCAGTCAATTCTTGATGGGAGACGTCCTTCCGTTTGCTGTGAATATATGCTGTTTTTATTGATTGATGAATAAAGCTGTCTCAGCCAATGGACAGCAGGATGTAGCCAGGCGGGAAGGGGAATGCAAAGAGTGAGTCACCAGGGGGATGCCACGTAGCTGCTGAGGAAGCAAGAAGCCTGGGCTTCACCAGTAAGTCAAGACAATGAGGGCATACACAGAATAATAGAAATAGGTAAATAACTAAGAGAGAAAGCTAGCCAATAAGAAGCCTGAGCCATCGGCCAAACAGTTTATAATTATTATTAGCCTCTTTGTGTTTATTTGGAACTAAACAGCCGAGGGACCAGGCAGAACAGACTTTCATCTATGAATTCTCCTTCCCTAATTCTCAGTTCACTGACACCAGAAGAACAGAGTTGGCAAATTGTGGTTTATTTGCCTGCGGGTCTTCAACATGCGGTAAATCAACATGAAGATCCTTATGGTGGTGATGATGGTGATGATGGTGATGGTGGTGATGGTGGTGATGATGGTGATGATGTTGATGGTGATGATGAGGATGGTGATAGTGATAATGGTGTGATGATGGTGATGGTGGTGATGGTGGTGGTGGTGTTAATGATGGTGATGGTGATGGTGGTGATGATAGTGATGATGGTGATGGTGGTGATGATGGTGATGGTGGTGACGATGGTGATGATGGTGGTGGTGGTAATGGTGGTGGTGGTGTTAATGGTGGTGATGGTGATGGTGGTGATGATAGTGATGGTGGTGATGATGGTGATGGTGATGGTGGTGGTGATGATGGTGATGGTGATGGTGGTGACGATGGTGATGATGTTGATGGTGATGATGAGGATGGTGATAGTGATAATGGTGTGATGATGGTGATGGTGGTGATGGTGGCGATAATGGTGATTGATGATGGTGATGATAATGGTGATGGTGATGGTGATAATGGTGATGATAATCTCATGCTTGTTCTCTGTCATAGTTTTACAATTGTCTTTTCCACCCATCATTTCTGCCTAAATGAACCAATGAGTCAGTTGGTTGCAAGAAAAGAAAAGCTTCCTATGCCAGGCACTGGTGGTATGTGACTTTAATCCCAACACCGCAGAGGCAAAGGCAGGTGAATGTCTGGGTTCGAGGCCAGCCTGGACTACAGAGTGAGTTTCAGGACAGCCAGGGCCACACAGAGAAACCCTGTCTTATTTGCCCTGTGTGGTGGTTTGTTTGAAAGAGAATGGCTCCCATAGCTCACAGATTGTAATGCTTGGTCACTCCTTGAAAGGATTAGGAGGTGTGGTCTTGCTAGAAGAAGGGGTCACTGAGGGTGAGCTTGAGGCTTTAAAAGGCCCACTCCAGGCCCAGTCTCTCTCTTCATGCCGCCTGTGGGTCCAAATATAGAACTCTCAGCTACTTCTTCATAACCATACTCCCTGCCATGGTGATAATGGCCCAAGCCTCTGAAACCTTAAGCCGGCCTCAATTAAATGCTTTCCTTTATAAGAGTTGCTGTGGACACAGTGTCTCTTCACAGCGATAGGAAAGTGACTGGGACACCAACCTCTCACTGCTGGGGCTTTGTTTATTAAGCAAAGAGGAGTCTTCTGCAGCACTGTGGTGTGGGTAAGTCCCCTGGGGCTTTTGTGACGAGAGGCTGCTCCTCAATGCATTAAGAGATGCAAGAGCCTTCCACGGCTAGGCCACTGGGGGCATCGCCTTGGGAAAGAATTGATTTGGGTTCATGAAGTAAATTAGTGTCTATGAGAGCAGGCTGTTTTAAAAGCGGAGAGAGTGGCTAGGCATGGTGGCACATGCCTTTAATCAGCCCCAGCCAGGGCCGCATAGAGAAACCCTGTTTTAAAGTAACAGCAGCAACAAATGAAAACAAGGAAAGCCATCAGCAGGTGACTCATGGGTCCTATCACATCTGCTCGCACTGGCACTACTGTAGTATCTTGTACCAGGAGGCCTGCCTCACCAATCTCTTGTGCCTGCTTCTCTCTCTCTCTCTCTCTCTCTCTCTCTCTCTCTCTCTCTCTCTCTCTCTCTCTCTCTCTCTCTCTCTCTCTCTCTCTGTGTGTGTGTGTGTGTGTGTGTGTGTGTGTGTGTGAGCAACCAGGCCATCATGCCCTCCAGACAAACATTCTGCAACTGGCTACATCCCCAGACCAAAATCTTTTTTCCCTTATGAATTATGCAGCCACTCTATCATTAGAGCAATCAAAACTAGACAGGGATAGGGAGTCCATGGCTTTTCTTAAATAAGATTTCTGTGGGAGAATGAAATACAATCAAAATTTACTTAGTGCTCAGGAGTTTAAGTTTCACTGCCTAATATAAAGAGCTAAAAACAGCCTACTAGAGAGAACCCGCTCAGTAAAGTGCTTGCTTTGTAAGAGATCCCTCTACCTCTACCTCCTGAGTGCTGGGATTAAAGGTGTGCACCACCAACACCTGGCTTGCTCTCAGTTTTTTTTTTTTAAATGATTTTATTTGGTTGTTTATAAGGACAAAATAAAGTGAAATGTTCTTATATTGATTTCTAATGTGATTCTTCAATAAACGACTGGGAGCATCTAGCAGAAATGGATGGTCCCGAGACAGGGACTGTACAGGATAAGCTGGAAGTGCCAAGAGGTGACAGGATCGTAACAACTTCTAGCGATGGAAGTTCACTAAGAAGCAAGGTGCCGACTAAAGGAGCTTCCAGTGGACAAATCTGGACAACTATGAGCAACAGTGCAGTGACTTATTATAGCACAACGTCTACACTAATGCGTGTCCACAAGTCCATCTGCCAAAGTAAATAACTGACACAGTAAATACGCAGGGGAACACACACATCTCTCATGAACAAACCTCCACATCCTCTCTCGGAGGTGAACACAGCTCCCTGGTCTTCAAGGTCTGGCTGTGCATAATGAATTCCTTCTAAATACTGCAATGTGGCAACGGGGGCATTAACGTTACAGTGGGAATGCCTGACAGATGTCACCTCAGCCACAGGACCAAAAGCAGCACCCACAGCGGTACTGACAGTATGTGCTTCTGATATGGTTAGAGGTAGATGTCCCTGTACCTCCATGCTAATGCATGGGGGAAACAGTAGGCAGATCACAGTTGTATAACATCCCATGAAACGCTTCAAAACTGTTCATCCTCAAAAACAACAAAAAGCTAAGCAACTTCCACAGGCCTGTAACTCACCCACGTTAGCCCGAGACTCATAAGCAGTCAAATGCCCTACTGTCAACTAGGCTCAAGTCTAGATGAGAGATGCCTGTGTCATTCTCAGGTCAGAGGGAGCGGCTACCTGTGTCCGGGATGGGACTGACAGAGCTGCTGGGGGTGACACCAGCTGGCACAGGCCCAGGACACAGTCAGAAGAGAGAGACATCCTCAGAAGAAAAGCTCAACTAAAACTCAAAGTTGTCTTAATCACTATCACTAGTTGTAGCGGTCACTATTGCAATGTTATTAGTGATGTTGCCATTTTGTAATAGTGATAGTGGTGTCTGTGTGTTAATATAGTATCGAATTGTAGCGATCACTATTACAATGTTATTAGTGACGTTGCCAATTTGTAATAGTGATAGTGGTGTCTGTGTGTTAATATAGTATCGAATTGTAAACAGTTATCTTTACCTTTACTGAACATGCAAGGAGTGCTTAACCAGCCTCTGACAGAGGAAACTTTCCTTTCTTTTAAAATTGATTTTATTTATTCTTTAGCAATGTCTGTAATGCGTTTTGATCCTATTGCCCTCTCTTCCTCACACTCCCTCTGGAGCTCTTGCTCGGTCCAACATATCCAGCTCCTACTTTAATGTTGGCTATTTATGTGTATACCTATCGTTAGCTGAGAGAGGGTACTACTTTGTTTCCCAGACTGGTCTCAAACTCATGATCTCCAAGAATCCTTCTGCCTCCAGACAGCTGTGAACACAAACCTATGTCACTATATCCAAGTCCCAGAAGCATTTTCTTAGTAATAAAATACAATGTCTTTAAGGTCGAACCAAGTAAGATCCGTCCATGCTTAGTCAGGCTTTCTTTTTGACAACTTCTGGCTCCCCTATTGTGCCCCAGATACTTAAAATTCCAAATCAGCGCCATTTGGTTAAGCGGAGTGAGACCATACAGCTGGCTTAGCCACTGCGAGCACTGGCTGCTCTTGCAGAGGACCAAGATCAATTCCCAGAACTCACATGTTGGTGCACAGCATCTGTAACTTCAGTTCTCTGGGATCCAACACCCTCTTCTGGCCTCTTCAGGCACAGATGGCACACACAGTACACAGGCATTCAGGCAAACACATTACACATAAGGTAAAAATAAATAAAATCTCAAAAAAAAAATTAAAAAACTAAAGCAAATGACCCTCAAGTAATTTTGAATAACTAACACCTTCCCTACAGATGTTGGTTTGTTTGTTTTTGTTTGGGGGAATTTTTTTCGGGGGTGGGGTGGGGTGGGGTTATGTCATCAGACCTGCTGTCCACCCACAGTCTCTCCATGCTGTTAGTTTTTATGATGCTCGCTTGAACTGGACCTGCCCCCAGATTTGACACCAGTGTCTTTTCTAAGCAGGAAACTATAACGGATGCCCCCAAGTCCCTTGCTAAGCCTCTGTCCAGTGAGCTTTTCCTACACCCTTTGACATCAGCCCGCTCACGCACGGCGTTACTTTAAATGTCTAAGGAATAGCATCTGCTTCCACGGAAACAGGGGAGGAATACGTTCTAGAAGAGGCTTCAAGAGCCACCCTCATGCGTATAAACAAGGGACAGATGAGTGCCTGACACTCCCATTTAGACGCAAGCTTCATCCTGTGTTCAGTGTTCAGCGATGGCCTTAAGTCTGCTCGCCTTGTAGCTCCCCCATCTGGGGAAGAAGAAAGAGCATGCGCCGTGACGTCACAATGAGACCTTGTCCATCACACGCTCCACTGAGAGACTTAATTCCTAGCCTGTGTTTACCTAGGCCCCTGCCTTCCATAAGAGTTTGCATCGGAGCTCTGCCCAGTCCCCCCGCCCCCCGCCCCCCGTGGCCCAGCCCGATGTGACTGGGGAGGAGGAGATGGTAGAGGCGTACCTTGTACCTGGGTTTGCGTCCCCTCTTCTTTGGGATTGTCACGGCTGGTACAGAGCCAGCCGAGGCAGAGTAAAGGTTATGGGCTGCCATCTGCACCAGTGTGGAGTGAAGTGGAGGCCGGCCACGCTTCCTCCCTGGGACCTTCTGTGCCTGCATCTCTGCTGGTGCCAGTCTTATTGAGAGAGGAGCAGACCCCAAGGGCAGGAGAGGTGCTGGGAATTAGTTCTGAGAGGAAGCAAAGCGAAAACAGAAATGTCTGTTTGGTTTTCAACGCACTCAGCGGTGTGTGTGCACACCTACCACTTACGCACTTAGGAGCAGAATAGATGGCTGGATTTAGACACACCTGATGTCACCAGCAACTGAATGCTTTCATGCCTAATAAAATAGTATCACAATAGCTTTTAAATACTATGCATGGCATTTCTATATTTATGCTTAATGTTAAATGAATCAATATGTTATATTATATTTGATATCATTGTGTTACATAAACTCACCCATTCCCCAATAGTTAACCTTCCATTGCTTTAATTTTAAATTATCTTCTCTTCTTTTTCTCTTCAAAGAAATTTAATTATACGAGTGAATTCCACTAAAGTCATGACATTTCTTAGTCAAAATGTAGACCAGGTTTGCATGCAGAAATGTTTATTTTAACAATATTCAGAACTACAGAAATAAAATAGATGCAACCCAAATAACAATTCATAAGGGAGTAGCTAACTCATTTACAACCTAAAACGGCCAACTAGTTTAAAGCCTTTAGCAACGCATTTTACATGGCATGATGTTGGGTGAAGGAAGCCTCAGATAAATAAGCGTAAAAGTGATCTCAAGTATGCAAAAATGTATAAGGTGAAATAAACAGAAAGAGGCATGCAAAGAGGTCACCTAGATAAAGATGGCCCAGCTGTGGCCTGTCCACAGCACACAGTCATGCACACGGCAGGCAGACAGTGTTATCATAAACTGTTCAGGTAGAATTTCATCAATCTTGAAGGCCACCGATCAGCCTTGACCAAGAACAGAGGAATTGGAAATGCAGAGGTAAGATGTCCTGGCATGGTCGGGAATGTGTTGAGTGGGGCAGAGCTGTAGATTTTTAACTCGGGGGCGATGTTAGGTGATGAAATCCACTTCTATAGAGTAGTAGCGCCTTCCGGAACCTTCCAGTGGAAATCAGAAGCGTTTGCTGACAAGTCTGTAGATGGTGTCAGGATGAGCTTCCCCATGCCTTGATGGGGGTAGCAATGGGGGACTAGATAGCTTTATTCAGGGAAGAAAAGGGGAAACACTGGAAATTCTTTTGAAACACAATGGGGGAAGGTTTGTTTTTGGAGATACCATATTTTGTGGGTATACTTTTTATTTTTCAATGTGGGGATTGAACCTATGGCCCTGTGTACACTATGCAAGTACTTTACTAGTGACCCACACTTCCAACTCAGTAAATAGAACTTTAAAGTGGAAATATGTTTAATTTGCACTGTTGAATGTTCCAGGTTAGAAACAAGCTAGACCGCTCTTTCAGTGGACACAGGTTCAGTTCCTGACACCCACTGCACACAGCTCACAGCTGCCTGTAACTGCCCAGGCCTCTTTGGGCTCCTGCAGGCACCACACACACAAACATAATCCCTCATCCAGACACACACATGTATGCATAGTTACACATAAAGTAAACATAAGACAATTCACAGCATCAACAACCTGTTAAAGACATCAGTTTTCTTTGTCCCTGTGTGTTGAGGAAAATGTCCCATCTCACTGATTCTATGAGACTTTTTTTTTTAAACATATGAACATTCCTGGAATAAGTTTGTCCCTATACACTTAAATCAGATCAAAATTCCAGGGGGGGGGGAGGGTGTAGGGAGTATCTTTTTAAATTCTTAGTATATCATAAGATAATGACACGTCTTGTAATTGAATACGTCGTAGAGTCAATGAATTGTGATTAATTCATAACATAAAAATCTGTTTCTGGACTCCTCGGCACAAACAAAAATGTTCGCTGGCAGGAAAGACTGAGGATCAACAAGAACCAACAAGATCTTGTTAGGTGAAAGTCATTTTGACCCACCGTATCAAATTTCTGCTTCTTCCTTACGAGCTTAAAGATTTTAGAAACAGAGTGTACTCTGTAGAGTGCATTTTTGAACCTTTCTACTGTGCCTTGGTTTGTAAAGTTTATTTTACTCTGTTTAGTTTTGGTTTCAGGAGACAAGGTCCTTCTGTGCAGCCCACGCTGTCCCCAAACGTGTGTCCCTTCTGCCTCTGTCTCCTACGCACCGGGATGACCGTTGTGTACTGACAAGCCTAACCTACTTCGCCTTTAGTGTGGAGATTAACAATGTGTGGAGTAGCCTGAGTGTCAAAGGGAAGCAGGAGGAAACCTTTAGTTAGGGATTGAGGAGAAAAGGCCCAGTTGAGAAGTGTTCATCTTGCCAGGTAAGGATCGGGTCCCCCATAACAAGGTACACAGGCATGGTAGCTGTGTTTGAAAGCCTAACACTGGGGAGGCAGAAACAGGTGGCTTTACCTGGCTGGCACTGGCCTGCCAGCCACACCTATCTAACAACTCCCAGGTCCCAGGGAGACCCGGGACTAAGTCAGAAATAACATGGAGGTTAATCTCTAGCTTCCACGCTCATCTGTACACACACAGGCCCACACAAGTGCATACACACACACACACACACACACACACACACACACACACACACACCTTAATACGTAAATAAAATGTAATAAATTTAAAGAGAAAATGAAGTTTAAAATAAAATGAATCAGCAACAAAGTTTCAAATATAAATAAATCTAAAGAGAGTCTTTGACATCCGAAACTTAAACTGAACTTTCCCTAAATTGCTCAATATAACAAAAACCTTTCCTAGAAAAAGAAACCTATCCGTTCAACTAATTTCTTTCCCCCTGGTATCCCCCTCGCCTCTTTTTAATGAGGAACAACCATGCCTTAGGCTGCCTCTCACAGAAGCACCAGTCTTAGGCAGTGTGAGAGCTCTGCTGGATGATTGGTGTGATAGATGCATGGTCCTAATCGACCAACAGGGAGCCACTGTTGATGGAGTGATAGGTACCACAGGGAGGGAAGAGGAAGCCCGAGGCAGGTGTCCAAACCCTCAACCTGCCGTGCCTGATTGCTGACTTTGCCTGCTAACCAAGGACAGATTCAAATGTAAGTAACGAGGATACTAACCTGAACAATAAGTGAATTTACTAGAACCTCTAAATGTCTCCACAGGATAACTTCAGAGTTTAGAGACTCACATTCACTTTCAATAACAGGTCCAGACGCTTCAGGAGTGGGGGACAAGGGAACGCAGGTGTCCCCAAATCTCCACTGCTGAAACCAAGGTATGGGTTGAAAGACAGGGGGGGGGGGATTTAAAATAACAATACTAAAGATAAGGAAATTCCTCAGCTTTGGAAAGCAAGTGATAGCAAGGCACATGGAATCTCATTAAGGAGAGCAGAAATGGGGAAGACAGACAGTGAGATTTAATCATGCATAAATAAAGGATTGCAGGTAATAGGAAAGGCAAATATTGGGACATGCAATAAAAGACTGTCATCCAGAAAGAATCGCTCTGTGTCTTAAGAAAAACAAGAGTAGTTGCTTGTAATGGTGCACATCTTTAATCTCAGCACTTGGAAGGCAGAGGCAGGCAAATCTCTGTGAGTTCAAGGACAGCCTGGTCTACACAGTGGATTCCAGGACAGCCAGAGCTACATAGTAGGATCCTATCTCAAACAAACAAACAAACAAGAAATTAAAAAAAGAAAAATAAGAATGATCACAATTTCTAATGAAAATAAATACTTAAAAGTATTAAGAAAAATAATCTAAAGAGTCCAAAAATATATGGCCAGGGTTATTCTTTGCAAAATTATTTATAATAGTGAGGTACTGAAAGCTACCAAAACACACTCAAAGAGCCTTGATTTGCATCTTATTTCAAACTCATAAGATGAAATACTTTATGGTTTTAAGCATGTACTCGTGTGCATACATGTGTGCATGTGTGAGTGCATGCATGTGTGTGCATGTGTGCATGCATGTGTACATGTGTGAGTACATGCATTGTGTGCATGTGTGCATGCATGTGTACATGTGTGCATGCATGTGTACATTCATGTGTGCATGTGTAAGTATATGTGTGTGCATGTGTGCATGCATGTGTATGCACGTGTTCATGCATGTGTGCGTGTGTGAGTGTATGTGTGTGTGTGCATGCATGCGTGTGTGCAAATGTGTGCATGTGTGCATGTGCATGCATGTGTGTGCACGTGTTCATGCATGTGTGCGCGTGTGAGTGTATGTGTGTGCGTGTGTGCATGCATGCGTGTGTGCAAATGTGTGCATGTGTGCATGTGTGCATGTGCATGCATGTGTGTGCACGTGTTCATGCATGTGTGCACGTATGAGTGTATGTGTGTGCGTGTGTGCATGCATGCGTGTGTGCAAATGTGTGCATGTGTGCATTGCTTGCATGTGTATGCACGTGTTCATGCATGTGTGCATGTGTGAGTGTATGTGTGTGCATGTGTGCATGCATGCATGTGTGAGTGTGTGTGAATGTATGCGTGTGTGAGTGTATGCGTGTGTGCATGTGTGAGTACATGTGTGTGTGTGCATGTGTGAGTGTGTGTGTGTGTAAGCAGGCGAGTGAAGGGCACCTCTCTACAGTGTATGAACAGCTTCATGCGGGAATCTGCAGTGCTCTGTAAACAGGCTGGGTCTGAGAAAGAAAAGCCTCAAAAGGCTCCTTGGGAAAAAAAGACACTGAAACGTGGCTTTTGCTTTCTTTTGTGTGTTGTTTTAAATTGTTTGAGCTTTTAAATCAGAGACAAATATATAATCAGAAAAATAAACAATGTAGGGATGAGTTTCATTCTCCGAGAATTCTTTCTGATATGCTTGCTCTTTTAAAATAGCTTTTCTTTTCTTTGTTTTCTAATGATGATGCATCCTGAACCACTAAACTCCACTGGGCATTGCTCTAATATCCCAAAAAAGGCTGTAAAAAGAAGTTGTTTTGACTGAGAGCAGCATTAGTCTCCTGGTGTACAAACTATTGAGGACTTAGTCTTAAAGGCAGCATCTACATCAGCCCCTGCAAGACTCAGGGATAGAAGAGGGGATAGAAGATAGTCAACACCTGTTTTTTAAAAAAGCACTCAATCGAGGCAATAATAACATGCACATATTAATAAATACATAGTATAAGCAGGATATGAAATGCCAGAGCATCAAGGACAGGAGAAATCTGCTAGCAGAGTGGGGGTGGGGGCAGAAGAATCAGAACATGACTTCAGAGTTAGGGCTTTTCTGGGCAGAAGTGCCCAGGCTGGTGATGCAATAGGGTTGGACAGGGATATTTGGGAGTGTAGAAAGGAAAACAGGTAAATCAGACAGGGAGAAAAATCTGTGACTCTTCAATTATTTCCTCCTGCTAACTACGGGGGTGGGGTGGGGAGGGCTGGGGTGGGGAAGGGTGGACGGGGGAGGTGTGACCCCAGTGTAATGGCCCTTCCCACTATCCTTTCAGAACACGGCAGTAATCCTATTTCATTTCCACTTCGGGCTCCATGCTGAATTCACTGTGGCCTTGTATCTTTCATACACAACCTGTAGACACCTAATGCCCCAGTAGCTCTCAGGCCATTGGGCTTTTCATGAAGCAATTTCTGAGGACATAGGCTCACTTTGGCACCTGTCTGAATCCAGCCATTCTCGAAGACGGCCCAAGAGCTCAGGCATCAGAGAGACTTCCTCCCGGGCACTAGTCTCCCAACTCCATCGCCCCCATTGTCAGACTAAAGCAACCTTGAGAACTGATCAAGTACGAATCACACAGCTTCCTCATCATCCTTGCACACGACTGACGTGTGAGCATCCCTGGGGCCAGAGCCTGTGTTCCACGTACTACCCTGCTCCTCAACATCAGAATCGGTGTCCTACCTGGAACCTGTGTGAGGGAGCAGCATTGCTCAGCATGCAGTGCAGCTGTGTCCCCTGCACCTGTGTGAGGGAGCAGCATTGCTCAGCATGCAGTGCAGCTGTGTCCCCTGCACCTGTGTGAGGGAGCATTGCTCAGCATGCAGCACAGCTGTGTCCCCTGCACCTGTGTGAGGGAGCATTGCTCAGCATGCAGCACAGCTGTGTCCCCTGCACCTGTGTGAGGGAGCAGCATTGCTAAGCATGCAGCGCAGCTGTGTCCCCTGCACCTGTGTGATGGAGCATTGCTCAGCATGCAGCGCAGCTGTGTCCCCTGCACCTGTGTGAGGGAGCAGCATTGCTCAGCATGCAGTGCAGCTGTGTCCCCTGCACCTGTGTGAGGGAGCATTGCTCAGCATGCAGCACAGCTGTGTCCCCTGCACCTGTGTGAGGGAGCAGCATTGCTAAGCATGCAGTGCAGCTGTGTCCCCTGCACCTGTGTGAGGGAGAAGCATTGCTAAGCATGCAGTGCAGCTGTGTCCCTGCACCTGTGTGAGGGAGAAGCATTGCTCAGCATGCAGTGCAGCTGTGTCCCTGCACCTGTGTGAGGGAGAAGCATTGCTAAGCATGCAGTGCAGCTGTGTCCCCTGCACCTGTGTGAGGGAGCAGCATGCAGCATTGCTCAGCATGCAGCACAGCTGTGTCCCTGCACCTGTGTGAGGGAGCAGCATTGCCCATCATGCAGTGCAGCTGTGTCCCCTGCACCTGTGTGAGGGAGCAGCATTGCTAAGCATGCAGTGCAGCTGTGTCCCTGCACCTGTGTGAGGGAGCAGCATTGCTAAGCATGCAGCGCAGCTGTGTCTCCTGCACCTGTGTGAGGGAGCAGCATGCAGCATTGCTCAGCATGCAGCACAGCTGTGTCCCTGCACCTGTGTGAGGGAGCAGCATTGCTCAGCATGCAGTGCAGCTGTGTCCCCTGCACCTGTGTGAGGGAGCAGCATTGCTCAGCATGCAGTGCAGCTGTGTCCCCTGCACCTGTGTGAGGGAGCATTGCTCAGCATGCAGCGCAGCTGTGTCCCCTGCACCTGTGTGAGGGAGCAGCATGCAGCATTGCTCAGCATGCAGCACAGCTGTGTCCCTGCACCTGTGTGAGGGAGAAGCATTGCTAAGCATGCAGTGCAGCTGTGTCCCTGCACCTGTGAGGGAGCAGCATTGCTAAGCATGCAGCGCAGCTGTGTCCCCTGCACCTGTGTGAGGGAGCAGCATTGCTAAGCATGCAGTGCAGCTGTGTCCCTGCACCTGTGTGAGGGAGCAGCATTGCTCAGCATGCAGTGCAGCTGTGTCCCCTGCACCTGTGTGAGGGAGCATTGCTCAGCATGCAGTGCAGCTGTGTCCCCTGCACCTGTGTGAGGGAGCAGCATTGCTCAGCATGCAGTGCAGCTGTGTCTCCTGCACCTGTGTGAGGGAGCATTGCTCAGCATGGAGGGCAGTCATATTACACAGATGTGTGTATTTACATTTGTACGGTTTGGGTAAAACAAATCTATTTGGATAGAAGAGTGCTCAATATAAAAGAACACTCTGAAGAGAAACAAAGCCTTCTCACTGGGGTGGAGATGCAGCCCAGAGAAGGAATGCGTGGGGGATGCACAAGTCCCTGGGTTTGATACTCATTGCTCGAAAAGACAAAATTAAACAGAGACGAAAACAACTTCATATGACAAGAATGGAGGCAATAGGGACTGGGGGGGACAGCTCAGGACACATATACCCTTTTCGTGTGCACACACACATGACTAAAATTGAAATAAATCTTTTATTAAAAGAACAAGGGATGAGGATGGTAATAGAGCATGTTAAATTGAGAACACGAGTTCTTTTAATACACACTTTTCCCAATGCTGGCATTTAGCTAACAAGACAAAGCCAATACTCACATCTATTCATTCCTAGCATTAAAATTTTACTCTGTGATATTATTGTTCTCCATATTTTATTTATAGTATAAAATATTCATCCTATAAATAAAATCAAGAGTCCTTAGAGACAGTGATCTCATATTTTGGGGACAAAGAAGGGTCAGGGTTAGCCTGAATGTCTGATTAGTGCAGAGACAAGGGCAGTTTTGAGGGTATGAAGAGGGCTACTAAAAAGACAAAGAAGAAAGATGTAATTATTTACACATTAGCAGTGACAGTAGTATCACAACAACCCACATACAGTATGTGTGGAGACAGTAAGTTCCTTTCACTATGCAAAGTCTTAGAGAGTTGCACCCAGATATGACTGTGCTTATTTTAATATAATTGAAAGATGGACAGAATAAAATATAATCAGTATTAGTTGGCTTCATTAAATGTGGGGGTACTTGTTTATAGCTGTCTGATTAAATAAGGATATACTCTTTTTGTTGTTTGTTTTTTGTTTCTTTGTTTTGTTTCTGTTGTTTTCGTTTTTGTTTGTTTTTGGTTTTTGAGACAGGTTTCCTCTGTAGCTTTGGAGCCTGTCCTGGAACTAACTCTGTAGACCAGGCTGGCCTCGAACTCACGGAGATCTGTCTGCCTCTGACTCCCGAGTGCTGGGACTAAAGGTGTGAGCCACCAACGCCTGGCATATATGGATACACTCTTGTCTGTAGATTCTAGATAGAGAATGACCAGTGTGATGCATTCTAAAGAAGCCAACTTATTGTGGAAAAACAGGAATTGAACCCAGATCAGAACGGACTTGTCAGCGCTGGTCCCACACCAGAACGGAGGAGAAGGGGTCAGCACGGAAGGGAGACCCACCTTAGAGGAACAGGTGTGTGCAGGCTTCTTGCTTGAACCTGTAGGTCATGAAGCTTCTAGATGTGCCTAGGAAGTAGGAGACGGCAAGACCACGGTGCCTCCTTGCCAAATGAAATAGCACCCTCGCTGTGCTGGCAGGGAGGCCATGTGCAGGGGAAGGAGGGCCGTGGAAGCAGCCAGACTCATCTACCTTTGACTGCACCCACCCTCCTTCCTGCCGCTGAGGAACTCCCTTGCCCCAGCGATGAATGAATGGCAGAGCAGTCAGAATGAAAGGCAGTCTAGGTCAGAGGCAGGAGGGAAGATGTTTAACGCAAGAAGACCAAACGTGTGCAGTCGGGCTCCAAGCCCGCCGGGATTTGAAAACACCAGAGTAGCTGGAAACATGAGAGACAGGTGTGCTATACATGCACTCAGAACTTACTGGCTGGGCAGCTGCTCAGCCCTGCCCCAACTCCCCCTCAGTCCCCTTGGCCAGCCCAGAAACTTCCTTGTAACTCCAGCTCTGTCATCAGGGCCCGGCAGTCCTGATTGCTCCTCAGAGGGTGCTGTGACTGAGGTAGGGGAGTCGGGTACAAGGCTGCCTTGCGCCTTCCTCCTGGTTTCAGATACTCACTCCTTTTTATTTCAACGTCCCAGCATAACCAGTCTTACACTTTAAGGGACAACACTCTGGAGATCTTGGGTACCAGGCCAGACCTGATGCTGCCCACTACATTCCTTACAAATGGGAGCTGCCTGCCTAAGCCATGCCCCATGGTCGGCTGGCTGCTGTCTAGGTTTACTCTCTGGGATGTGATGGCCTGAGCTTGGAAGATGGGTGTGAGAAGAGGAACCAGGGGAATGTAGCCCCCACCTCCGCCCCCAACTTTGCTAGCTCTCTACCAGAAAACCCCTCCTGTCTGTCTCCAGGGTCCTGGTCTCTGCTGAGTGTCAAGTCTTTTGCTTCTTGAACCAAGAGGTGGTTGCTGCATGCACTCTTGACTGAATACCCAGCCTTCTCTCCTGAGTTTCCCAGCATCTCCCGGCCATCCCCCTCCATTCAACACTTACTGTCTTAAATACAAAAGAGGTTTCCCTGAGGACATCTGTGAAAATGACAGCATGTAGCTGCCTTAGGCAGGTCCTTAATGATGTCGTGAAATGGAATCTTGGAAAAGAGCCTCCTTCGGGAATGTCCTGTGCTCATGCTTCAGGGACTGGAGTTGGCCACCCTCTTGCCACAGCTGGAGATGTGCCGTGAGCAAGCTGATGGGTCTTGATGGGGGCCCTGACAGGGAGAAGATCCGTGCTCCCCAGACTCAGAGGTAAGATAAGGGAGAGGTAGTGATCTTCAAGGTAAATGTTGAAATTTACATAGCATGCTCTCAGATGTCGGGCAGGGACCATGCAAATATCAACGCACACACAACCGTGCATCCCTGCAGGCCCCTCCATGCCTAACTATGGCTTTGCTTTGGGGGAAATCAGTTACCCACATCCTGAAAATATAATGAGGAACTAAGGTACTTTGAGAGAAAGATCATAGCCACGTAACCCTTATTACAATATATTACCATGTCAAATTTTATTGTTAGTTACTATTGTTGCTCTCTTAGCATGCTTAATTAATAAATTTGGCTTTATCATAGGTATGTGTATAAGAAAAAACATACAGCTCTGGTTGACATTTCAGGCATTCACTGGGGTTATTGGGACGCATCCCTTGTGTAGACGGACAGAAGCAAAATTGTTTCTGCAAGAGTTCTTACAGTGCAGCTGGTGTCTCCTGCTGGGGTAAGAAGGGAAACTCCAGGTCCAGGGGATTGGGAGAGACCACACTTCTCCCTCCCTCGCTCCCTCCCTCCTTCCCTCCCTTCCTTCCTTTCTTCTTCCCTCTCTCCCTTCCTTTCTTTTAGAACAACTCAACAAAATAAAATTCTGGTTTTATTGTTGAACATTGTTTCACACATACAGGCCAAAAATAAATAAACAAATAAACAAACAAATAAATAAATAAGCAAACAAAAAAAACTTTTTTCTTTGGCCTTTTTAACCCTCTTATACAAACCAACTGTACTTATAGTAAGTACAGCTAGGTACACACACACACACAAATGTTACTGGAATGCTCAGGACAAGATTTTCAAGTTTGTTTTTTTCCTTTTCCTTTTCTTTTCTTCTTTGAGATTATAATGGACATGGTCACACCACAAGCAAGGTCAGAAACAGGACGGAGAATGCTCAGAAGGCTGGTTTGGTCACCCATTAACATTAAAAATGGCTGACTCCCTAACGATATGCACAAAAATATAAAATGTAAATAAGAAATGCAAACAAATTTTCCTTTTAAAGTATTTTTAAGGAAAAAGTAAGGCTTGGGCGGTTTGGGGTTTTGTCCCCGTCCCTTGCTCCACATTCATGTTGAGGTTCAAGTGGGGTGCAGGGTGCGTGTCAGCTGTGGGCGGGCGGGGCCTGCTCCTCCACTGGAAGGAACCATGTGGGAAGGGGAGGGTGAATGCTATGTGTGTTCAAATGGTAATAAGCCAAGTGTGACCCAAGGGTGAGAGTTGACTTTGACCTCTGCAGCTGTTCATTGCCAGGGCCCCGCTGCGCTGGTGTGGGCGAGGTGGGAGGGGTGAGGGGCTCTGAACCGTGAAAAGATTGCAAATCACAGGGCATCATGTGAGTGTTACACTTGTGAGCCTTGTACACTCAGTGTGTAAGCATTCACAGTAAGCAGGAAGTCTATTGAGCCCGGTAAGTCAGCTGACCAGACCACACCCATCCCCGTGGGCACTGAGCGCCCTCCAGGCTTAGGGCTAGGAGTCCGGAGAAAAGATTGTGGATCAGGTTCACAGAGACGCTACTTTTGTGGTACTCAACCCCTTCTGAACTTGTTTAGGCGCCCACCCCCACCCTGGGCACAGGTTCAGCCTTCTGGACGTTCCACGGAGCAAAGCTGACAGACACAGCAGGAAAAGACACATGGATATTTTATAATTGCACCCAGTCCTGTGCACGGTCTAGGGAGCCATTCAGGCTCACACAATAGAAGCAAGAGGAGCCCCCGAGTTCCCCGGTTCTGGCCCACAGAGCAACAAAGCAGGCATGGTGGCTCCGCAGGAGTGGGTGGTGCAGCTAAGCTGCTCTGCAGCCTGTGACACAGACAGGACGAGGCCGAAGGCCTCGGCATCCAGGAGGTGTCTAGGGACAGTCTGGGGCACTTAGGGAGGGGCAGAAAGAGCATGGAGCAGTCCCTCACAAGCCTCCAGCCTTCTGCTGAGAGGAAGATTGGGAGAGGATCACAGGGCCATCTTCTAGTAGGTTATCTGTAGCCAAACCTCGCCTAGTGGAGACGTTCGAGGTCACTGGGGGCTCCTTGCTGGAACCCCGTGCCCCTACCTTTGGGAGCTGAACGCTCAGTAGAAAGAAGAGATCATCGCACAGGACATAGCAGAACATTTCAGAGACTACTGGACCTCAAGGATGGGGCCAAAGAGTCCAAGACAGTCACAGCCTGCAGCACACTGGGCACCAGCTGGGTGCTCAGCGCCTAGAGCTCCCTGCGCTCCCAGCCCCGGAGGATACGGAAGCGGGAAACCCCGAGTCTGCTGCCCTTGGACGCCAGGGTTAGCACTGAACCTCTGCCTGACTCCCGGCCTGGAATGGGGCTCCCTGCTCAGTATTGTCTAAGCTTTACACAACAGACCCCAGTCCCCACTCTCAAACAGGCATGGCTGCTCCCCTGACACATCCGGAGGCCGCCTTCAAAGACCCTCGGGAAGCTGTCCAGAGGGGGGGTTTCTTTTCCATAGCTCTGCCTGGAAGTTTCTGCTCCAACAGAAACTTATGTGCCCAGGTGCCCGGTTCCTTCTCTGTGCTGCAACAGACTTTCTCTCTGAGCAACCATGTAATCAATCAATCTCTCTCTCTCTCTCTCTCTCTCTCTCTCTCTCTCTCTCTCTCTCTCTCTCTCTCTCTCTCTCTCTCTCTCTCTCTCCTCCTCTCTCTTCTCTCTCCACGAGCTGTATCTTTGATTGATTTGAATTTTTGAGACAGGTATCGCTGGCTAGCCTAGCATTTGATTGATATGTATGTATGTATGTATATAGTATGTATGTGTGTATGTATGCATGTAGTATGTATGTATGTAGTATGTATGTAGTATGTATGTATATAGTATGTATGTGTGTATGTATGCATGTAGTATGTATGTATGTAGTATGTGTGTATGTATGTATGTATGTAGTATGTATGTAGTATGTATGTATGTATGTAGTATGTATGTATGTATGTATGTATGTAGTATGTAGTATGTATGTAGTATGTGTGTATGTATGTATGTATGTATGTATGTATGTATGTATGTATGTATAGGCCAGGCTGGCTTTGGACTTGCTGTGATCCTTCAGCCACGGCCTCCTGAGTGCTGGGATTACAGATGTGCACATCTGGCTCCATCTCCCGGGAGGTGAGTATTTGTTTGTTACCTGTTAGTAGTGGGCCGAGGCTCAGGACTGCACCTGAGGAGTCTTCAATAACCATTTTCTGGGGTCAGCTACATGACTTAGCGGGTAAAATTACTTACAGCCCATGAGCCTGGCAACCCGCGTTCTTCCCCTGGAACCCACACAAAAGTGGGAGAGAACCAACTTCACAAAACTGTCCTCTGACCTCCACACACACCCCACGGCACACACACCCCCATGTGAGTGTACACTCATGAAGAATTAAAAAAAAAAAACACTTCCCAAGACGACCCAGCAAGACATGACATTCCCGTGTTTCCAAAATAGGCCTGCCAAAATTCACCTGCGTCATCCCTGTTAGTTTTCACATGGCTTGGACCCCAGCATTACTGCCCTAGTGCTTAGACAGAGGATCTGAGGCTCAAAGCAGATCACCACCCATCAGTAGGCAGAGCTCTGCACAAGCCCTCGACTCCCCTCTGCAGTGGCCCTGGATGGCCCTCATGGGATTGGCGATGTTGCAGGTAGGGCCCAAGAGGGTCGCCTGACCCCTCCTGCCACACTCTGTCATAAGCTGACAGTTTCAGGAGACCCTGCCGTTTGGTGGTGTCCACAGTAGCTAGAGCCCATGCAGACATTGCTACCGATTGCTGAAGAGCAGGGCTCAGGCAGTGCCAATTGAAAGACACTTGTCTGCTAGGGACACAGCTGCTGGTGCCTTTTAGCTCACTGTGTCTCTGAACCTGTGTTCTCTGGTGCAGGGAAAGGCACTTTCCGGGGCGGCTGAACTTTCTCGGCAAGCCACTATTTCCTGTTTTGTTCTCTATTTATACTCTTTAGTTTTGAGAAAGTGCTGGTGGCTTGGTGTTTGGGTTGTTCTTCTTTTGATCACTACAAAGCAAGCTTTTCAAGGTGTGTGGGGGGGGAGAAAGAGGAAGGGAGGGAGGGAGAGAATACAGAGCGAGGTTCTTTTCAATACCTCGCTAAGAAGAATCATGAAAATTCCCCAATAAAGCAATTAAATTCCAGTAGTGCCAGCCATCACCAGTCATAACTCCCCACATCTGCAGACCTGTTCATCAGCCTCCAGAGTGTGTGAACTTCTCAAGGATGGTGATGGCCAATGTTTGTTGTCACCTTGACGCACCGGACAAGAGAGAGCCTCTTTCCTTGTGGTGGAATTGCCTCCATTACGTTGGCCTGTGGCCATGTCTATGGAGCTAATTGATGGAGGAGGGCCCAGCCCACCCTGGGCAGGCGGTCCTGGATTGTATAAGAAAGCAGGCCGACCAAACCAGGGGGAGTAAGCCAGGAAGCAGCCCCTCCACAGCTTAAGCCTCCAGGTTTCCACCTTGAGTTCCTGCCCCGACCTCACTCCCTGACGAACTGTGACAAAGAAGCTGAGCCAAACAAACCCATTCCTTCCCAAGCTGCAGCTGAAACCAGTGCATCAGAGGGAGCTGGGCACTCTAGAAAGCTGTGCGGCTGGGAAGAGAGGCAGGAGCCCAGTGCCGGCATGGACACCAGCCCTGTCTGGACGGAGGTAGTCACTACTCAGTGGTTCACTGTCCTCTGGTACTTCACCAAGAAAAACCCACTTTCCAAACATCAGGAAGGCAAGGGCCATCCCTGATTCTGAGAAAAGAATGGGCCACGTGAGGGGCTGGAGAAAAGGCAGGAAGCAGAGCCCTCTCCCAATGCCTCTCCCACTCACAGGACGGAGAGCAAAGGGCACGGAATTCACTTCTGATCACCAGGGCTCACAAAGGCTTCTGGGATGCCCTGATCAGGGCAGTTGCCCTCACCCCCACCAGGAAGGCAGTTGGAGAGGGTCACTACCTCTCTGGCTAGTGTTTCCACACCCTCACACAGCCTACTGTCCTGCAACACTACCCAGACAAAGCAAGGTGAAGGGCAAATCCTTAGCCCAAAACGGGCAGGGCTGGCCTGAAACACTGCTCTCTTGGCCTGCTTAGCCTTTTACCCACCCCCCATGTCTTCTGCAGAGCACTAAGGAGGTGAAGGTTCACGCAGACTCCCTCGGGAGGACCCCCAGGAAGGCAGAGCTCCCCCACATGTCCAGTGAGTCCTACTGATGTATTGGGGTGTGCAAACCCAGCACAGATGACTGCATCACCGCCCCTGCCACTAATAACATAGCTTCTCCCAGATGGTGCTGAGCCCGGGTCACACTCACAGGCCACCGGAGGAGAAGCAGGCATGTCACACCCTCAGAACTCACAGTAAAGTGACAGTGTGTCTGTGGACCAGGTCTGCCACGAAGCCTCTATGGAGCCACTTCTTCTATCAGAGCACCCTGCTGTTGGAAGACGAGATTGCCTCCATCCCACACCCCACACCTGGGCTGCGTGGAGATTTATGCGACCTCCCCAGGTCTGGCTCTGAGCAGGTCTTTAGCCAATACAGACGGATTAAAATGAAAGGGAGGGAGGAAGCATGGCTCAATGACAGGCTTCCACTTATGGCCGCCAAAGGAAGTCAATAAAGGGGAAAACAATGCATCTTTGTCCGGCATGCTCCCGGTGTGGTGTAGTCAGCAAGCGGGGCTTGGGAGGACACCATGCTCCTGGGCTGGGTCTCCTTCCTCAAAGCTCCCCAGAGTCTCTGAAGCACCAACTAAGCCAGTTCGTAATTAGCATTCAGTTGACCTTCTGAAAACTCTTACCTACATGAATGTTTTGGGGACACTTAGGCATTCCTGTGGCGCTCTGAGGCTGTACGGGCGCATCAGGACGAGCACCCGTGCAAGAAGGCACACCCACAGGGTCATCTAGGAAGAGACTCAGTGTAGGAGCTGGAATGGACAGCGGAGCACATGTGAGGGAAACAGGAAACAAAGTCAGAATTGCCCTCCTCCTTAGGTTCCCTGGGAAGTTAGAGCCACCAGAAGGCACCAGAACTACTCCGGGACTGTTTTATTTCTATCTAGTAAAGAACAGGAAAGCGTCTCAAAGAAGTGCCAGGACATGATGAGACAGGGACCAAGAGGTAGGGACCAGACGTGAGGGGACAGAGACGGGGCCCAGGCACTGGGACAGAGGGCCAGGTGGACACACTGATTGCGGCTCAGGGTCACGTGAGCTCCGGTCTCTGCAGCCTCAGACGAAATGGAGTCTGAGGTGCAGCAGGAGCCTACCAACAGGTTCTGGGAATTTTCTGCCGAATCCGGACAAGCTAGAAGGGCAGAAAGGGGTATGCTTTGTCCCAACTTCCAAAGCAAGTTGGCCCCCGAGTGTGGTAACTAATTAATCACTTCAGAACACCCGCAGGTCTACGAGTACTTCTAGGGGATGACACCTTTGCTCGTGATGTGCACTGACTCCAGAAGGAATGATTCCCTTCTAACGTAAGGTTTAACCTGATGAGATTTCTTAAGAGAAAGGTCAGGGTAGTTAGAGATCAGAAGCATGAAATAACCCCAGGCTGTTTACTCTTGCACAGTGTTGGGCAAACTTCCCAAGATTATTTCCGAAACAGACGGTTTGTCACACATGAGCAGGAGGGTAGTGCCATCAGGTGGAGTTTGTGGCTAGTGAGCCACTGCCAAGGTGGGTGGCAGCACAGACCAGCAGGGCGCCTCTAGTGGCTAGCCTCTGGTCATTGGTTAATTGTCATCTTGCTGGGAACATGGATGAGGGTTTGGAAGGCAGACATGCCAAATAACCAGCTCGGGAGAGGCAGGCAGTGCTGTGGATTACAAAGCTAGAGTTCAGAATGCCATAGACACGCAAAGCCAACTGAAGGAAACCAATCGGATGCCCCATTGTTCGCAGATGTACAGAAACGACGTGACAGAAACCGTTCCAGTGAAAAGAGAGACGGCTCAGTGGTTAGTTATGATCACCCGCTGTTTTTCTAGAGGACCAAGTTTCGATCCCCAGCACCCCCCACGGTGGTTCACAACCATCTATAACTTCACTTCCAGAGGATCTGATGCCCACTTCTGCCCTCTGCAAATAACTGGCGTCCTCGAGGTATGCAGACACACACGCAGCCAAAGCAACCAAAATAAAAATAAACAAACCTTTAAAAATACAGATTTGGGGACCTTAGTTAGCACAGACCTGGCTCTGACCATGATCTAAAGCATTTGATGAAGGAGCCTCTGAGACTAAGACAGCCCAGGGTCCAGCTCAAAAGACACAATAATGCCATTGTCTGCATAACAGCTGGAGTCTTCACCTGTGTCTACACAGAATTAAAAATAAATATTGACTCAGAGCAGGAGGGAAAGGCGAGGCATATGGAGCTTCCCTTTGTGGACCAGTCAAAAATAAAGACCTAGCTGGAAAAGAAAGTAATCTGTGTGGCAGCACAGTGTGAATTCACTACATGAGCCGTGCTTTGCCGCAGCCCCATGAGTCTCTCCATCACACTGCGTCAAGAATTCAGATTAGAAAGAGAAGGACGCAACATAGAAGCCTGTTATCTGAAGGAGAGAGAAGAAAAGTAGTTGTCTTGACGATGTTAATTTAAACTTATTTAAGCATGCAGTCCAAAACCTAGGCATTTCTTTGTGCAAATAAATTTTCTTTCTTGAATCAAAACAACGAAGAAAAACTTCTTGAGGTAGGTCCTGTGTAGCCCAGGCTGGCCTCAAACTTGCAATAAAGCAGAGGATGACCTTGAACTTCTGATCCTCCTGCCTCTACAGCCCAAGAGCTGAATTACATTCACCACCATGCTTGGTTTATGTGGTTAACCCTGGGAGCGGAACCCAGAACTTCAGGCATCTGAGGCAAACACTCTACCAACTTTGCTACGTCATCCATGGCCTGACAAATACAATGACATTTTCACACACACACACACACACACACACACACACACACACACACACACACACAATTTAAAGTTGGGTGTGGTGGCATCTACCTATAACCCCAACATCCCAGTGGCTGAGGCAGGATAACCAAGGGTTAAAGACTAGCCTGACATACACAGGAAAATACTTCCAAAACACATTTAAAAATAAGAGCATTAATTAAAAGCGTAATAATGCTAAATTCTCATTATCTATGTCTCGGTCTAACTCAAAAGTGGGTAGGCAGGAATTAATGCAACCATATTTCAACAGCAAGTAGAAGTGAATGGGAGACCAGGCAATACCACCAGAGGGACCTCCACTACAGGAGGAAAAGTTCCTGTGTCTGCATGAAATGAGGGCTGGGAACTGTACAGAACCAAAAAAACAAAAAAAAAGCTATCCTATCCTACTGAAAGCCAGCCCAGCACACCCGGGCTCCTCATTTCTGTTTAGAAGTCTGTGTTTCTCAACACACTCTATTTCCTTCTGTCACTTCTTCATAGGAGAGAAATCCCTAACTCCAAGAAGCTCAATTTAGTAAGGACATGTAGTGAGATAGTGAGATATCCACCCTGCCGTACCTATCGGTGTGACCTGGGGGGACTAGGTCTGGGGTCCAGGACCCCAGCTCGATCTTGAGCTCCCTGGTCAGAGGCAGAGAGCATCCGGAGGCATCCTTGGGATGGGTACCTGTGGTGGTCATCTGTTTCTGGTGTGAGTGATTTCTCCCTGGATAAACACCCATCAGCCTATCGTTTCCCAGATTCTCATTTACCACGATAAGGATATTACATCCTATTAAAATAAGAAGGGCGATGTAGGAAAAGAAAGCTATTGTCTTCATCTCAGCCATCAATATCTTTTACTAAGGTCCTGTTATCAGTCTCTTGTTACATTTCGTAACAGGTTTTCAAAATGTATCTTTGAGGGGAGACCCGAGGGGCACAGGCAGTGCAGGAAGACGGTGGCTAAGAGACAGGCTCACGGTGGGGGGACTCACAAAGAAGGGCCTGGCAGATAGATGCTGATTGAACTGATTTGATTTGATTGAAACTGAACAGATTTAAATGGAGATTCTCAGGATGAGGCATTTAATAAACCTCAGTCTAATCGAACTAGACTGGCAAAATAAAACATGGTAAATCCATATCCTGGAACGCCGTGACTTCCAGAACCAGCCATCTCCCTGTCCCAAAGCGGCCCAGAGGGACCCATTCAGGCTTCCCTGGTTGCTGACAGGGCAGTGTCTCCAGGGTTTATAAAGCCATTAGGCAATGACAAGGAAAGTAGCCAATGGCTTTGTGCTGTTATTTCACTTGCATATTATTCAAGCTGCACAAAAGAGAATACATATTTAGAGGTGCCTAGATACACCTAAAATTGACATCTAGTTTTAGAGTAGCTTGTTGATGTATTGATTCATGTCTAGCTGAGTGGATCAGACAGATGCTTGAATTCTTAAGTATTCTCTGATCGCCCGATTGATTAGCGCACTAGTTTCTAACACAGTCCTAGTTAAGTACCTCACACCTGGTAGCTTGCGGTAGCCGCAATGGGCTCTGTCACCAGGGCCCAAGTCTAAGGTCAAGACGACGGCTGTGCTGGTTTAGTCTCAGAACCGACAGATCCTGAAAAACACCCCCTGCCTCTTTCCTGGCCCCTCCTGGTGCCAGCAGGCCTCGGTATTATTTGACCGGTACCCGCATCAGTCCAGTAGCTCCCTCCATTGCCCGGAGGCTTCTCTCTCCCTCTGTTTTCACACGGCACCAACCCAGCGTCATCTCATCTTAGCTAATTGCATTTTCGAAAACTGTGCGTGTTTCTGAAGGGTTTGAAGTGTGAGAGTGTGTGGATGTGAATAATCTGCTCCTGCACAAGTACCACCTGTAACATTGTCGGGCGTGGTTTTCAATAATTAACTCTCCCTGTGCAGTTCTTTTTCCTACTTCTGTGTTCTTCCCCTCCCCCACCCCAGACAGGTCTCACCTAACCAAGGCTGGCCTTGAACCCTCAACCCTCCTGGCCCCACTTCCCCAGCTCTTGGATTACAAAGGTATGACTACCACCACGCTCGGCGCTAATCCAACATAGGGTTCAAAGTTCTATAGACTGATGCTACCATGTGACACCACCTAACTTCTCACTAATTCCAGACGCTAGTTTTCCCCCCTTTTAAGATTTTCTTCTTCTTTTTTTTTTTTTTTTCAAACACAGCTCCTATGATAGCCACTCCAGGGAGTGAAATTTATTCCTCTTTTCCACCACGTATGGAAGTGTCGGGTGTCTTTTAGTGTGTATATTGGCCATTCATATATCTTCAGCTTAAAGTGCTTATTCTGGTTTTTTTTTTTTTTTTTTTTTTTTTTTGCACACATTTTTGTTGCTTGCTTTCATTGTTAAGCAATAAGAATTCTTTATATATTCTTAAAACTTGTCTTTCGTTTAAATGTACATAGTGTAAAAATTTCACTACCCTCTTTGGCTCAACTATTCACTTTCTAAATATAATCTTTTCTACCTTGACTTTCATTTATGTGCCGTTTTATTCATTGCTGAGGATTGAACCTAGCACCCAGGGCAGGCTAGGCAAGCACTCTGCCGCTGTGCTACAGCCCCTCCAGACTTCAAATAGTGTCTTTTAACAAGCAGATGTTTTAAATACTGTATGGAGTCGATATAAAGACTGTTTACGATTGTTGTTTTCTGTGTCTAAGAAGCATATCACACTCCAAACTCATG
Source organism: Cricetiscus sungorus (assembly GCA_030556225.1). Lineage (NCBI taxonomy): Eukaryota > Metazoa > Chordata > Mammalia > Rodentia > Cricetidae > Cricetiscus > Cricetiscus sungorus. The sequence goes on from JANBXA010000731.1 coordinate 2,551,325, forward strand.
AACCATCCTTCTGTGCTTTCTTCCAACTTCCAAGTCTTGTTTCATGAAAAACATGAAACTGGGTTTGGGGTTTATTGTTCCCCTGTGGATGGGAGTCACCCCCAGCAGATACAAGAGATTTCCTAGCCCCATTAATTGGCATCTAATTCTGGACTGGGGAGGGGGTGCTGGGGTTTTGTTGTTGTTTTGGTTTTGGTTATTATTATTTGATTTTGTTGACATGAGTCCTTGTTATTTAGCTATAAGTGGGCTGCTTCTCACTGGGTAGCCCTGACTAGCCTCAAACTCGTAATTCTCCTGCCATAGCTTCCCCTAAAGTGTTATGGAGACAGGCATTTGTGCGTCTAAACTCTTGATTTTGTTCTGTTAACATATCTTTCTATCCGTACACTGATGTCCATCTCTCTGGGTTACATACTTTATGTCTTGAAATGAGATAGGCTACATCTTTCAACCTGTCTTCCCTTCTCACAACTGTTATGTGGGCTGAGATTTCAGCTCAGTGACAGCATTAGCATGCTCAAGGCCCTGTTCCAAATCAGCATCACAAAAGTTATTTTGTAATTGTCATTTGATTAAAAAAAAACAGCCTATTGTATTTTTATTGGGGATGCTTTGAATCTATGGGTAATTTCAGATGGATTGAAAGTTTCACAATATTCTGTTTACAGTTCTCACATGTGATGCCAGACTGTCTACTTGGGGCTCTGTTTGTCTACAAAACAGTTTTACAGGTTTCTTTGTGCGTACTTCACCAAGTATGTTCTGGTTTTAATGCTGCTGTGGATGGTGCATCTGTAACGGTTTCTTTTATACAGACGTGCAATTTATTTTTTCAATATATATGTGTGTGTGTGTGTGTACTTATTATAATCTTTAATAAACAAAAAATGCAACAGTCTAAAAAACTTACTGGTAACACAAATTCCTATTAAGTTTGATGTGTCATTGTACATGAGAAATTAATCATTAGATATTTAAGAACGCTGCCATCAAAGACTTCCAAGCTAGCTGTAATGCTGCAACCCCTCAGAGAGCTGCAAACTGCATTTTTAAAGAGCTGTTTTCTCTAGAGTCTCATCAGCTACACAAAGGCCTGTAGGGTTTTCATACTGGAGCTACCGTTGAGCTGCACTTGAATTTCACAGTCCTAGCACTGCAAATGCCTGAGCACAAACGCCACACACATGGCACAGCCATTTATGCTTCCTCCCTCCCGTCCCGCCTGTGGGCTCCTTCTCCTGCACTGAGCCTATTGGCCTGCGGGGACCTGTCTGTCTTCCGCGCCTCGCGCATGCTCCTGGCACCTATGCAGCAAAGCCCTCCCCTGTTCGCCTTTGGTTTTGGCTGTTTATTTGTTCCTTGCTCTTAGGTGACGACGGTTCACGCCGCTTCTCACCCAGCTTGTACACATTCTCTCCAACTCTGGATCTTTGGTCAATGCTCAGAACAAAGCTGGGAGAGGGGCACAGCGGCCTTCCCTTTCCTTTCCTGGCGCCTTTGTGAGGAATATAACCCTCCATCTCCCTGCCACAGGAGCTTGGCTACCCTATGCCACACGGTGACATTTCTTCTCGGGCATGACATTTTGCCTGCAGCCTGTTGGGGTCTCCATTGCCCATGCCGAAGGAGCAACATCCACCTGGTACAAGCTCTTCCCTCAGCCCAACACACAGATTTCCTTCATGATTTTGGCTTTGTGTACACCAACTCAATCCCACCAGCAAACTAATTGTTTGGCCCACAGGTTGAGAACCACTGCTTTAGATCCCCCAAACATAATATTCTTACTAATTATTTGAGAACTTCATCGATGCACCCCGATCACACTGCTTCCCATTCCTCCCAGGTCCACCCTCCCACCCTTGAGCCCCCCCCCCTCCCTCTCAGCTTTTAGGAGCTCTCTTGAGTAGCTTCCAGTCTGCACTGTTTCTCTTCTTGTGTGGAGCAGGGGAGGTTGCCAAGGAGGCCTTCACTGTCTCTCATTCTCAGTTGAGCCTGCAGTCATTGATACCACACTGCAAAACAAGCTTCCTTGCCCATAGCAGCTGGTGGACATTCGTGTGGCTTCCAGCGGCTGCAGGACGCCAGGACACCATCCTGGCATCAGACAGCCGCAGGAACCACGGACACCAACAAGGCCTCAGGCGGCAGCACACACACCCTCTCCCCACACCCACACCCATCCCTCCCCCTCCCCCCACACCCACACCCATCCCTCCCCCCACCCCTACCCCTCCCCACACCCATCCCTCCCCCACACCCATCCCTTCCCCCACACCCACACACACCCCCATCCCTCCCCCACACCCATCCCTCCCCCCACACCCATCCCTCCCCCACACCCATCCCTCCCCCCACATCCATCCCTCCCCCACACCCATCCCTCCCCACACACCCATCCCTTCCCCCACACCCACACACACCCCCATCCCTCCCCCACACCCACACACACCCCCATCCCTCCCCCACACCCACACACACCCCCATCCCTCCCCCACACCCACACACACACCCACTCCTCCCCCACACCCATCCCTCCCCACACACCCCCACTCCCCCCGCAGCTGCGCAGACCACAGTCATCAGCATGGCCTGCAGCAGTAGCTCGGGCCTCCTCAGACCGCAACACAGACAATGGAGGTCTTCGGGGAGGCTTCATCCAGAAAATGAAAATGTTTTGGCTCTGTTGCTGCTGCACTGCGCCAGGGAGATCCTGCAGCTGGCCAGTGAGTTCAGAGGCAGAGCCTGCAGGAGCTCTAAGCTGCCACAAACCGCCCTGCCCGTCCCACTGGGCAACTGCACGCTCCCTCCCTCACCCGTAGCCAACGCTAGGTGTCTAGTTCTGCCTCTTGCCCTGCCATCTTTCCCATCTGTGGATGGCACATTCGTTTACTAAGGTGACATTACAAACTGCTGTGTGCTCGCATAGGTCCCAGACAGCTTTACAAGAGAATACTTGCTACAGCGAGTCGGTGATCTGGCTCAAAGTTTCTGCTAAAGCCTGGACTATGGCTGAGAGTCATCTGGGACACCGTGTGATCCGGTGTCAGCCAGTGTGATCGCGTGGCTGGGCAGCGTGTCCCGGGGCAGGATCCTAGCTGGCTCCAGGCCACCGCGCACCTCCCTGGCCCCACTCGGCGCCCACCGGCTGCCACAGCTACAGCCACCACAGCTGCCACCACCTCTCTAGTCCTGCTCCTGCCACCCGAAGCACTCTGCCATCTTTTCTCCGACTTCACGAGACTGCTTTCTAAAACGGTGTTCCCATAGGACCTGCCTTTGCTTTTTGTTTGTTCCAGAAATAGTTTACGCTTTGCAAACTCATCCGCCACCGTGTCTCCCCTCAAAGCCTCCTCTGTCCCCCCGGCAGCCGCTACTGTCCCGAATCGACCCGGGACAGTAGATTTCCCTGTATGGGCAAACTTATCATGTGTGCATTTAAAACTCTACTTCTTTTTCTTCCTATTCCTTTTCAAATATTTATTTTTATTCCATGTGCTCGGCTTTTGTGTCTTCACGAGCACCGTGCACATGCCTGGTTCTTGTGGGGACTGGAAGAGGATGTCAGATTCCCCAAACCGATGTTGCAGGAGGTTATAATCATCAAGGGGGTGCTGAGAACTGAGTGCAAGATTTAACTGCTCAGCCATCGTCCTGGCCCCCAGGGTATTGTTTGTTTTTTGAAAGTGTATTTCTGGAGTTGGGGGGGGGAGGGCAGGATGACCCAGGTGATAAAATGTTTGCCACACACGCAGCGGGGCTTGAGTTTGTGTCCCCAGAACCCGTATTTAAAAGCTAGACGCAGGGGATGGAAATCTATCTCAGAAGCCAAAAAACACTTGTTGCTCTTGCATAGGACCCAACCTCCCCAGCACCCACCTGGGGGGCTCACAACCATTCATGACTCTAGCTGCAGGGGATCTGACGCCCTCTTTTAACTCCTGGTGCACCAAGCACACATATAGTACACATGCATGTATGCAGGCAAAACTCCCATGCATATAAAATAAAATAACCCTTGAGGAAAAAGAGGTGGGTACAGCAAAGCATAGCTGCAACCCCAGCTTTCAGGAGCAGAGGCAGGAGAACAGCTGGGGCTCCCTGTCCAGCTACCTATGGCTGAACTACCGAGCTCCAGTGAGAGACCCAGCCTCAGAGTTAACGTGGACAGCAATAGAGGAGCCTACGGCCTCCACAGATGTGTGTGTGTGTGTGTGTGTGTGTGTGTGTGTGTGTGTGGTGTGTGGGTGTGAGTGTGTGTGAGTGTGTGGTGTGTGTGTGTGTGGTGTGTGGGTGTGAGTGTGTGTGAGTGTGTGGTGTGTGTGTGTGTGGTGTGTGGGTGTGAGTGTGTGTGAGTGTGTGGTGTGTGTGTGTGTGAGTGTGGTGTGTGTGTGTGTAGAGAAAGAGAGGATGAGTGTGTGTATGAGTGTGTGTGTGTCTGTGAGTGTGTGTGAGTGTGTGTGTGTGAGTGTGTGGTGTGTGTGTGAGTGTGGTGTGTGTGTGTGTGTGTGTGTGAGTGTGTGGTGTGTGAGTGTGGTGTGTGTGTGTAGAGAAAGAGAGGATGAGTGTGTGTATGAGTCTGTGTGAGTGTGTGTCTGTGTGTGTGAGTGTGTGTGTGAGTGTGTGGTGTGTGTGAGAGTATGTGGTGTGTGTGAGTGTGTGTGTGAGTGTGTGGTGTGTGTGAGTGTGTGAGTGTGTGAGTGTGTGGGGTGTGTGAGTGTGTGTGTGTGAGCGCATACTTATACACCCTCCCCCAACATACACAGACACATGTCACACACCCGCCCAACGCAAGATTGCATTTCTTGCCAACCTTTTGCCTTTTTTATTTTACTTTTCTTCCCCCGACCCCCGTTGCTTTCCCGTCTTGTTAGTGACTGACAGCTCCAGGATGCTGAGGTGAGAGACGGCACCCTGCTTACTACTGTCCCTAGGAGGATATTTTTCAGTAATTTATCTCTAAGTAAGACACTACATGTGGGGATGCACCGATGCCTCGTATCAAATTAATAAATTTTCTTCTGCTCCATGCTGGGATGAAACCCAAGGCTTGTGTATGCCAGGCGGATGTTCTACCACTAAGCAGTGTGCCCAGCCCTGGGCTCTGTAGACTCTCACTATGTAGTTTGCACAGTCCTTGAGCTTGCCCCTCCTCTGCTGTAACAGGACCCCAGACCTTCGCACAACTGATGCCATGTTTCAGAGGCACCATTCTGACCCTGAAACCCGAAACATAGGCTGCAACACTTTCCACAACAGGAACGAAGACTTAAACCATCAAAAACTTGGTTCATGCTTCCAAACGTGCTAACCTTACTGTTTGCCTTCTGTAGTTCTGCTTTTTGTTAACTGAATTGTGCCAACTAAAATGTGGGTTTTGGTCACAAAAGACGAAGAACGGTGAGGGTCCGGGCTGCACAACGTGGGCACGTTTCCGGTTCAGCCACCGGCTGGCAATGAAGACTTTCTCTTCTGCTTCTGTGTGTTTCCTCCGTTGAAAGCACCTCATCACACTCTGGATATAGCCTTCCTTGTTGTCTATTGGAAGTATACTGTAGGCAGCCCTTACCCCATCCCCAACTGACGCTTTGCATTGCCCGTTTAACCAATTTTGAGAGTATAATTTTTTTTTTTATCTATTCTAAAAACTTTGGCTTTACGGATATATCTCTGTTGCTGGGATTTTCTCCAAAGATATTTACTCTTAACTAGATGGATCGCTCTCTTCCAACTACTGTGAATTTCATTTGATTTTATTCTAGTTTTGTAACATGGAAACCTAAGTAACTATTTTAGATCTTTCTTCTTTTCTTTTTCCTTCCTTCCTTCCTTCCTCCCTCCCTCCCTCCCTCCCTCCCTCCCTCCCTCCCTCCCTCCCTCCCTTCCTTCCTTCCTTCCTCCCTTCCTTCCTTCCTTCCAGTCTTCCTCCTTTGTTTACTGTGTTTCTTCTTTGTTTTATCCAGACAGTCTCATGTAGCCCAGGCTGATCTAAACTTGCTATGTAGCTGAACTGGTCTTAAACTCCGGATCCCCCTGTTTCCAGCTCCCAAATACTGGGACTAAGCTAACAGTGCCTTATTTTCTAGTGTGTGTGTTTACAAGCAGAAGCTCATAGCTAATCACCAGGCTGAACACACAAAATGTTGATTTGCTGGAGGTTTTTTCTTATGTTCCATCAACTCAGAGTATTTTCTAATTTTCCTGGTGATTTCTTCTTTAACCCAAAGGTGATCATATAGCATTTTAAAATTCACGTTTCTGGAGATTTCCTGACCTGCTTATTAGTGACTTTTACACATTCTCTGGGATTCGGGCCTTTGGAATGCATTGGGATTCATTGAAATGTATTGAGATCCATTTTGTGGTTAGTTTGGGTTGATCTTGGTGAATATTCTGTGAATTAAAAAAGAATATACTGGACATGGGAGACAGGCCTATAAATCCATCTCTCAGGAGGCTGAGGCAGGGGAATTGTGAGTTGGAGGCCAGTGTGGGATGCGTGGTGAGGTCTACATTAACAGTGAATGATGAGTCAGATACAGATGGCAGCATGTCTGTTCTGTAGTTGTAGAATGCAGCGCCATTGACGTAGGCCCAGAGCGCTGCTCCGACTGTCAGTCTCCTCATGCATTTTTTTTTTCCAGACCTGGTGCAGCAGCTACAGAAAGCACAATGTGAAAATCTGCAACTGAAATTGCACATCTGCTCTGTGTCCTTAGCTGTGTCAGCCTTTGGAGCGCGACTTTTGCACCTGTTTCAGTGGCCAGCAAACTTAAGATCTTTGACCCTCCCACCCGCCGTTGTGATTGTCTCTATTTGTAGTGAGACTACGGGGCCTTAAGCCCACTTTGCGTGGCACTGACGTAGTCATCCCATCAATCTTAGGGCTACTGTTTACACAGGCATCTTTAAACTTTCTGAATTATTGTTTTGTATGTGTTGTATGTGACTGGGTACCCCATGCCCTGCCACACGCTCAAAGGACAGAGGACCTCGGTGACAGTCCTTGCTTTCTGTCAGATTTATTTGTTGTGTTTTGGCTGTGAACACCCTCCTAGCTGGCCTGCTCATGTCGGGGCATCTGCCTGCCTCCACATCATCTCATCTTCCAATACCAGCACTGGGATCACGGATGATGCTCCCAATTAAATTCACACAGAATTCCAGAGTCCAAAAGGTGGGAAGATGTCTGAACTGTATAATTTTCCTTTCCCGTTTGGCCCCGTTTTGATGGTGCTTTTATCAGCGAAGCTCGGAAAGGGAAGTTGTGTTGTCGGAGGCTGTGGCTTCTGTTTGTTTCTATTTGTTTATTTTACAACGCTGGGATTGAACCCAGGGCCTTGAGAGCGTTAGACCAGGGCTCCCCAACGGGGCTGCCATCTCCAGCCCAGAACTTAAGGCTTTTTGAATATACACTTGCTTTGCACATTTGTGATGTTTACAAATTGGTTGCCTCTCAGAGGAGAAAAGCATGTCTTCTGTATGATCAGTTTTATTTACCGTGTTACTCTTATTAGTGCATGTGGGGGGTTGCATGATGGGACAGTGAACATGTACACACATGCACACGCGTGTGTAAGTAATGGGCAGAGGACAACCTGAGCCTGAGCTCCAGTGGAGGCAAGGTCTCCCATCGGTCTGTAACTTCATCAAACAGGTTAGGGCACTGGCCTGTGTGCTGGGTGCCTGCCTGGCTCAGCCTCCATCGTGCCTGGAACTTGGGTGCTCCTGCTTGTAATGGCAACAACACTGGACTGAGATATCTCTCCAGCCCCTTTTGATTCTTATCTTATTAATTTACTTAGTCTCACTTTGTAGCTCAGACTGGCCTTAGGTTTGTGATCATCCTGCTTTCTGGAGTGTCTGCCCCCTCACACCCCTTTGCCTTGTTGTGATGGTGCGCCTGTCACAGAGGACCCTGGAAAGAACTTTAGGTCGGGAGGAAGGGGAGGGGACTTCTTCATGGCCCGTTTCCCTGTAGGGTGGTGAGTGGGTACAGGGAATCGCAGAGAGGGCAGTTTGCTGTCAGACCTCTCTAGCAACTGTCTGCTTTGCAGAGGCTCCCTTGTCCGAGCGCCATCGTTGTTTGCTTTCCGTTTCAGCAAACGGGGGAAAGCAGTCACTACCCTGGAGTGACAGCTGTCAAACTCGCCGTACTCAAATTGCTGCTGTTGTTTGTGTCCTGATGTCACCACAGGATGCCACCTCAGGGTCCTCCAGACTGCATTCCTGCCCCCCCCAACCTCTTGGGGAACCCAGGCTCATTTCCTTCTCAAATCTGACGAGAGAAGGCCCATCTCTCACCCAGCTCACACCCCGCCTGGTCTCTGAACGCTAACTCCCATGGTCCCTTCTCCACCTCCTGAAACAGCTAAGCTCACTCAACCTCCTGTCCAGCCAGGGAGCTCACCAGGCATTTCCCTAACCAGATGAGCCCTCCTCTACACGCAGGCCCCACCATGTCTGTCCGGGTCCTGGGGTGAAAACTGCGCGGCTCTCTGTTGTTCCTGAGAAGCACTGGGTTTTCTCTGGAACACAGAACACCAAGTTTCCATCACTTCCCACTAGTCCCATTGACAAATAGAACGTTTCCTTTCCCAGATGTTTCCTTCGGCTTCCCAGGACCAAGGGTCATGCCTGTGTGTCTACATCTACCTGCAGGCAGAGGGCTGTTGGCGCCGTTCACACACGCTAAAAGCATACACTGTCTGTAGAGCCGTCGGGAAAGTGGGGTGGGTGGGGACTGGCACATGGGAGGGTGGAGAGGGAGGTTCTATTTACATCACTCACTCGTCCATTTCTTCCTTTCTTTGTCTAGTACTCACTCTCTGGTGGTATTTTGGGTACCAAGCATACAGTATGAATAAATAACCAATGTTATGATCCCATGGCACTTACCTCTTAGTGGGAAGAAACAGTTAAAAGCAGACATGGAACCAGCCATGCTGAGAAATGCCACAACAGTAAACCGATGTGGTGAGGGTCTGGGAGTGTCTTTCTAGTTAAAGGATGTTTAACAGGAAACCAAGCACAAAATCCCTGAGGCAGGCGCAGACTTAGTGTGTCAAACTAGCAATCCAGCTAAGGTGCAAAGTGGGGGTGCACAGGAGGGCCATGACGTGGAGGAGACAATAGGGACCATGGTGGGGTGCACAGGAGGGCCATGACGTGGAGGAGACAATGGGGACCGAGGTGTGGCGCACAGGAGGGCCATGACGTGGAGGAGACAATGGGACCATGGTGGGGCGCACAGGAGGGCCATGACGTGGAGGAGACAATGGGACCATGGTGGGGCGCACAGGAGGGCCATGACGTGGAGGAGACAATGGGGACCGTGGTGGGGCGCACAGGAGGGCCATGACGTGGAGAAGACAATGGGACCATGGTGGGGCGCACAGGAGGGCCATGACGTGGAGGAGACAATAGGGACCATGGTGGGGCGCACAGGAGGGCCATGACGTGGAGGAGACAATGGGACCATGGTGGGGCGCACAGGAGGGCCATGACGTGGAGGAGACAATGGGACCATGGTGGGGCGCACAGGAGGGCCATGACGTGGAGGAGACAATGGGACCATGGTGGGGCGCACAGGAGGGCCATGACGTGGAGGAGACAATGGGGACCGTGGTGGGGTGCACAGGAGGGCCATGACGTGGAGGAGACAATGGGGACCGTGGTGGGGCGCACAGGAGGGCGATGACGTGGAGGAGACAATAGGGACCATGGTGGGGCACACAGGAGGGCCATGACGTGGAGGAGACAATGGGGACCGAGGTGTGGCTATTCTTGGTCACTGGAAACACTGTCTTTTCTTGAGCTGGAGGAGGAGCCACTGAGCAGAGCGGAGACACGGCTGCGGTTGTGCGTATGTGCATTCTAGATTTGCATGTCCCTTTGGCAGAGAAGAATTGTCTATAGAGGAGGATCAGGTGTGCTCACACCTAAAGCCAGCCCCAGCACCTTCCTTCCCTCTTGGTTTTCCTCGCACAGACTGCTTCACCCTTCTCCGCCCTGGCATTAGGAAGAGATCCTTACATGTATGTAAGGATCCTTGCATGTATGTATGCTTGGAGTGGGCATACATCCTAGGCACAATCCCCACCCCGCCCAACAGAAGATGTTCCCTCCTGCATGGTGACCCTGCATAGCCTGCTTCGCCATGTGTGGGGCCTACTTATGACTTGCCTGCTTTGCTGCTCTGCACCCTAATGAGACTAAGAGTGTCTCTGGGGTGAGGTCTGTCTTCCTCACCTTCCTATCGTAGAGCCTTCCACAGGGGCGAGCATAGAGCTGAGACTGGGGAGCCATATTGGGTAGGTGGGTGAGTAAACGATTATGTGAATGGAAATCCAGGTGGCTTTCCAATTTTCCATGGCTAGAATGCCACGCTGATTTTTACCACATCTTAACAAAGGAAGAGACGGGAAGGAAGAGGAGTGACAATACCAGGTACTTTTAAAAAGCAATAAGCAGCCCTTAACCCACCCCACCCCACCCTCAAGGACAGAGTGCAAACCTTGAGCAGCTCTCCAGGGAGAAAGGAACAGATACTGTTGAACGTCACTTGTCACATGCCAGGCCCTGGCACAGACATTGATGGCTGTGCTGGATTCTCAGACTCGGAACTCGCTCAGGGGAGGGGACTCGTTGCTCTCATTTTATAGGTAGAGACTTGGCCCTGTGTGAGTTGCCTGGGGCCTGCAACACATAAATGACAATGTGGACATGTGCCCTCCACCCTGAGGCCTCAGGAATAAAGCAAGAGCAGGGCCAGGGCTGGAGACAACGGTGACCATTTGACTAAGGCACAGAGTGAGTGCATGAGGTAACAGTCCTGATGGGAGATGCCATTCTGTAAATATGTTTCTCTTATTGGTTAATGAATAAAGCCCTGTTGGCCAATAGGAAGGCAAGATAGGCAGGACTAGGAGAGGTGGAGGATTCTGGGAAACGTAGTAGGGTCGAGATGGGATCTCAAGAAGAGAGGGCTCGAGTCTGGCGTTCTCGGTAAGATAAGACCATGTAGAAATAAATATATAAGTGATTGTGGGTTAATATTTAAGACAGAGCTAGCCAATAAGAAACTCTAGTAACCAGTCAACATCTTTATAACTAATAGAGTCTCTGTGTGTTATTTTGGGACTGAAGCAGCTCTGGGACCAGGCTGGTGGGAAACTACACGTAACAGTATCATGCTCATTCTCCTGGGCTGCGGGGAAGATGGAGACCGAGGCCTTTTGAAGCCAGCACACTTGCTGCCTTTTATAGACATGAGGGAGAGTTTAGGATTACTTCCTGCAGCTCCCTGGAACTCTGACCCCGCTGAATTTGTGGGCCTCACTGTTTCTGTTAGATGAAAGTTGTCAAGTATGATGGAAAAACCTGACTCTGCTCGGACCCCAGCCAAAGGTACACTTCCAACTTTCTCCAAGCTGTGGATTCTCGGCTCAGGAGACAGTGACGTCAAGTTCCATGCATGTGGTGAGCTGTTTTATAGGCCCTCGGATAGAAGCGCACAGAGCAGCTATAACCATGGCAACCGGAGCTGATGAGATACCACACTGGCTCTGAAGCAACATCTTCCCTGTGACATAAGGGTAGTGGCATTAACATCTGGCAGACGTTCTCTCTGGACAAACTGGGACAAGAGGACCAGAGGGAACAGGGGCCAAGGCTTTCACACGGAGGAGGCCAGCTAAACATAAGCCTCTGAGAACCGTCCAGGGAGATGCCCTTTCTTTCTCTTCTCAGTAAATACAATGGGATTTATCGTGGGGACAGGTGACACCAGAGAGGGTCCTGCGCCTACAGTCTTCTCTGAGTTTTGCATTTGAGACATGTTGGGACAAGTTAGAGGATCTCTTCTCAACTTAGGACAGTCAGACAGGGAACCCATCCTCTAATCAACACTGAGCTGGGCCCCAGTCTGGCAACACGTCAGTAACTCCCGTGTACTGAAATAGCCAGCAAACCCAGGCCATCGTCTCCCCTCTAATCACGGCAGTGCTAAGGTCCAGAGAGGCAATGAGAGGTGGCTTCTCTACCTGAACAGTGGCAGGGCTATAATTCCCATCCTGGGCTACCAAGACACTAGTAGCTGGGGCTAGGGTTCAGTGGTTAAGGGTGCTCGCTGCTCTCGCAGGGGACCCAGATTCAGTCCCCAGAGCCCACGCAGTGGTTCACAACCACCTGTAACGCAAGCTCCAGGAAATCTGATGCCCTGTTCTGGCCTCCTTAGGCATTGCACGCACACACACACACACACACACACACACACACACACACACACACACACACGCACGCACGCACGCACACACGCACGCACGCACACACGCACGCGCGCACACACATGTGTGCATAAACACGTATAGGCACACAAATACAGGCATAAATAAATCTTAAAAAGTAAAAACGACACCAACAACCTACCCCAGGACCTTGTGTGTGATAAGAGGGAAAATCTCACAGTTAAACCCCAACCTGCAGACACAGGAGATTGGCTGTGGGCCTGCACATGCCCGTGAGGCAACAGGGCTGGCAGGGGGCAACTCTTAGTCGAGAAGGGGGCGTTAAGGGACAGTAGACTCACTTCTTGCCCTACAAAACTCTTACGCAAACAGAGTAAGCCATTCTGTGCCTCTCATCTACTATAGTCACACGATAACCGCTTTCACTCTGACTAATCAATAAATCAAAGTCACTGTACCCGTTGACTTATCTTTCTGCACTGACCTCCTGAGACGCACGCACACACATGTGCGCAGGACTGAAATGCTCAGGACAGCGCCAAAGCCGTCAGCTAAGATGGCCCAGCCTTGCAGACTGCTGCAGCCGGGACCTCAGATAAGCCCTGTACTTTCCCATGACACCGAGACTGCACGGCATCCCCAAGGGCTGAGGTGGGTGGGTTTTGGTCATTTGGCGGATGTTTTCCATTGTTTAGGGGTGTTGGTTACAAGTTCTTTTTAAAAGGTCATTGCCAGGGAGGAAACTAAGCAAAAAAAAAAAAAAAAAAAAAAAAAATATATATATATATATATATATATATATATATATATATATATATATATATATATTAGATTCAGGGATTTTATTCTGAAAAGAATAATGGGGGATATAGAAATACAGAAATGATGGGATAGAGGGTAGATTATTGAATCTATCTACTTTCAATATTTTACATTGGTATGGATTTTTTATGTTGATACAAATTTAAGGTTATGTTTTATACTATATGTGTGTGTGTGTGTGTGTTTCTACTCCTTGTTTAAGATGTTTTTGTATACTGATAAAAATTTAAGGTTATTTTTGTTATACTGTATATATATATATACATATATATATATGTTTCTACTCCTTGTTTAAGATATTTTGTATATTGATACACATTTATATACTATATTATATTTCTATTTCTTGTTTAAGGTATTGTACCTATGCAGCTCATTTAAAGAATGTCATGTAAAGTTTTAGTCCTTGAGAGCTATTTAGGATAATAAAGAGTTTAGTAGTTAGTCATTCATAACAATCAAACTTGCAGTCATGTTAGATATATTTTCAAGGTCAAACAGAGACATATTGTAATAAATACATTGTCTTCAAACTCTTCAGAGGCCTACAGAATGTGGCATTTAAAATGTTTTAATAACATAGTTTTTCTTGACAGTGAGACACACGTGCTCCTGGCAGCATCAACCTACTTCTAAAAAGGATGATGGGCATTGAAGAACTCCATATGTAGTTTGCTTTCAATGGGGCAAAGCTAGCCATCCAGGCAACAAACTGCCCTTGCCTCAACTGCCGACAGTAAGTACGCTGTCCGAACTGGACAAGCAGGACGTACAAAAAGGCGATTGCTGAAATTTGTCAAGACAAGTTAGGATGGTCCTTCAAAATTTCCTGCTTCACAAAAATTTCTGTCAGATATTCTAGGCCTTTGGACCAAAGATGGATGCCCCAACATTGCCAAGAAACCTTGGGGTGACTGTCTAGACAGCCAGATGTGTCTGTCATTTCTAAAGTTTGTAAATGGCTCTAACTTCCTGTATCCCTCTCAGGTCTCAGATGGGGTTGAAAACTAGATAGTCACAGTTACAGTTTTCCTTAGTTATGACAAGATGTAAATTAGGTACAAAACTTTGAACTCACCAAGAGAGGATATATATCATGGAGTATTTTCTCTGAACTTGCCAAATATAAGTGGACTGGACTGGACATTGTGAATGTAATTCTTACTTGATGACTTTTTATTGTATATAGTTTCACTTTGTTAAGGTTAATACCCTTCCTTTTTATTTAGACAATACCTGATAGTTGTGCTTATTGTAATTAGTTTTGCTATGTTAGAATTAAAACCCTTCTTTTTTATTTAGACAGCAGGGGAAAATGTCAGGGGAGATTTCTTTGTGTTGCCACTCCAAGACCACCTGAGACCACCAAGACAGTCAGATCTTAGCCTGGAGGGTGAAGTCCACATTCAGCTGGCTGGAGTAGACCATAGAGTTTTCTGGAGGACTTGGAGGAAGCTAGAGGGACGCACAGGAGGAATAAGGAGGGGCAAGGAGACGGGTACAGGCCTTTCCAATCAGGGGAGACCGAGACTGTTACTCGTCTCTTCCTGGATCTCTCAAGTTTATTCCCTGATATTTAACTCCTGACTTTTATTTTAAAAATAATAATAATAAAAAGCCTCAATATTTCTCTACTGAATACCCATAAATTTCAGGGGGGGCAGATAAGCTAGTCACTTTTGATTCATGACGCCATTATCCTCTGTATGGTGTTTAAGTCACAACATGAGAGAAAGCAAGAAAGAAAGGAAGGAAGAAAGAAAGAAAGAAAGACAGAAAGAGAGAGAGAGGAGGGAAGGAAGGCTGAAGAGAGAGAAAGAAAGAAAGAAAGAAAGAAAGAAAGAAAGAAAGAAAGAAAGAAAGGAAGAAAGAAAGAAAGGAAGAAAGGAAGGAAAGAAAGGAAAGAAAAAGAGAAAAAGAAAGAAAGAGAAACCTTTTCAAAATTGTTCAGAGGTCGGTCTATCACGGATTGGAGCTTCTCTGTCAATCTTTCACTACCACTTTGTTAAAACAAGGGCTGGGGTGCTGACAGATGAGCAGCTAATCGCTGTTGGACACAAGCCGACAGAACCCCACACCCTCCTTTCAGAAACGCTTGGCTCTCCTCCCCAATCCCTACCCCTGGAAAGACTCCACAGAGGGTCTCGATGAAGGCCCAGGCCTTCTGCTGCCACAGCCCCTCATATTCCCTGGGACCCTTATTAAAACGCCTGCAGCATAAGATCCCGTTTCATTGCTGGGGGCTCAAGAAGCCCTGGCTAATAATGCTCCACACAGATTAACAAACCGCTGCCTCAGCTTTTCTTGTCCCACTGCAATCTTATTTTCATATTTATTAGCCCAATTCCCTGTCAGACACAGGTGGGACTGTCTACAAAGCGAGGTAAGCACTCTTGAGGGCTGGGTGAGGGGAAACACGTGGCCATGTCCTTGCAGCTCCTAAACTCGGTTTGCAGCAGCCTGTTCTCCTGGGCACAAGCCTGCCAGTGCTGCCCAAGATAGGGACTAGTCCCCTCCAGCTGTGTCTTCTATTCCTGCTACTGTAAAATGACTAGGTTGTTTATTCTATTATCCTCTTACTAAAATTTAGCAACCTACAGCACTTCTGAGAACTAATTACAGTCTGCGGGGGGAAATTAGACCAGTCCACCCAGCCATCAGGTCCTAAATCACATTAGCCTAATTGCATGATATTCGGAATGAAGTCTACCTGTGCACACTGTGCCCTGTTACTCCCCAGCCTCCTTGAGCCTGTCTGTCGAGTCTGTCTGTCTGTCCTGTCTGCATCCTTACGCAGAACGCCATCACATGAAGATGTGACACAAGAGGGTACCAGGGCTGAGAAAGAGAATGTGGAAGGTGACAAGAGGTCTTGAGGAAGGATGGGAGAGCGAGGGAGAGGGCAGAGTTCAGGGTCAAGTGGCCGCTTTCATTTTTTCTTTGTTGCGTGCCTTGTAAAATGCACAATGAATGGGTGCCCCGGCATAAGGGTGTGTAGCAACACATACACTGGGGGTGTGTACCCCAAAATTATTTACAATTAGGCAATTATAAGCAATAGACATGAGTATGCAGTTGAGAACACAGCAAAGAATATTTTGTGCCCAAATGTAACTAATAGAATCTGAGATTTGTAAGCTCTTGAGTAGGGGTGGTGAGATGCTACCAGGGAAAGGAGCTTGTCACTAAACCTGACGGATGACCTGAATCTAATCCCTGAAACCAACATGGTGCAAGGAGTGAACTGATTCCCAAAAGTTGTCCTCTGACCCCACACATATAGTGTGGCACATACATATATGCACATACATGCACATACACACTAAAGTGGACGTTTAAAATAAAAGTGCTAAGTGACCAAGACACTATGATTTACAAAATACATGTAGAAATTAATTCCCTAGTGCCTCCATATTAAAATGTATGACCCTCGAGGAGTGATTAAGTCACAAGGGCTCCCCTCTTGTCCCACGAAAGGCATTTAGCGCCCCCACAAAAGAGTCAAGATTGATAGAACCACTCCCTGGCCCTCTCAGTCCCCCCCCTTTTTTTTTAAAACCTGACCACCTATTTTAAATGTAAGAGTGCTCTGCCTACATGTACACCTTTAGGCCAGGAGAGGGCATCAGATCCCACTATAAATTGTTTTGAACCACCATGTGGGTGCTGGGAATTGAACCCAGGGCCTCTGGAAGAGCAGCCAGTGCTCTTAACCACTGAGCCATCTTTCCAGCCCCCTCATTACTTCTTACATTATGATACTGTATGTCCATCTGAAGAAACAGAAACAGTTTCTGGGTATGTCCATCACCCAGAAACATGATGCCATCTTGGAAACAGAGGGCCTCCCTCTGCAGACAGCAGTGTTCCCCATACTCTGATCCCAGTCCTCCCAAGTCCAGAGCTGTTATGTTTAAGTTGTCAAATGTAACACCCACAGACAGAGACAACCAGATCTATGTCCTACAACAGTACCATTGGTGCAGTGTGGGCAAAGCCGGCCAAAGGAGAAGGAACAGGCTCCATGGCTGCGGAGCCACGAGGCCTGAGCAAGGACAACAGGAAGTGGATGGGGACACGGGGAGCAAGAAGGTCTTGTTTTCCTTTCTGAACTCATGGGGTGAGGGAAGTTGGGAGTTCAGTATTGTTCTCAGTCGGCTGAGAAGGGAGGCCATGATTCCCATGAGGACGGAGCAAGGAGGGAGAGGTATGGGGGAAGTGGGCGAATGCTGAGCCTGGGTTTGGAAATGCTGAGGTTAGGGTTTTCTGCAGAACAAGTAGCTCGGATGTCCTCTGGAACTTCTGATATTCCAGCAGTCCTCAGGCTCATCACTGCTCGCACGGTACCCCTCCCTCCCCATGACTCCAAATCTACTGATGCATCCGGATAATATGGTGGCCCCTCTCTATGGTCATAGCATCAGTGAGATCAGCGAGGGAGGGACAGTTAGTCAGGGTTACTCCTGGGCTGGGGGGACAGACATCTGCCTCTGTCCTGGAGGTTCAGTCTTTGGGGTTGGGGCTTGTCATCATCAGTAAGAACCCAAAACTAAGGGTGTCCGCACTCAGTCTTCTGTCTTCCACACCACGCAGGGATCGGAATACACTAGAAATCTCTAATCAGGTGCATGGTGGGAAATGTGGACAAAGGAAATCAAAATCCCTAGGAAAACTCTCCTGCCAGGCAAGCTGCACTAGGGAGGTTTCCTCTCGGGCTTAGCATGCCACCTGTGACTGAGAAGTCTGCGTCCAACCATCCACAACCACACCCACAGTGTGACCAGAGCCCTGTTTTACAAGTGACGCCTCTTCAAAGCTACCCGTTTGACAACACCCTGCTCACCATCACATCAAGATGTCCTCGAATTAACTGGCCAGTGTTGACTATGACTTCGGCGTGGGATTCAGGAATGCAGGGCTTCCTTCTGACCCAGGCACTGTCTCTGGTGTTGCAGAAAGACATTTCACTCAGACTCAGACAACGAAGGGTCTCATGGGGACACTATTCAACGGGACAACAGAATTGGAGGACAGAGAACCCGGTAAAAGGGTGAAAACGCGATTCACAGTTTTCACAGGTCTAGAACTCTTGCCATCAAGACTCCCCTCCCAATCGGTATTTGAAGCATCTTAGGATGGACGCTGACCGCTGGGAAAGGGTCGCATGTTCCGCTAACAGAGGTCACGCTTTGGACCTGACTCAGCAAGCGTGAACTCCGCATTGCCAGTGCGCCCCACTGGTATTTACAGGGATGTGGGTGAAAACTGCTAAGACTACCATTGGCTGGGCTGTGCTCCTCGTGCGCAGAGGCCTATCTGGCAGCGTGACTGTATTTGGAGATGGAATTAAGTAAAGTAGAGTGAGGTGGTAAGGGTGAAACCCCCAACCAATAAAACTAGTGCTTTCAAAAGAAGAGAAAGAAGGCTGATGAGTGGTGGCGGAGGGGGAGGGTGGGAAGGAGTAGGAGGGAGGGAATCAGCAGTTAGGAGCACTCTTTACTCTTACAGAGGACCCAGGTTCAATTCCAGGCACCTACATGGTGGCTCATAGCCAATCATTCCTAAGTTCCAGGGGATCGAAGGTTTCTTCGGACTTTCCCAGGCACCAGATATGCGTGTTGTGCACATCCATACATGCAGGCAAAACATTTGCATGCACAAAAAATAAATAATTGTCTCTCAGAGTAGAAAATAAAGAGTCACTAAGGACATCCAAAGTTACACTAAGAAACCCTGTCTCAAAAAACGAAAAAATAAAAGTAAAAGAAATAGAGTAATAAAAAAGCCACGTGAGGATGGAAAGCACACAGTGTCTGGATACTGTATGCTGTTGTGTTGTCTTTGAAATGCTCAATTGCTATGGAAGGAATAATTGTTGCAATACACTTGATTATCAATGCTGCTGAATTAATCCAACTTATATATTTTTAAAATGCTTCGACTTTCAAATTTAAGTCTAAGGACAGGTTACTGGGGAAAAGAATTTCTATTTTTGTTTCCACAGAAAATGAAAAGCTGTGGATTTTTTCCAGACTAACATGGTTTGATCAAGCAGGACACCCTGAAACAATGTTTCAGGTGATTCAACATTCAAAACAGCTGGGACAATGCAGCCTTGCAGACCACTACAGCCAGGATTTCTGCATCTTCTTAGGATCCCCCATGACAGCGCCCCCTACCAGCAGAAAGCAGTTTGGAAAGAATGATGGCCATATTCCCAACTATTGATTATTTATGGATTCATCAACAATTGTCTTGCTATCATTCTTTTTTGTGACTCCTGGAAATGTTGTTAATGTTTCTGATGGAATGTTGCCTTTGTCAATTTTACTACCCAATTGAGCCATGCTATTAAGGTGATTAATGCCACTTGTGTGGATCCTGTAAAAGCTAGTGATTACTGAAATTTCATGTCCCATATGGGGGGATGGGTACAGCACTGGTCGGGGACTATTGCGTTATCCCTACTGGGGGTCCTGGGTATCGGTGCCTGTATCTGGATTCTGCAACCAGTACAATAGACAGGCAAGTGTCACCTGACAGACACTCGTGGCCTTGGCAGTGTAACCTGAATCAGCCCAAGTGTGGCTACAGATGCTGGAGAAGCGATAACCAATGACGGGCAACTCCTAGCGGGATCAATGCCGCCTAAGGCAGGGAATGATGAGAGCATTTCCCATGACAGGTGAGGTATTCGTTCCCCAGGCGCCCTAAGACAGGGATCACTTCATTTAAAAAATAAAAAGGGAGGAATTGTTGGGAAATTTAAGTACTTGTCCCTTACAGCTCTCTTCCTCCCCACCCAGCTGTAGAACTCCCGTGCTCTCAAGGTTGATCAAACACGGTTGTTCTCATAACTTTCCGGTGTGCAGAGCCCATGCCTTGACCCCAGGTGTGGGTGGTGCGTGACTTCCTCCTGTGCTTAGCCCGTCCTCTGGCTTGGGTATAGAAGCCCACTACTCCATGTAATAAAGGGCAGCAGCCTCCTCTTTACTTCTTGTGGTGGTCGGTTAGGTGTTTCAATCCCGACACCCTCCGCCAGCTCGGTACTCTGGCCGCGCGGTCGTGGCAAAGCCCGACCGAATGGTTCTGCTCTTTGGAAGCATACCCCCGGTATCAGATAGGCTCTCTCTATGCAGCCCTGCTTGGCCTGGAGCTCGCTTGCTGTGTAGACTAGGCTTGCCCCAAACTCAGATCCCCCTGCCTTTGTCCCCAGAGTGCTGAGATTAAAGATATGGACAGACATACACACTCTATATTACACTTTTAATATTTATTAAATTTTGTGTGTTCCACTTAAATAAGTACTTCTTAGGACATGTTTGGCTAAAACTTTATTAAGTAAGTACCTTTTTTACATGTGACTTCTTGGTATGTTGCCCAGACTGGCCTTGAACTCCTGGGCTCAACTACCCTCCACCCCCTACCCCCCCCCCACACACACACACTTTTGAGATTCTGGGGCTATAGACATGCACTGCCATAGTCAGCTAAAATAGAGTTTGAGTAAGTTAGTCACACTTATAAATTCATGTGACATGTTTAAGGTTAAAAAATACAAATATAAGCGTTATAAGCCCTACTGGCTGACATGACTGTCAGTGCTGTAGTTGGAGGCCCCACACCCATGCACATATGGGCAGTAGTACTAACAGAACTCAGAAGTTACTACCAGAAAAGAAAAAAAAAAAAAAGGACAGGAAATTGGGAGAAAGATGTGGGAGAATCCAATAGCAATGTGGCTGAGGAGTGAACATGATCAGAACACATTGGCTACATACGGGAAATCTTCCAAAGATATTATATGTAAATAAACGTATTAAGTAGAATGAAATACAACGTATTAGCTTCCTCTCTGGAAATGCACAGTTCTAACTGCACAGACTGGGACAGGGATGGGTGGTTTACGGGATGTGCACGGAGCAAAGTATTTGTGTCTTAGTTTGCCCCGGAGGCGGCGATCACCCCGGGCCTGTAAGGAGCATGCCTCCCTTCTTAGGCGCTGCGTTCCTTCTTTCCTAGGTATAAAAGGAATTGCCAGTAGAAGGAACTTTCTCACTGGGTCCCGTGATCCGCTGCTGCATTAAGAACTCTGTGACGTATGACAGATCAGCAGTGTAGAGAAAATTCATTGAGGTTCCTACATCTTTAAGGCTTTATTTTTATTTTATGTTACATGTATGTTGTTTACCTGTATGTCTGTGTGCACCGTGTGCATGCCTGGTTTCTGAGGAGATAGGAAGAAGGCATCGAATCCCCTAGAACTGGAGTTATAGATAGATGCAAGCTGCCATGTGGGTTCTGGGAACCAAACCCAGGCCCTCAGCAAGAGTGGCGCTTTTAATCAGATGTTTAAGGAGGAGAGAGTTAGCGACATGGCCCACAGTGACGAGAGAGGGGCCTCTTGGCGATGAGCTGGTCACGGTTTTTCCAGGCACAATGGTGGACACACAGTTAAACACGCAGAAACCAGACCAGCTGGAGTCCTGGGTGAGGCGGGGCTTACTACAGGGCGGAGCACCAGCCTGCATATGGAAAAAGCTCATTTTTCCGAACCTACGAATAACTTCAACACAGTATACCCCTTGGCCTGTTTTCTGTTCCACGGCAACACACTCGGCGTTAGTACTTTATAAGGAAAAGAGGTTTGTTTAGCTCCCAGGTTTGAAGCCTGAAGACGTGAGCTTGGGTAGTCTGGTCAGACACACCTCCGGCGAAGGCTCTCTTGGCTGCACCACGCTGTGGCAGCTGGCTTCTGATAGGACCATATGCAAGAGGGAAGAGCATCACGTGCAGAGACAGGAAGCCAGAGCCAGGCAGACGGCCAAGCTTTCGATGTCCACAGTTTGCTGTGTTGGGAGCTGTCGTCCTCCGCCCTCACCCCCAAGCCACACCAGCCCCTTCTAAGGGCAGTTTTCCCACTGGCCTGATCACTTTATCTAGGGCTCACTTCTTAATGGTGCCATTACCTCGGCACCACCCTGGGGACCCAGCCCCCAGCCCCTGAACCTCTGGGGACATCCTCAAGCCACACGCAGACCTTGCGAGGGATGTAACTGGTGCACGGATCGAAGGCAGGCTGATCTGAATTCTGCGCAGAATTGCAAGAATAGTTTACGATTTCAGAAAATCAGGTCAGCTGTTGTAGTCCGCACTGGACGGACGGGTGTCTGTCACTACCTGTGGCGCTCTGCAGAGAATTCCGAACCACTCTGCCTCTACCACTCTCTACTGTTAGGACCACGCATGCTGATGGTCTATCCTAAGACTGCGGGTGTGGGTGGGATATATCACCTAGGAATTTCACTTCGGGGTTGTAACCAGGCCGTTAAAAGTATTTGTAACAAAAATGGAGGAGTAAGGGCTCCCTGCTTTGCAAACAAGTTTTCCGCGCCCATGCTTCCTTCCCAGGGGGTTAAGTAGCAAGTAGCTTCCTCTGGGAGGCAGACAGGATCTGGAACCACTCAGCAGGGCTGGGCAGGAGCAGCTGGCTCTGGGCATGAGAGAGCTCTTTCTTCTCCACCCTCGTGGGTGAAATGCCCAGCCCACTCTTCAAACTGGAGAAGGCATCCATCCGACCGCACACAGCCACGTGACCCTCGGCAAGCTGTTTAATGGAAGCCTCAGTGTTCCCTTCCGTGTGACAGATACAACAGCCCCTCGTGTGTTGGCATCTTAAGGGACCGGACAGTGTATGCATGCACAGTGTCCCCCCTTTCCACAAACGCAAGCGTCAATGTGTTACTGTTGCCAGCACTTATCCCTCGCTAAGCTGGTTTCAAAGTTCCGCTTGTCTATATCACCTTGACAGTGAGGACTGACGAAGAGAACAGTCTCTAGGAAGGAACCAGTGTCCATGTAACTTCACAGATCAGTCCTATGCAATTCTGAGGAGCCCGTGGGTACCGCTGGGGGAGAGGAGCCCGTGGGTACCGGGGGAGGAGAGGAGCCCGTGGGTACCGGGGGGAGGAGAGCCCGTAGGTACCGCTGGAGCATCCTAACAACCGGAAGGCAGAGAGGCTGAACTCAGTTCTGGGAGGCAGACTTTCAGCCCCACACCCACGTGGGTGTCTGCGGTTTGCCTGGGCACAATGGCTCAGGTTGTAAGTTCTTGCTTTTAACTTTTTCTTCAGATGTCTTCCCCTCAATAGTGTTGTTTTGATTGCTATTTTTAGCCTTCTAGCCCCTAAAACAGAGTGAGCTGGCTGGAAAATCGGGGGCCGTCTTGGATCTGTGGCTCCCATACAAACTCTTCATAGCCCATCCATTGTCTGTGTTCAGGGAAGAGAGGGAAAGCCCTAGAATTTGGGAGTAGCTGCCTAAGGCAGCAATCAGGAGTAAGGAGACCTCAGCCTCGGCCCAGCCTGCATTTGTTTAACTGGTAACTCAGAGCACCCTCTGCTAAAATTAACCAGCAGCAGCCAGGCCTGCGTTCTCACGGAAACTAACAGGTTTTCTGCCTCCTCACCCTCATAATAGGCCTCTAAATATTTCTCTCTTCAGCCTTAAAATGCCAGATATAGTTACAAAAAATGACCTGACCTATGACCAAAACCAGAAATAGCTATATGTATTTCAAATGAAATACAGAAATAGCTATGTGTTTCATAGTTTTAATCCTCCCCCCCCCACCCCCACTGTCCTGATCTCAGACTGTTAGTAGGAATTCAAGTCCCTAACATTTGGCCAGGCTTCTGCTAGGGACACACCAGAAGCAAACCTTCCTGGATGGACCCACTCTGCTCTCAGCACCTTCAACTGTTCGACCCTTCGCGGAGCTGTGCCAAATGACTTCCGCCTAAAAGGGGAAGGCGAGAAAGGAAAGGACCCTCCTTCTATGCCATCAGTGACGACAGCAGCCCCCTTGTCTACACATCCCAGCCCAAATTGAATTTCTCACTTCTCATCCCTGAAGAGAATTTATCCTCATTTGCTCTCATTAAAGCAACACACACTTGTATAGCTTCTCACTTGGGGACCAATTAACTATATCGACATCAAGCTCTGCTGTAGCCCTTACCCTACTGTTCGATTGTTTTATTTATGTTGAGCATCTAATGTCTTTTAGGTAATGAACACTCCAAACAGAAAGATAGTTGGGTGTGGTGGTGCATGCCTTTAATCCCAACACTTTGGAGGCAGAGACTAGCAGAGTTGTATAAATTCAAGGTCAGCGTGGTCTACATAGCAAGTTCCAGGATAGCCAAGGCTATGTGGTGAGACCTTGTCTCAAGGACTGTAACATCACACACACACATACACACACACACACACACACACACACACACACACACACACACACACACACACACGCCACCAAACAAGAGCTACATCTAAACACTGCCAGCAGTGATCGAAACGTTAGGGGTTTGTCCTACCATTTCTGTTTGCTTATAATCACAACACCAAAGGTTTATAGCCTTCCCCTTGACTCTTTCTTGCTAATTAGACAGTAGAAGAGATGGATTCCAGTAGACACTGCATATTTCGGCACCAATAAGGAGAATTCATAGTAGATGCCCCAGAAGCCATTAATAAATCCCAAATCTCAAGGCAAATTCCAGCATGGGTGAGCAATGGAGATATCATAAGCCAGGCCAATGATCACAGGCTGAAAAATGACAGAGACCTATTGCAATAGGCGCAGTGTACTGGTCAGCACGCCCAATGCCTTCCACAATGATTTCAGTCATTGTTTTGGGAATGAATGGCATTCTTCATGGCTGATGGTTTGATAGGGCTGACATCTCCACAATTTCATGACAGGGAAGGCATCTGAGCCTTGGAGTGGTGAGGGTAAGAAGTTAGCCTCCTTTCCAGAAAGCCAAGAAAGGAGGGTGTGGCTCAGGACCAGAGATGCCTCGGTCCATTTGGCAAAGTGACTTGCTGAGCAACCGTCACAGCTGAGTTTGCCCCGTCCAGAACCACACTAAAGGCCACGGTGGGCGAGCGTGGAACCCCAGCACTAGGGAAACAGAGACTACTGGTCAACCAGCCTAGACAATCAGCGAGGAGGTTCATGAGAGACCCTGCCTCAAAAATTAAGATAGGCAGCTATTGAGGGAGTCGCCTGATAGCAACTTCTGACTTCTACAAAACATGAGTACGCTTAGGCATGCGTGTACATACACATACATATACACACAGAGTGAGTCTCGCACCAGATGTGGTAACAGACCAGAAAGGGTTAGGCCCAAAGGGATGTTTCAGTTGCACAAACTTCTAATCTTGTTTCCAAACTCAAAAGCATGAGTCTTCATAGCTGACTTCTACCATGTGTTTCCTCCCCACCTCTGCTGTTCCGTGCTCACCACGGCATAGCCTGCCAGGCAAAACAGAATTCAAATCCTGAGACCATCCCAGGCTGGCTTCAGGGCAAATGCCGTGGCAGGCAGAGCCCCAGATACAGCCGCTCGAGAGCACGCGTGCCTAGAGGCTAGTCAGCAGAAACACGTCTTGTGTTCAACCCTGGTTTTCTCATTATAGACATGATGTCCTGGGATGCCATCTGTATGAAAAGAGAGGGAACCCTTCCTTCTACCTGAAAGAAAATGTTCCATGCTCTTCCAGCTGAGAGCCACGGGCCACCTGGCCACGCTGAATGCTTTTTGTGCTCCTTCCCTGGATTCTACCCCAGCGCCCTTAACCACTAACCCACAGTGCCCCTCCCCCTGCTTCACTTTACCCCACTGGGACAATTCTTGGCTCTGCCTCACTTGCATCTGTCTCTTCATGAACTTTCTGTATGACTGTATCTGTTTTGAACCAATGAGCTCTCCGCTATATAAAACAGTCAGCACAGGGATAGAGAAAGGGAAAAGCTTTTGTTGTCAAATTACTCAGCTCTCAGAAGCTGAGTCATGGTATCAGGGGCCTGGGCAGCCGGCATTGCCTCCTGTCAAAGCAGGGCAGGCGCTGGTTTTCCCTGGCCTATTCCCGTCCCCACAGCCCCCCACGCTGCTGTGCCTCGCTGCACGGTTGAGACTTGTGCAGGAAGCAAGTCTGGCCGAAGAGATGGATGCACAAAAGTTCCCAGCAGGCAACTGAGTCCACTTATCTGACCGACAGATGCGGCTGCTGAGACAACACCTTCTCATGTGTGTACTTCATAAATGAAACTTTCTGAACGGCCGCGCCGGAGGAATTGCCACCGAATTCCCGGTGATGCTGCAGTGGCCATTGGGAGCAGAAGCTACACCACAGAGGCCTGCTTGGAAAACCAAAGACTCGATCCCCAGGACTCTGTGGCATGACTTTTTAGCTTAGTACAAACTTGGGACTGCCCCTGCGTGATAAGTGTTTTCCTTCCTCGAAGGAGAAACCCAAGCTGTAACCTCCCTATAATGTGAGGAGTATTGTCTCCTTAGCTGTGGCTAGAGGGGTCCTCCTGGTTGCAAGGAGCTGATTTGTTCCAGAATGAATACCTGACTGAAGGCAAGGGTACACTTGCCTTAGTGGGAACTGCCTGCCTGGATCTGAGAGAGAGAGAGAGAGAGAGAGAGAGAGAGAGAGAGAGAGAGAGAGAGAGAGAGAGAGAGAGAGAGAATAGTATGCTGTGCTGTGTGCTGTGAGTGGTTCTGCCTCCTCTGAGATGTGGGGTGCTAGGTTCCTGTGCCCCACACCCCCTAACAAACACTTTGGGCAAATCTGATAAATTGCAAATCCCTAGACACAACCAAAAAATGTCTCCAGCTCGAGCTTCCCCTCAAGTCTCCATCTAAATCTTTGCATCTGATGACCCACCAGTAAAAGCTTGCTGAAATTCAGGGGGACACACCCGCTCGCCAGAACCGAAACCGTGTTCAAATAAACCCCAACAATGAAGCCGGGCGACTGCGAGCCAGCAAGCGGGCGCCTGCAAACCAGATTCGTCTTCCCCAAGGCTCCCAGCAGCCAGCAGCTAGAAGACTGCACCCCTGCAGACGCTGGAATTTGGGGAGAAAAAGGTAGGAACGGGGAAGTGAAGAAAAAGTAACCAATTCAAATGCAACCCAAACACTCTGGACTACTCTGGGTCTCAGAAATTTCGCCAGGATATGGGTGATCTTAATGGTCTTTGAGCCACAACTGAAAATACCACAATAGATGTAGAATTAGAAACCACTAGGTTTGCCAACGACCAATTGTTAAAAATTGGCAGTGTTCCAAAGAACTTAGCAGGCGGCACACTGCCCGGGGCTCAGAGAATCGCTAATTCTAGAGAAAGTTAATTATCACCTTATTGATAAAAGGGTAATTTTTAAAGCCTGTAGTATGGCTTTTGTGTCTCATTAATTAAAATTTAGAGTAATTTACTAGACACCCTGGCGGCGTCTGTTACATTATATTTGTACCAAACCATCTGATTTTTCTTCCTCCCAGGGAACATTTGAATCCCCCATCTTTTCTCACCTGTCTTTGAAAGCAACAGAAGCATTTTTACAGGAGGAGAAATGTGTAAATCTCAAAGTCTTTTGGGAGGCTTCAGGATTAAGACATAAAATATCCCAGGAAGCTTTTTTCAAAAGCTCTCAGAAATACTGAATTTGCCCATGCATAGAAAGAAGCCTGTGTGCTCGTCCTGAAGGGAGATAGCCCTCATAAACACCACTCCTGAAATAGGACAGGAATTTTGCAGTCCTCAATGACTAGATTGGATGAGGTTATGTCTTCATCTTCATTCCAAATTCCATTCTCAAACAAAATCTAAGGGAATGAAACAGGAGGAAGTTGGAATTCTAAATCCCAAGGAGCACACAGTTACCTAGAGACCCCGGGATGCTGAAGCTTGCAGAGGTACCGACTTAGGGAAAAATAAAGGTTCCAAGGAATTCTGACCTTCACCTGCCCCCAACCAATGCTGTTCCAAGGGGTACGGGGAAGGGGAGAAAACCTCTTGGGTCTCGCAAAATCACAGACCTAAGAAATACCACAAATTTGTGTCCAACACCCCAGGTTTCCAACAGAGAAGATATATATATATATATATATATATATATATATATATATATATATTTTTTTTTTTAAGGAGAATTCTTTGTTATATTTCCTTAAGCTTACTGCAAACACACATTTGAGAGCGGGCATTAAGATTTAAAAGAAACAATAAAAGCCACCACATTATAAAAGGTTTAGGGCAGTTCACTCATGATTTTTTCACCATTTAGTAAAAAAAAAAAAAAAAAAAAAAAAAGTTACTCACTTTTGAAAAAAGTTACACTTGTATCTTTGTCCTTTCCCGCTGGAATTTTTATCACAAACAAGCAGTATTGAATATATTAAAAGTCCTTGCTTGTTTGAGTTGTAGAGATCAAAGTGCAGGAGTCAGGGGGGGTCGACTGCATCTGGGTTTGGCTGGTTTCCCGGAAGCTGATATCTATGACCTCCCGCCCTCACCCCCACAACCAGAACCAGAAAGTGAAACTGCAGCTGGTTCCTCTCGCAAGGAGGGGGTAGTGGGAGGAGGGGGGGGACACACCAGGGCAGTTAAAGACGTTCAGGAAGGGTCTCGCCTGTTGGTTTTCCTGTCCTACTATACATCCTTTCAGAGTAAAATAAAAGTAATTTTGGTGACATGGTGAGAAATTTAAATGTGGCAAGCAACAAACTAAATTTTGGGGGGCTGTGGGGAATTTTTATTTCCTTTTGTGATACTACAAATTGGCCAGGCAGATCCTCAGAGCAGCCCCCCCCCCCATATACACAATCTTAAGAGCAACAGGGGGGAAAAATCCATGTTTTAAAAACAGTTGACAACTATATTTTAAAAGTATAATGTAAAGCCACCAGGCAGCTTCTGTGCATGGGTTCTGACGGTCACTCAGTGCTGGTTTAGGTAACTGTCACCCAGTAGCTGTTGTTCAAACAGTAACTAGATTAGCATCTCTAGCAAGCAGCACATACGCAGTGTCCCAGGAAATACCATACCCAGGTCACACACCTTGTCCTTCCCCGTTATTTCTATACGCCCATGCTTTCACGCCAGACGTTCCGTTTGGTCTGAAAGTCCTGAGGAGGGAAAGGTAACTACGTCTCTTTCTCCTTCAAGAAAACTGTTCCTTAACTGGGAGAGGAGTTAAAAACACAGTGCACACGGCGAGTACAGTATGTCTGTTCTGGCGTGCCCAGACTACTTTTTCAACTATCCCTTTGTCCGGGAGCTGACAGTCTAACCCTTTTGAGAAATGTCATGGTCCTAGAAAGACAACACAGCAAAGTCACCTCAGGTTTGGCGTCACAGACACCGGAAAGAACTTGGACTCAAACACATCAGTGACGAGAAAAAGTGCACACTCTGCCTGCAGCTTGCAACACCGCCTCACCCACTGCCCCCGCCTGTCTAGCAAGCAACCTGCGGGTGACACTTTGGGCTGCAGGAAAGCAACTGGAAACCCGTTCAGGCCACACAGTGACGCACCTGGGAAGGAGGTGACTTATCTTTGAGTTTTGGGAAACCTCTAACCATTCCAAACTAACCTGGGGTTCCCCTCCCCAAAATAAAAACTGATAGTGACAACTAACAATTAATACCTATCCTCACCCATGACTGGTAAATTAGCAACCAACAACACAAAGACATGAAATATTCCACCTGAAACATTCAAAATAAACAAGTAAAATTCAACTGTAAAACGAATGATTTGGTGTGTGTTTATAACACACCAATTTAAAAAATAAATTTTAGGTAAATATTTGTAACCTAAAACATAGTACAGTTTTTAAATTAACAAAACAAAGCCAAGCCAAGCTAAGTTATTACTGGGGAAAAATGCAAACAGTTATCTGAGTTCATGTTTGAAAAATTAAAAGAATCTTGCACTTTATATGCATCAATAGAGAGCAGTAAGCATGTGCATATAAAAAAAAAAACATAAATTGTATATTCCTATACGACATCTTCCTTTGAGATATGGTCAAGAAAGCAAACATTGTATTTTTCAAGGTAAGATCTGAAGTTTACCCCACTGGGCTTAGTCTTAGCACCAGACACTTGTGCATTGCCATGGAGGCAGGCATGCAAAGCCTCCCAAATAAACTAAAGCAGGTAACCTGTTGTGCTGACTGCTCAAAGAGAAGGAACCGCATCACGGCACACCCAACGTGCATTCCCTTACCTACAGCTTGATCAATCACAGAGCCCTGATCAGGGTGTTGATCGGGTCGGGGGTGTTGGCTTAGAAGACAGGCAATATCCTGCACGTGCACCCGAGGATTGCACGCGCTGCCTTCCACCCGTGTGCTACAGCTCACAGCTAGTCTCCAACAGCCCTGCTCGCCGCTGCAAAGATCTCATTAGACTAATGCATTCAGCACAGGCAGAACACTCGATTTACCATAGCTACGGCAGTGAATTTCCATTACGATGACAGCTCCAACCACATCATGTCCGGAAAACCAGCCAACCACTGGCTTCTAAAGAACACACACATTTTACATGCAGAAAGCGAGGACTCTGTGTGTGTGTGTGTGTGTGTGTGTGTGTGTGTGTGTGTGTGTGTGTGTGTGTGTGTGTGTGGTGTTTCTTTCCTCTTTACAGCCCAACTAAGACAAATTCACAGTGCAGCTTTTTGTCCACACCAGCTGCCAGGTAATGACACTTCTGCTTCTTAGATAGTTACTTCCTTGTAATAAGCTGAATTATGTCACAGTTGTCAGAATGGGTGTTTCCTACATTTCAGTTTTCATTACTCCTCCTCTGTTGCCATAGAAACCAGACTGTAACATCATCTCTTTGTCCCCGTCCTGCAGCAGTGAGGACCACACCAGGCTTAGAAGACTGTGGTGATCTGACAAGGCCAACGTTTGGCTTTGGGCAAAAAGAAAGAGAACAAAGCCGACAGCCTGGCTGTTGCAGAAAGCCAGTGTACCATCGCAGGAGTTGCCTTTGAGGGTGACACACTACGGCTGTACCTGTCAGCTCCAAAGCTGCCCCTCCCCTGCTTAAGGCCACACAGCTCCACATCTGTGTGCGTGCATACGTAAGTGCTTCTCCACGCCCAGACGCGCTTGGGACCTGCATGGGGAAGGGGCTTCACGTGGGAAGGAACTGTCTGTGTCTCCTTCAAACACTGCCTTTCCACCACGCCAACTCATACCAGCCTTCTCCTCCCTTCTTTCTAGAAAGTAAAGCAAGGCTTTCTGGCGTCGACTTCACTCCCTCTGGGGAGCTGGGATCTGCCCCAAGGGTTTCCTACAGGATGAAATGCCTGTTCTATAAATACAGGCTGCCCACCAGGCTTCCTTGTAGGAATGGGCAGCGGGCTATCTCAGCCAGTCTGAACCATCAGCTAAGCTAATTGGGAAGGTCTATGCCACCGCTTACCAGTCACTGAGAATATAAAAAATAAAGAAGGAACTACAACTCGGAATTTGTCAGAATGGATGTGCAACCTGAAATAAATTTGTCTCATCAATTAAATAGGTATGGAAAACTGATGTTTTTAAAAGCAAAGCATTGTGCGTACTGAGAAAGAATCTATTCCCTGGGCCACATGTGTCCTCTCTGCCTGTGTCAGGTGTCCATGACGTTCTGCTCTGCCTCCAGTTAGATCCCACACTGGCCCAGCGTGGAGGGCAGTTCCTATTTCTGCTGGGGGCCATAAGAGTCGCACATTTGCACTGATAGTGCAGTGTGATACGATGTCCTTCTGTATATGTTTCTCTTACCGGTTGATGAATAAAACTGTTTGGCCAATAGAGGCAGGAAGATAGATTGGACTAGGAGACAAGGAGAATGCTGGGGAGAGAGGCAGAGAGGCCCCTCGAGGGCACCAGGTGGAGACCAGAAACACAGGACGCATCAGGCGCTCTCTGGTAAGATAGCGCCAGGAAGAAACGCATAGATTAGTAGTTATGGGTTAATAATTAAGAGAGAGCTGACCAGTAAGAAGCCCTAGCCATAGCAACAGTTTAATAATTAATGCAAGTCTTCGTGTGCTTATTTGGGGCAAATCAGCTGAGGGACCAAGCTCGAAAGAAAACTCCAGTTTACAATAGTGTGTGTGTGCGTGTGTGTGTGTGTGTGTGTGTGTGTGTGTGTGTGTGTGTGTGTGTGTGTGTGTCCCCTTTGAGACCCAGGGGAATCAAAGGCTGAGTCGGTGAAACTCCCTGACAAGACTGGCCCAGGAAAGCTCTCATCGTCTCCATTTTATGAAAGACCTGGGTTTAGCTAGCTTGAGTCAAATGGAAACTATTATGGCCATGGAAGGCAAACTTTGAGCTGAAATTCATGACATAGATGTGGCAAAGTGAATGTGCTCACCAAAAGAAGAAAAAAATGTAGATTGCTCGCAGTAGAGGATGCCACTACTGCCTGGGAACAGGTCTGGAGAAGCCAGGTCTGGAGAAGCACCACGTGGCCACCACTGACTAACAGCAACACTTTCTGACTCATACTTAAACTCTGAGTGTTTTCCCCTTTGAAAATAAGTATATTATAACGCCGAAAGTGAAAAAGTAAAAATAAAGATGAGAAAGAGGAGGAGGAGGAGAAGGAGGAATTCACTCCCTCGTCCCTTTGGCTGTTGAATTTCGACGTTTTGTATTATCTGGGGGGACGTTTGGCAGTCTTGTTTTGGGAGCGTTGTTTGTAACTTCATACAATTGGTTTCCTTTGAAGGAGAAAGGGGCCTGAGGAAGGAGGTGAAGAGGGGAAACGTCACTGGGAGCCAGCTAGGTGCACACTGGTAATATCAGCGTTAGGAGCCATCCTTTTTCCAAGATGGCTGGGGTTGCGATGCCACATGTAAAGGGTCCCACAGCGTGGCTTCCGTATCAACACTTTGCCCTGTTTCCGGAAGACTGGAGGGAGCATCTGCATGGTTTGGGGAGGTGTATGGCTTACGACTGACTCCCATCTCACCAAGGGAAACAGAGCCAGCAAGAGGTTAATCTGATCGGTCAGACCAGGAGTGGGCATCTTTCATCTCCTGACTCCCCAGTCCCTCCCAAGAGCTCTGCTGTCCCCAAGACTGGGCCTTAGTTAAAGCCACTCAGAGACATTTTTAAAGTATTTATTTATATTAATGTGTATGCGTGTTTTGCCTGCATGTTTGTCTGTCTACCATGCGTGTGCTTGGTACCCAAGGAGGCCAGAAGAAGGGATGTGAGCTGTCATCAAGCCCAGCTCCTCTGGAAAAGCAGCCAGCATTTCTAACCACTGAGCCATCTCTCCAGCTCCCAAACAGATCTTCCAAAGTTAAAGGCAAATTGTTTTTGTAAGGAGAAGAGAAAACCCAAACTTCCAATTAAGTAAGTGTGCGCACCCCAGAACATACAGCCGGGAAGGACATCCTATCAAGGAAGAGGGGCTGAAAGATAGCTAAGATCCGCGAGGGGGGAGAGAGGGGAGTGCTGTGGAACGCTGCTCCTCATGGCCACTGCAGCCACTGTTACTGCACGGGATCAGCCAACATTTCAACAGGCAGCTCTAATTGGACTTGATGAGCTCTGAACAGAAAGGAAGAGGCTATGAAAGGGTGAGGGGTATGTCGGTGACTCCTGGGTAGTGGGGAGAGTGTGAGAGGGGAGCAGCAATGATCCAGATGCATTGTTTGCACGTAGAAAAATGTCAAAGAATAAGCAAACGATGCTCCATTTTTAACAGCGGCTGTCTTAGAGCATAGAATAATAGGAAACGTGATCCGTAACACACATTTGCTGAGAAAATTGCAGGTTGGAAAATAATATGCAGACTAGAATTTTAGTTTGAAAAGAGGAACGGATTTACACACTAGGGGAGAAATGTTAATAGTGATGATGCATTGGTGGTAGAAATGTGAGTGACTCGTGCTTCTTCTGTATTTTCTACAAGGCAGCCCCTACTACTTGCTTTGTGATAACAGGGAGCTGAGTGGAGTCATCATTATCAGGGACAGGATCTTAACTTGTCGTGTTAGGAAATGCACCTATGCTTCTTGTACATCTGGTTTTGTTTTGTTTGACACAGGGTCTCACTATGTA
Organism: Cricetiscus sungorus; assembly: GCA_030556225.1. Lineage (NCBI taxonomy): Eukaryota > Metazoa > Chordata > Mammalia > Rodentia > Cricetidae > Cricetiscus > Cricetiscus sungorus. The sequence goes on from JANBXA010000731.1 coordinate 2,585,338, forward strand.
TTCCTGGCTGACCTGAAGCTAGCGATACAGACCAGGCTGGACTCGAACTCACAGAGATCCGTCTGCCTCTGCCTCATAAGTGACAGAACTGAAGACACGCACCTGACCCCAAAAGGTAAATAAATCTTAAGTCTCAGATTTCACCACTAAAATTAAAAGAGCCCTTCTTGCCTGCGAGGTGAAGCCATTGGTCCACAGCCTAACACAATCCGGAGGCTGTTCTGCTCTGAGATTCCCTTCAGACACTCTGGAGCCTCTGCAGGGCAGCGAGCACAGGGTCAGTGCAGATCCGGTAACACCCACCCAGTGTCACTTTTAGTAAAACCACATACTTAGGAAATAACTCGCGCCCAAGGAAAGCATTGTTCCTTCAGACTCTGCTGAACCCAAACACGGTCCCTTCAGACATGGCCTCCTCTGTGTAGCTCTGAGCCTGTGACCTGAGCTGATATCAAAAAATCGTCTCAGCAGAAACACTGAGATCTGACAGATGGGCTACTCTCAGCCCAGACATTCTCCTTTAGAGGTAGAGTCTGGTCAGCAGGTTGCAGAATAAGAGACACTGAGGCTGTAAATTCCAAAGCGTTAAGGAACAGGTTTCTGTACGCCGGGCACGTGATGCAGCGCTTGGCACGCAGCTTAGAATCAACAAGTCACTATTACGGAACGAGGGAATCACACCAGGCCCTACAGAGGTCCAAGTCAATCTCAGCAAATGTCTGTCAGGCTTTCGGACATGATTGCTGTGGTGGTGGTGGTTTCAGTGAAAATGGCCCCATAGGTCCATGGAGCATGGCACTGTTAGGAGGTGGGGCCTTGGAGAAAGTGTGTCACTAGGGGGTGGGCTCTGAAGTCTGAGTGTCTCTCAGTTCACTTCCTGGATCCTTCCGCCCTGGATGTGAAACTCTCAGCTCCTTCTCCAGAACTGTGTCTTCCTGCAAGCCGCCATGTCATGATGATAACGGCCTAAGCCTCTGAACCTGTAAGCCAGCCCCAATTAACTGTTTTTCATTTATAAGTGTTGCTGTGGTCTTGGTGTCTCTTCACAGCCACAGGACACTGACTATGACAGTTCCTCCTCATCCCTCATGATTAATTTTAGATATCTGCTACCTTGGTTAGGGCTACTATTGCTGTGGTAAAACACTACAACCGAAAGCAACCGTGACCAAAAGGGAAGGGTTTATTTCCCTTACATTTCCGTCATCAATGGTGGTGAGGGCAGAAACTCAGGCAGGGCAGGAACCAGGAGGCAGCAGCTGATGCAGAGGCCATGGAGGCTGCTTACTGGCTTTCTTCTCCCCAGGCTTGCTCAGTCTGCTTTCTTATAGAACGCAGGAGCACGAGCCCGCGGGGGCCCCAACCAACAGTGGGCTGGGCCCTTTGTCATTGGCCACTAATTAAGAAAATGTCCTACAGTTGGATCTTATGGAGGCATTTTCTCAATTGAGCCCTCATCCCAGGGTCCCCATACCCGGCTGGGATGGCCCATGGCAGCCACCTCAAAGCTAGTTCCAGGGCCCAGGTCTGCAAAGGCAGAGGCAGCAGATTGCTGGCGCTCACTGAGCAGCCAATCTAGGAGAAGGATGCATTTCAGGGTCAGTGCGACACCCTGTGTTAGGTGAAGAGTGGGCAGGAAGACTCCCAACACTGTCCTCTGCCCTCCACGTGGGCGCGCACACACGCACACATGCGTGCACGTGCGCACACACGGGCACACACACATAGACACACACATGCACACACACACAGACACACACACAGACACACACACACGTGTGCGCACACATACACACACGCACACACATACATACACACACAGACACACACATACACACACATGCACACATACACACACATACACACACACACACACACGCACACAGACACAAACAGACACACACACACACACGCACGCGCACACACACGTAGGCATGGGTGCACATACCCAGAGGAACATACACACAGATGTGCACACACACACGTGTGTACATGCTAACTGATGGTGAGTATTAAGGTAGGGTAGGGATGTGTAGTAAGAGTGCTCTGGGCTGAGAGACCTGATTAAAGTCAGAGTATCCGGGAAAGGTCCCTGAAGGCCACAGGGAAGGGAGCGCCCGGAGCCCTGGCTACAAGGCAAAGCAGAAATGACAGACCCGGCACCACATCCTGGCCAAACTCTCCCCGGGCCCATCAGAATGAAGGTAATCAAAGGCACGTGAAGACTGCAGGGTTAGGGCTTCGGTCCCCTCTGTGACTCTTATGTCATCAGAGAAGCATCACACACGTCTCTCTGCTTTATCCCTGTCACCGTATCTGTGCTGTGCCCGCCATGTTACAGGACACAAAGTAAGGAGAGCGGTCACGTCCTGACCCACCGCAGTGATTGTCCCTCCCCCTTAGCTGGTCTCTTGTACGTCAGTCACCTTTCTCACTGGAGACCCCAAGGCTGTGGGGAGCAGCGGAAGCAATCCTTTCACCTCTGCTCAAACGCCATGCTGCCTGGGTTCAAATCCCGACTCTGACATACTAGGTGAGGGACACCAACCTGGGTGCTCTGGCCCCCATTTGTGAAGGTGTGGGAGGGTGTGCTGTGGGTTACACGCACAAGCAGATTTGTTGTGTGTGTTATGTGCTCACACGAAACGTGGAACGCCATAATTAGTCTGCGCTTGAAACTCATGAATATCATATTTTGAGACGTTTACGGTACCTAGTTTTCACAGAGGTTCTGAGTGGAAAGAAATCTTACCCACAGGTAGGACGGTCCCTCCACACATATCCACATGCGCCTGCCTGCCCGTTTCTGTCTGCCTGAGAGCAGGCAGCAGCAACTTTCCAGTGCCTCCCGAGAGGCCGCAATCTGAAATTTAAACGTGAATCTGGAACTGTCTTTGCTAAACTTAGAGCAATGTACGAGGCAGCAGGTTTCAAACTCTAGGTGTGTGTGCTGGGCCACCAGCTAGTCCGCAGGATAGAAATGTCTAGTTAGGATAAGCCAGGAGCTAGGCATGGTGATGCATGCTAGCAGGAGGGGGAGGAGATGCCAAACGAGCCTGCCTTGCATCCACAAGAGCTCTTCTGTTCCTTTTTTTTAAATGAAGATTTTTTGTAGAGATTTTTAATGTATATTTGTATGCCTGAGTGAGTTTGTATGCACCGTCCTAGTTAGGGTCTCTATTGCTACGATGAAACACCATGACCAAAAAAGCAAGTGGGGGAGGAAAGGGTTTACTTGGCTTACATTTCCGCATCACAGTTTACCGTGAAGGAAGTTGAGGCAGGACCCCCAGGCCGACACTGGGAGGCTGGAACTGAAGGCCATGGGGCTGCTGCTCACTGGCTTGTGACGGGAGACGTCCTTCTGTGTATATATGTCTCCCTTATTGGCTGATGATTGCCCAACAGCCAATATAGGCGAGGCTATTAGACAAGGAGAATTCTGGGGAGAGGAGGCAGAGAGAGGCCACCAGGAAGAGACGCCATGTGGACACACCAGGCTTCCTCTGGTAAGATAAGGCCATGTAGAAATACAATGATTAGTAGCTATGGGTTAATAATTAAGAGAGAGTTAGCCAGTAAGAAGCCCAACCCATCTGCCATAATTAATAGACACCTCTGTGCGTTCATTTGGGGTTAAACGGATGGCAGGGCCGGCAGGAAAGAAACTCCGTCTACAGGCTCGCTCTTAGTGCTTGCTCAGGCTGCTTTTTCATTCACCGACCCCCAGGAGCCTTTACCAAGGGGGGCACCATCTGTGACGGGCTGGGCCCTCATATGCCAATCACGAATGGAGAAAATGCACTACATCTTACTGAAAGCTTTTAGTTTGTGTCAAGTTGACCTGAAACTAGCTGGGACGCACACACCACATGCATGCAGGAGCCTTCAGGTCAGAGTTCGGGATCAAACCCCTCATGAGCAGTAAGCGTCCGTAACTGCTGAGCCCTCTCTCTGGCCACTCTGCCCACGCACTGCCAGTGGGCTCTGCGCTGTGCTGACTATACACCCAAGGGAGGGGTCGTCCAGGGGCGGCGCCGTCGGCACACTCAGCTGTGGGAGGAGGACCGAACAAGTTTCCAAATGAGAATCAGATGAAAATGACCCATAACATCATCCAGTAACGTTCCGAGCAGGAGGGTGGGGGCAAACACCAAGGTCACAGGATTAGTGGGACCCCAGTGCCCTCTGGGCTAGCCTCAGCCCCTACACACTCCTAAGGAGAGAGAAGATAAAACCATGGAGACAGGGCTTTAAAAGACAGAAAGAAAAGATGGCATAGCAAGTAGGGAAAGCGTCCATAATTCCATAAAAGACGAAGAGATTCTATGTTTGCTAAAGAAATCTATGTGTGAAATGGTTGAGCCTCCGAAGAGAATGTCAACAATCCTGAGGCATTTGTGAGCCGGTCGGTGCCCCGCCCCCCATCAGGGGACGCAGTCTTGAAGGGTGGAGGAGAGGCTGAAGGGGAGAAGGCACAGCAGAGATGCAGGTTGCACGTCACAGTAGGACCGCATTGAGGGGGAAGGGAGAGAGTGTTGGTGCCGTTTTCAGCACTGATGCTCTCCTGTGCCAGGACCAAATGTATCCCTGTCGGTAGAGTGCTTGCCTAGCAAGCACGAAGCCTTGGGTTTGATCTGGGCACAGTATACACCGGGCCTGGAAGCTCCAGGCTTTTTTCCCAACCCTGCAGAGGTAGAGACGGGAGGATCAGAAGTTCAAGGCCATTCTTGGCTACATAGTAAGTTCAAGGAATTAAAATTAAAGTATCTTCTATTCCTTCTCTGTATCTGCCATCTTGCTTGACGCAGGGTCTCACTGTAGACCGGGCGAGCCTGGAGATCTCCTTCCTCCTGCATTCACCTCTCAAATGATGGGTTGTACCAGGCTGGGGGCAAGGAGGCACCAACTGCTCTCAAATCAAGACACAGAGACTTCTTAACACTTACCAGTGCTCGGCCTGGCTTAGGCTCGTTTCTGGCTGGCTCTTATAACTTAAACTAACCTGTTTCTCTTTATCTACCTTTTGCCGCAGGTAGATAAAGATCTACCTTTTTTCTGTACATCTTACGTTTCTGCTGTCTCTGTGTCTGGCTGGCTTGGCAGCTGCCTGGTTTCTGGTCTCAGGTGTGTCTGTCTCACACCTCTTGTTCTTGTTTTTCCTTGTTCTCTTTATTCCTCGTCTCTCCTTCTCAAGCCTCGAAGTCTCCTATTTATTCTTTCTGCCCACCAGCCTCACCTACCCCTCTTCTGTCCCAGGCCTCGGATCCAGGGCAGGCACTGTGGTGGTTTGAGTGAGAGTGACCCCCATAGGCGCCTACATTTGAATGCTCCCTCGCCAGGGAGTGGGACTCTTTGAAGGGATTTAAAGGATCAGGAGGTGTGGTTCTGTTGAAGGAGGTGTCACTGGGGGTGGGCTTTGAGGGTTCAAAAGTTCACACTTTTGAAAGCAGTCTCTCTCTCTATCCCTCTCCCTCCCTCCATCCCTCCCTCCCCCTCTCCCACTCCCTTTCCCTTCCCCTCTCTGCCTCCCTTTGGATCAGGATGTAGCTCTCAGCTACTGCTCCCACACTGTGTACGCCACCATGCTCCCTGCCATGACGATAACAGAGTAAGCCTCTGAAATGGAAAGCAAGTCCCAATTAAATGCTTTCCTTTATAAGAGTTGCCTTGGTCACGATGGCTCTTAGAACAGTCACTAAGATAGGCACTGTCTTAGTTATACTTCCCGCTGCTCTGAGACACCTTCCAGAGACACTGAACGTCTGCCCTTTGAGAGACTGTTGCCGTAGTCCGGCGTGGTAGTGTGCCCGGCTTCCTGACTGCCAGTGTCCAGGAAAGGTGTCACAGTTAGGGTTCCTTTTGCTGTGAGAAAACACCATGGCTACAAACAACTTGAGGAAGGGTTAACTTCAGTTTATAGTTCACATCATAGTCCATCGCTGAGGGAGGGCAGGGCAGGAACTCATCCGGGGCGGGGACCTGGAGGCAGGAGCTGATGCAGAGGCCATGGAGGGTGCAGCTTACTGCCTTGCTCCTTGTGGATGCCAAGCCTGCTTTCTAATAGCACCCAGCATAACCAGCCTAGGGGAGGAGCCACCCACTGTGAGCTGGGCTCTCCCACCCACACTGATCGTCCAGAAAATGAGCCACAGGCCAATCTGGGGCACTTTCTCAACTGAAGGTTCCTCTTGCAAAGTTCAAATCTTTCTTAATGTGAAGTTGACACGAAACTAGCCAGCACAGAGGTCTTGACCAAGGAAGCATCTAGAACGGACCCAATCATATCTCAGGGTGAGAGAAAGAGAAATAAACTCCCCTCAAGGCAAGCAGTGTTAAACATTTGAGGGAGCTGACCCATTACTCTGGGTTGAGTCTGTTCCGAACTCTAAATGTAATGGAGACAGAGTTTTGTGAACTAAGTCTCTAGATGTGAGTCTCCAGATGTGAAGTCCCCAGAGGGTTCTTGGCTCAGGGTTGGTAGAGGCGAAATGAGATGTCCATATTTTTGTCCAATTGGAAAGTTCCTGTTTGGCTCGGAACCCAGACCAGAAGCAAATGTTCTTCCAAGAGCACAAAATACAGGTTTACACAAAAAAAAGCCATTATAAAATCATTAAGGTCCTCTGAAGGGAACAGACATCAAGAGCCACCATTTTTGCTGAAGGAAATGATTAAAATGGTTGATTTCTCCTTTTTAAAAAAATCTGTGAGGAAATAATGACGAGAGAGCAGGAAGTCAAGGCTGCAGCCCAGTTTTCTATAACATAGAAAGGTGTTAGGTGAACGTGAGAGCTTTCAGCATACTTTCATTTGCCAGCCCCAACCATTCCCTGCCTGCGTCCACCTAAACTTATTACTGGCTAGGAAAAAAAAAAAAAAAAAAAAAAAATGAAGCGCTTCTGTTAAATTTGCTCATCAGAAAAATAAGGGATGTTTAAAGTGTATGTCTCAAATACTTCATGGGACATACTTATATGGCAAAAAGAAGTTTTTGTTGTTTGTCTGAAATTCACATTTAATAGGATATCGTTTTATGAAACTTTTATCTGGTTCCAAAGCTGCAGACGGAGGTTGATGGGGTTCCTGTAAGGATGGGCTTTCCAGCACGGCAGGTGACCCTTGATGGCTGCTCCCGGGCCCCTGAGGCCTTCCTCCTCTGAAGCCATGAAGTTGCTCTCCACTCCCCCTTAGCTATGCTATCCACCTAAGCCAAAAAGAGAGGGAGCAGCGACGGTACCTGCACCCAGGCGGCGTTGGATGGGAAATCGTCAGGGCGCACCCGGTAAAACAGATGAGCCAGGCCACCCCGAACTTGGGAGGGCTGCGGCGGGGACATGACTGAGACCTCGGAAATGCGAGTCCACACTGTGAGACTCAGGCTAGGGGCTTGGCACCCTTCTTCCAGGGCATCCAGCAGCCCTCCTGGGCTGTCTCACACCCCCTGGTGGCCTCAGCTAGCCAAGCCACTTCCTGGCGGTGCCACCTGGATACCAAAATCGAGGAAGGGACAGGGGTCCCTCGGGGAGCGGCGCTTTCTCGGTGGCCACTGACCTGGAGCATCACTTTCAGTGTCTCTGCGGACTCAGTGATCAGCACTGCAAGCTGCACACAGCATCTACCCCGTCGTCGCTCTACCTACAGGATGCAGCCTCGTGTAGCATCTCCCAGGAGACATCACGACCTCGTCTGTCTGCGCTACGAGCTCAGACCGCGGAGGCGGGTCCCATCTTTTCGGGTGGAAGGCTGAGGTGTAGGGAAGTAGCCCAGTGGTGAGCCTGAGGTCTCCGTGGGGTGCAAACGGGAGTGGAGGGGGTGGCTCAGCAGTTTAAACTTATGCTACCCCAGAGGAGCCGCGTCCCTAACTCCAACTCCGGGATCCAGCGCCCCCTCCTGGCCACCGTGTGCACTGCGCCCACGTGGTTCAGTAACTCGCTGGAAGAGGATTGCTTTTTCCTGGGGAGGGAACCCTGCCTTTAGATGACTTTTGACACTAGACAGTGGAGGCGCTGTCCTGGGGCTCCAGACTGCTAGCCGACCAAGAGTATTCCAGACTATATGGTCCCACGATTCTGTGCGCCAGTGCTTTAGACCAGCCTCTGCCGGAGTGTGTGTGTACACATGGAGGGACAGAGGGAGGGAGATAGACCGTGTTGTGCAGATTGAAGCATCCCTCTTTCCCTAGGCAGACAGGGAGGCTCAGGACATTGAACACTCACAAGAAATGTACAGGGCTCGCAAGGCACCCCTGGGGCTGTATAAGCAGTAGATAATGAGGGAGGGCTCTTGGGGGAGCAGCTGACTACAAGTCATGCGGGTGCAGGCTTCATGAGTTCTCACTGTACCCGGTAGGGTTTTGGGAAATGCCACCACCCAAGTCTCTCTTCAGCTAGGTTCCTGTTGGTAGCCCCAGTAAACTCAGTGGTTCACCAAGCTGGACATGGATGGAATTGCTTCTTTGGTCTGTCATTGCCCCATCGGGGCAAAAGGCATCCTGTTCAGCTCCCTGTGAAAAGTAATACTACAGATCTATAGACTCGTATGTGTGGAAAACACGTTGTATGTACACATACATATGGGCGTGTATTATATATCCGTGCACTTTCTATTGTGCGTGTGTAATTGAGACATACTCTTCATTGGTTCTGAATCTGCGGAACTGTAATTTAAGGTCTGCTGGCATCTGGCTTAGCCCAGACCACCTCTCCTAACAGTTCCAGAGCCTTCTAGCGCCCATCTCTTCTTGTCTGTCAGTGGATGATTGCCTTTTGTGGAGAACAAACTGCTGTTTTTAAAAAGAAAAGAATGGGCTAGAAATATAGCTCAGAGGTTAAGAGCACTGGCTGCTCCTCCACAGGTCCTGACTTCAATTCCCAGCAACCACGTGGTGGCTCACAGCCATCTGTAATGACATTTGGTGCCCTCTTCTGGTATGCAGGCATACATGCAGGCAGAACACTGTAGACAAAATAAATATTTTTTTAAAAATAAAAAAAAAAAAAAGAAGAAAGAAGAACAGCTGGGTGGTGGTGGTGCACACCTTTAATCCCAGCACTCAGGAGGCAGAGGCAAGTGGGTATGTGTGAGTTCAAGGACAGCCTGGTCTACAGCTCAAGTTCCAGGACAGCCAGGGCTACATAGAGAACCCTATTGGCTGATGGAGGTGGGGGGAAGATACCTCAATCCCATTTCTCTTCTTCCCCTTGTCTTTTTAATTAATTAGTTTATTTTTTTTGTAATAGAACTTCTCTGTAGAGCTGTTTATAACCAGTAACATTTATCCCCTTATTCTATCTGCACACTCTGTGTATGCATGTGTGTAATAGCATACACACAAAGGGGGATAAAAGGAAGGTAGAGCATGACATTTCTCCAAAACGCCCTTGCAATTTCATCGGTGGAAGCAGGAACCACCACACTAGCAAGGGCTAGCACCTCCTTGTGTCCTCGCTGAAAGGCCAGCCGCCTGACTCATGGTGGGGTCACCCCTCCATTTATTTTGCTTTGCCAAGCATGCCTTGGTTTTAAACTTTAGGTAATGGAGTAATAAGCACGAGTCTACAGCTTCTTTCACTCAGTGTTGTGTTGGTAAAATTTACTCCCGTTGACAGTTGTGACTGCATTTCATTCGTGCCATCGCGTCATAGGAGCCCGGGTAATTTATTGCTACATAAAGAATCACCCAACAGGGGGCTGCTAAGACCAGCATTTATTTTGTCACATCTGTGTGAGTCAGGAATCTGGGAGTGGCTTAGCCAGGCTATGGCTGCAGTCCCTCTGTTGTCATTAAGCTGTGCTTGCTGCTGCCGAGGCTTTAGCTGGGCTTGGAGGGACAACTTCATAACAGGAGCCCGTGGCTCTCTAGAGGGGACTTTGCTGACAGTGGGCCTCAGCATAGGACCTCCCGCGACAGACAGATTCCTCAGTGCTGATGAACCAAGAGTCACATGTGAGAAAGCGTGCTCCCAAGATGGAAGCTGTGGTGTCACCTAGAACCAACCCAACCCTTAGCATGGCAAATGATGTCTATTCGCCACTGACCACAGAGTCTAGGCCACACAATGATATGAGCGCCAGGAGGCAGGGGGTTACTGGGGACTGTTCACCATGACCTTTATACGTAGAACAGGATGATCTAGGGCTATTGCTAGCCACTTGGGTTGCTTCTTGGGAGTGTCTATAGACCTGTGTGTACACATTTCCACCGGGAAAAGACTTAGCAGTGTAACTGCAACTTGCTGGCTGACAGCAATCTGTTTACAACAGGATTTACAGGTTTAGCTTCTACCAACTGTTAAGTCCCTGAACCCCTGCGTCCAACTAGCCTCTTCAATTCCAGCCATTGTAATGAGCTCAGAGTGGTTATTCTGTTGTGTTTTGATTTGCCTGTCCCCGGTAGACAAAGAGCCTCGATGGCTTTTCGGGGATTGGATGGCCATGGAGATGCTGGTTTTTATGAAGTGCGGTAGACATGAAAAGAGGATCGGGTGGCCAAGGAAGGCTTTGCTGTCCATCTGCAGGGCGCACGCTCGGCTGCAGGCAGCGAGCAGCTCTTTGGAACCTGCCTTCACCACACAGAACCATTTTTAAACATTTTTGTTTTTATTTATGTGCACATGTGTAGGGAAGGTATGTGCATGGGAGTGCAGTGCAGTGCTCATGGAGACCAGAAGAGGACATCGGGTCCCCAAAACTGAAGTTACATAGAGTTGTGGGCTACCTGATGTGGTTCCTGGGAATCGAACCCTGGTCCTCTGGAAGAGCAGTAAAGTACTCTTAACCGCCCAGCCATCTCTCCAGCCCCACATACAACCTTTTTCCCCAGGTCACTGCTGGGTCTCACGGCTTTGACTTGGTGAGTGGGGTACACACACAGCCATATGACAGCATGAGACAGTATTCCTGCGCGAGCTTCCTTCCAGCTGGGCCTGGGTTTGACCAGGCCCACACTAGGTCCAAATTCATTCCCTGTCCCTGATTTTGTTCACAAGAGTCTTGATTCCTTAGAAACATCTCAGAGGAAAAAGAAAGAAAGGAAATCTCCTGTGCCTCAAACCCCGTGGGATCTGCCCCTGAAAACTAGGAAGACCCTTTTCAATTCAGTAGTCTATTTTCCTCGAGACCCCCTCCCCCAAATTTGTTGTGATTTTGTTTGGTAGAGGCCAGTTCTCTGTTCATTGTGTGGTGGTGAATGCCCTCCCCTTCCTGAGGCTCCCTCTTATCCACCTTCGTTGTCTTTTGAAAAGCAAGAGGATCCTCATTCAACCACAATTCGCGTTCTCAATTTGGTATTTGCTTAGGAGAACATTCATAGCATCCTGTTTAAAAACTATTTTCCTACCCTTGGGTCATAAATGTATCCTACATTATATTCCCATTGCTTCGCTGTTCAAAGTTAGAATTAGATGTCACCTGAGTTTAATTGTTGTGTAGGGCATGAGATGGGGCAATTCTTTACCCCCAAGTGGATATTCTGTTGTCTCAAGACTGTATTCTGAAAATGCCTTTCATCACACACACACACAACACACCTGCATACGCATGCATGCACACACATGCACACACACACAAGCTTGTCCTACAGCACCAGCTCAGCACCTCCATCACACGTGTCACCCACGGATGTGGGACCCCTTCTCTATTGCTCACTTGTTTCTAGGCTCCTGTCCTCCTACCAAACTGCATGTCTTTGCTCTGCTCCATTTTTGTTGTATTGTGGTGAACTACACAAAAGTTACCAACCCAGCCATCTGTAGGAATCCTCCAGTGGGTCTTAGCACACTCAGCATGAGCAATCGTCATGGCCTTGCACCTCCTGAGAACTTTCCATCTCGTAATGGAAGTGGGTACCCCCTGAACACTAACTCCCCCTCTGACAAGTCTACTGCCTTTCTGAGGAGTTGCTGTGTGGTAACATTGGAGGATCCCTCCTACAGAGCACAAGAGTCCCAGCTTCTTCGTCTACTTGCAACATTTGTTACTCTTTCTTTGTCGGAACCAATTTACTGACATCCACACTTCTGTGGTTATCAGTGCAGTCCAGCAACCTCTCATGGGTTTACTTGCTCTTTTGAATCTTCTTTAAGGAGTGCTTTATTTGAGAACTTATTATTGCTTCTTTGATAAGTCTTTGCCCAGGTGGCTTGTCTTTTGGTGCATTTATAACTTTCTATATACTTAGAATATCAATTTCTTGTCAGATATATGATTTTAAAATATTTTCCCATTTTGTAGCTTTTCTCTATATCGGCTTCTCCCATCTTTTTTTAAAAAGATGTTTTCCTATATAACCCAGGTTGCCCTGAAATTTTGATCCTCCCAAGAGTTAGGCTTACAGGTACTTACTTTTCACGAAATCTATTTTTTTTATTTTGTTGTGCATACCTTTGGTATTTTATTCAAGTGATTAAAAAATTGCTGAATCTAAGAAAAAATTGCTAAATCTAAGAGCATGACAATTCCCCCCCCTTTTTAAGAGTTTTTTTTTTTAATAGCTTTAGGTCTTTGTTTCTTTGTGAGTTCATAAATAAGTAAAGTAAATAAGTAAAGTTTCAAGTTCATTCCTTTACCCATGCATCAGTTTTTTCCTAGTACCATTTATTGAAAACACTATCTTTCCCCAATGGCTGATCTTGACCTTTGTTAAAAACTATTTGATCACTATGGGTGTGGTACACACACCTTTAATCCTAGCACTCCTTTGGCAGAGGCAGGCAGATCTCTTATGAGTTCAAGGCCACCCTGGTCTTCAGGGAGAGTTCCCGAACAGCCAGGACTCTATAGAGAGACACTGTCTCAAAAACAAACAAACCACCACCACCAACAACAAAAATGTATCCGACCAAAATGAAGGGCTTATTTCTGGGCTCTCCACTCTATTAGTCTGTGTCAGCTTTTATGCCAGTGCATGCTGTGCTGAGTACTGCGGTGTAGCAAGTTTTTAAAATGAGGGTAAGTGACTCCTTTAGCTTTGTTCTTTTTTCAAGAGCTCCCTTGAAATTCCACATGGAGTTTAAGACAGTTTTTCTATGCCTTTTAAAAAAGTAATAATAATAAATAAGAAACTAAACAAAAACCCTAAGGATCATACCAACTCTGCAGATAACTTGGGAGTAGCACTGACGTCTTGCTGGCAGCCTTGCCATTCATGAGCATGGAATCTATTTATTTATGTCTTCTTTAATTTCCTTCAGAAATGTTTTAGAGTTTTCATTGCCTTGGTTGAGTTCCAAGACTTTTCACTCCTTTTGATGCTACTGTGAATGCTGCTCCTGAATCCCTGCTCATTTGTACAGAAATGCAACTGATTTTATGTGACTTTGTATTCTGCGACCTTGGAAGAATTCGTTTGTGAGCTCTAACAGTTTTTCTCTTCATACAGAAACACAGCATGCGAACACACATAACCTCACCTTTTTTCTTTCCAATTTTGAAGCCTCTTCTCTTTCTTGCCTAGTTGCTCAGGCTTGAAGTTCCAGCTCATATTGAAAAGAAGTGTTAAAAACGGGCACCCTTGCCTCGTTCCTGATCTTAGAGGGAGTATGTGGTCTTTTCTCGCATGCATTATATGTCCACTGTGGGTTAGTCATGTGGGGTTTTCCCCCCCTTTCACTCTCAATTGAGCTCTGTAAGTGAGACGTGCAGGCTCATATGAACCCTGACACCATCTCTGTCGAACAAGTCAGTTCCCCGTGCTCTCTTGCAACTGCAAACCCAAGGGAGCTCCAGTCTTGGCAGCGTGTCCTCAGTCAGGGCTTGCAGACACCACCCTCTTCCTGGCTGCTCCTTGACACTCTCCCTCTCCAGCCTTACCCCTCTCCATTTCTGGGGCAATCTCATTTAGTGTGCAAATGCCAGGCTTTATTTCTAGCAGGAACTGCAGGCTCATATCCAGTTGCTGACCTCCGTCAAATAGTCTCAAAGTATTGCGACCAACACTGAACATCTGACATTACCCCACACCTCGCCTTTATCTTTTCAGCTCGTGCAACTCCATTTAGCCGCTTAGACTCCCCCAACCCCCCCCCCCAAAAGCAGTTTATCTCAGAGCAGCATCCAGTTGACTAGGCAACCCAAAGGTGCCCAGCTCAAATCTAAGCTCAGCTCCCCGTGTCCACAGCCATGTTTACAGTATGTTCTCTCATCTCAGTTAATCTACTCAAAATGCTCCCTCCCAGACACGGCCGGAGGTTAACTCCCAGGCACAGAGCACAGACTCTCTTCCAGGGATTCTAGATCCTGTCAAGTTGACAATCTCATCAATACTAACTCCGCCACCCAGCGTGGTGACATACTCTGAAATCCTAGCACTTGGGAGAAGGCAGCAGCAGTGTTGTGTAAGAGTTTCCTCTGAGAGTAAAACCTCCCAGCTTGGAGGGAAGTTGGATAAGATATGGAGTGTTAGAGCAGAGATGAAGCAACAGGGTATTTTTGTTTGTTTTCTGTTGCTGTTTTTTGGGGGGGCATAATTGTTATTATTATCCTCCTCCTCATTATTATTATATACAGCATTCTGCCGGCATGCCAGAAGAGGGCACCAGATCTCAGTACAGGTTGTGAGCCACCATATATATGGTTGTTGGGAATTGGAATCAGGACCTCTGGAAGAGCAGCCAGTGCTCTTAACCACTGAGCCATCTCTTCAGGCCTGCTTTTGTTTTTGTTTTCAACAAGGTATTCGTATGTAGCGCTGGCTGGTCTAGAACTGGCTATGTAAACCAGGCTGACCTCAAACTCAGAGATCTGCCTGCCTCTGCCTCTCCAGTGCTGAGATTAAAGGCATGCACCACCACGTCCATAAAATGCTAAATGGGAGGTGAAACAAAAGAATGTTCTAAGGAGAGACGAAACACCTCCTGTAGGGAAGCTTGCCAAACTCAGGAAGTAAATAAAGCTAAGGCTTCCTGGTGTCCCTCTACCTCTTCCTCCCCAAGCACACATGAGCAAAGGGATTATTGGTGATACTTCCAGATAAGCTGAGCTGCCTAAAATGCTCTGACCAACTGGGCTACTACAGTCTGGGCAATGTACTCCAGCTTTCCAGACTTCCTGAGCTGTCCTGTGTGTGCGTGTGTGCGTGTGTGTGTGTGAGTGTGTGTGTAGGGGGGGGTTACTGTGGTGATGCTGTTGTCTGTGAGTCATCTGCTCCTGTAAGTAACCCCTCTTCTATATTCTGGAAAGTAACACAATACAACTCAGTTCACCCAGTTGGAGTTTTGGTGGTATCTGTGCTCTGATCTGCCATCATCTGTCCGCTACCTAGGGTCCATATCTCCCCAAGAATTGTGTCCTGTAACAAGCAGCTGCTCAAGATCATCCTCAGCTATGTAACAAGTTTGAAGCCAGCCTTGGGTACATGAGACCCTTGTCTCAGAAACAGCAAACTTCACTTATCTCTTCCGTATACTAGAGACACATACACACCGTTTAGAACATGGCAAGGACCTTTGTTTTTTATGTTTTGTTCTTTGTATCCATGCAGCTATTACGCTATTATGACTACTGTTGTTGGCTTTATCTTCTGTCCCCGAAGCCCCGTGAAGAGCCCTGGTGAAGGCTATTGGGCCAGCTCTGTAGGGAAGAGAATGAGCTCTCTAAGCCTTTGTGCCCCTCTCTTGGACACCAAAAACTACACTGAAGACTGGGGGAGAACATACCACGCCTCTCTAGACAGATATGCAACTGTTAACACTTGAGTCTCTGCCCTGAGAGGGATTTCAACTAGCACAGGTTCACCCAACCTGGAATCTCACAAAGCTGAGTCTCAAGTCTTGTGTAACCCCAGGCCTACCGTCTGCAACACTCATGGGTGAGGCTAGATGTGAGTCCAACAGTTTCCACTCCCATGCATGCGTGGGGAAGACCGATGGGAGTTTGGGGATGTACACAGGGATGCCTGGATTCTGTAGCTCTACAGATGTGACAAATCCCTTCTCTTCCCTGGCTTGTTGTTCTTATGTTCCCCCTTCACATCATGCCTGACCCTCAGGAAGGCAAGACAGATGCCAGAGGCTTCAGAGCAAAGCTGAAAAGATGCTCTGAGCACTCCACACACTCCTCCCACAACAGCCCTGCACCGAGAGGAGGGAGCTTCAAGCCTAAACCCCAAAGGTTCCCCTGTGATGCTTTGCCAACTGGATGCTAAGCACCAAATGCAAAGAAAATTCTTTCAAGCAGGGTGTAAACCAAGGGATTAAAAAAAAAAAGATTTCATACTCTGAAAACTTGTTCCTTATAACACACCAAAATATTAACATTCTCCTCAAACCTCAGTACTGCCAAAGTTAAATTCCTTGTGAAACATGCCCCTCCTTAGGTGTCACTCCTGACGTTTGGTGAGATACCATGCCATTAAGTCAGCAAGGCGAAGGGGCTTGCTGAGTGCAAAGAAACGCCATAGTGATCATAACACTACAGTCTCACCGCCTTCTCAAACACTTCTCAGATAGCCACACTGACCCTTGTAATTTCCATCATAATAGACTCATTTGGGTAGGGATCGTGGGAAAACACAACCAATTTCTGAAGCTGAAGCTGAGCCAGAGGCTGTCTGTCTTGCAGCTGGTTACATGGACACCACCCCTGCCCCCTTCTCTAGAGGAACTTAAGTTTTGAACCAGTGCCCCACGAACGTGGTAGAGGTCAAGAAACGTAGGAGTTGGAGAGACTATGGACATGATTATGAGGTAGGGTGGCCTAACAAGACAGGGACAACGCATAGCAGTTGAAGGAGTCTTCTTTCTGGGTATCAGTCCCTGGGAGTTCTCCAACCTGCTTCAAGTCCAGAAATTCCCAACTGACACTGAATTCATCGCATGCATTTTACTCCCTAACCCAAATGCTCATTGGCAAATAGCTCACCCTCTCTCTTCACCTGTGCCGTCTCCAGCATCTCAGTGAGATGTGGATGTAAGCAATCTGTCCTCACTGGACAGCAAGAAGTGATGCTGGAACAGGCTTTCAACCCAACAGCGGCCTGGCAGGGTGCTGGGGAGGGAAGGGTGCACGCGGCAACAATGAAAAACGTCTACGGCTCCAATGTACAACAGATATAGCACTCACTTTTTAGACACCCCTCTCCTACTGTAACAGACTGAATCCAATGTAGGGGGTGCTGCATATTTTAATAGTTGCTTGTAATTGAACTATCTTCAAATTGAAACAGAACTATCCTTGGTAGAAAGACAAAACATTTGCAAAAGGCTTAAATGTGCATTATTGTCAAGTGAGAGGTCTAATTTTTTTTTTTTTTTTTTTTTTTTTTGAGACAGGGTTTCTCTGTGTAGCTTTGGAGTCAATCCTAGAACTCACTCTGTAGACCAGGCTGGCCTTGAACTCACACAGATCCACCACCTATCTCTGCCTCCTGAGTGCTGGGATTAAAGTCATATACCACCAATGCCCGGTTCTATTTTTTTTTTTTTTTAATTAAGAACCTATTCCCCTTAAAGTAAATGTAATATTTTCTGTGCATGCAAACCCCCACGTGCTGGAAAGCCACTGCCCACTTGTTTCTTACCTTTCCACACACCTGTGAGTGTGCACACACACACAGGCTTCTGTTCCCTAATGCCTTCTCACAGATGTGTGTCTCACAGACAATAGCCATGGAAGACTGGCATCATTTCCCTCATGCTGTGGGCATGTTTGCTGTCACAACAGTAAAGACTGAACAGGTTTGCCACACACCCTTTTTAAAGGGCTGGATTACCAAACTCAAAGTTCCTCTGGTGACATGCACATCTACCTGAGCCTCCTGGCATCGCCCATGTGAAATTTGGAAGACGGGAACAGTGTAGGTGGCACAAAGCTCATGCTGTACGTGACCGGGGAGTCGGAGCTAGCACCCCAGACGTGCCAGATCAGCTTGTACCAACAGAAAAACTGCATAGCCAAACCACACAAAAATTAAACTTTATAAAGAACATCACCTGACAGACTGCCACTTCTCTCAAGGTGTACTGTACTTCTAACACACTGGACTCACCCAGGCTGTCTCTGGGCTTGGCTACAAATGGGTTTACCCTGCACAACTAATGTCAGGTGCACAGGCCAGGAGCCGAGGGTTGGTGGGAGAGGGCACAAAGCTCAAAGGGGAAGGAGGTGATTCCAGGTGGTGCAGAGAATTCAGAAAACATTTCTTAGCTGGGCACAGTGATACTGGCTATAGTCGAGGCTGTTCAAGAGACATAAGGAAATTTGTGAGTCCAGGAATTTGAGGTGTGTTTGAGAATGTGTAATAGCCCATCTCAAACACAAAATCCTTTTCCCTTTTGAGGTTTTGGTTAAACGGTCTTTAAAGAAAATGAATTATGGTCCTGTCGCCCTCTACTGGAACCAGGCTGGAAAATACCAGGAAGCTGTGTCCCTTACAACCTTCTGACATGGAAGGGATGGCTGGTTACCACTGTGCATGGTTTGGGATCCTTTAATTTGTAGCAGCAACAGCGTCACCCACCACACACACACACACACACACACACACACACACACACACACACACACACGATGTCTCAGGGCTTCACTGCAGGAAACATCCACCAGCTTTGCTCTTGGAGGCAGCAGTAAATGTAACCGTGCCTCCTGGTGTCAGGGCATGTCATTGTCATGTCAAATGGCAGGGAGACAAAAGCCACAACCTTCAGTTAGCTGAAATGTCACCCTATCTGTATCACAGAACAGTAGTATCCAGATGTTTTCATCATGCACCCAAATCAGAAAAAGATATAATGCACCAATAAATGTAGTATTTATTTATAAATTATATAAGTGTACAACTGTACAATATATTATGTACATTATAAAACACACAAAAATAGAAATTTAAAAGATGAGATTAAATACAAAGAATCATTATTTTAACATTTTCTCAATGGACTAACTACCTGCATACCCCTGGGCTGTACACACCTGCTGAAACCAGTCCCAAAGCGCCCATGATTGCCATTTGGATTTTTAGCTAAGTTACAGGAAAATGTACAAGATCATGTCTGTTCTGTTTCTGAAGGTTTGTAAATAGCCCTAGTGTCAAGTTTAAGAGTATGATGATGCTGACTTTGAACTAATCCCTGCACAGCGGATAAAACGTCACGCTCCAGTTCACCGGCGGCTGTCTCACTTTAAGGCAGACTAAATAGGGGATTCATAGAGTTGAGAAAATGCTTCAAAAAAGAAGCATTTAAAATTAAAAACAAAGGTCAGTCTTGCTTTATGTAAAGAGGATAAGGGGTGGACAAAGGCCAAACTCAATAGCGAGTCCCTAAAATAACAACAACAACGCCTCTGCCTGGTGAAATGAGGGAGGCATTCAAATATTAGGCACCACACCAAAGGAAAAACATGAAAACGAATGGCCACCCATGTGCTGGCCCAAGCCAAGGCCTTAGCACAAAGAGGGTCCACACAGCTACAGTGCCTAAGTCACAGAGCCTGGACATGGAAAGTCAGTAAATACATGATAAACAGTCCCTCAAAAATATGTAGGGTACCAAAGTGCATTTGAAATGCAAATTATTACTAAGCCACACTCCAGTGTATGGCAGGGGATAACTGGAGAAGATACCTGAACAAATGTAGTAAATGTGTTCAACACCAGGGGTGGTGGCCCGTGCCTGTAATCCTACCCCTCACTCGAGAGCTGAGGCAGGATCACACGGTCCACGACCTGGGCTGCACTGTGAGTTCAAGGCCAGCCTAGGCTTATAGTGAGGCTCTGTCTCAAAAACACAAAAACAAAACCAGAACATGCTAAGAAAGTCTCACTACATTCATAACATGCAACTCCCTCGGCCCACGTGGGGGGCTGGCATTCTCCTACACCTCCTGTAGAGCCCAGATTCCCAGCAAACAGCAGAGCGGCACCCTCAACAGCCCCCCCTCTCCACCCGCCAGTGCATGCTGGAGAGGCAGAGCAGAGAACTAGAGATCGCTCCAAGTGCAGAATCGCATTCAATGTGTTGGATTTTTTCCAATATCACAAAATTTGGGGTAAGATAAACATCTAACTAGTTTCGAGTCTGAAGCCTCAGTCAGGTCTTAACAATTGCTACAACTTTCAACTGGGAGCAAAGTCTCCTTGTGGAAGGCTGTACTCTGATGGGCACTGCAAATTTAGATAACAACAAATATTACACAATGTAACTTAATCCCATTTATAATCAATTTCACTCTGTATGTACATACTGTGTTTCTTTTATTCTATTGACAGAATGTCAGTGTTTTGAATAGGAGTAAAGACGAACCAACACTCAAAACTTTCAACTAAATGCAATCCAGGACAAGCCATTCACTCTGTTGCAGAGAAAAAGGGAGTAGAGTTCGGTGGCTGAGTAGAGGTGAAACCCTCATGGAGGGTGTTGACCTCCAGTCCCTGGTTCTTTAGGCTGGGATTTCCAACCGTGGAAGAGGCGCTGGTACAGGGCTGTAAAACCCTCACCAGAGAGGAGCTCTGTAACCTTTCTAGAGTGAAAACAACCATGAGATGAGACTTTTCTTGAGCCATCTACTTCAGAAAAGCTAGGAAGTGCAGACACTACAATTCTGTTTCTGCAGTCTCTCTGGCCTCTCTCCTTCACATGACACAAGCTGGCTCACTCCCCTCACACGTCTAGCAGCTACAACCAACTCAGGAGCTCCCCAGGAAGATCTGATTTGAAAGGCAAACCCACACACTTACATTTAAACGCAACAAATGACTCAGACCCTCAGTAGCATAGGAAGGGAGGGAGGGTCTCATTCAGTCAGCGAGCAAGGGTCTAATAAAACTTCAGCTGCTAAGTGTCACATCTTAAATTTAAAACAACAACAAAAAATTCATATTTTTGGTAAGCTTCAAATTTTATTTCCAACTACTGTAGTAACAAAATACCAGTGATAATTCTGCACGAAGAGTAGCAACCTTTTAAATAAACAAGGTTGTAAGTTAGTATTGCAACAGTACTTTGGCCTATGGAGAGTTTGATAGGATTATTGCAATCAATCTTGTAAGTATTGTAGACCTGTGTGTCCTCTATCTAGTAATGAAAATACTCCTCTGGCCTCAGTGGCCCACCACACACGTTTACTCTATGTTGAGCACTGCCCTTTACTCAAGGAGAGAAAACAGCTTCCCTCCTGGGTACTCAAGAGTATACACAGATGGCAGTCACTTCCACAGTGAGGTACAATATTAACAGTTGAAAAATAAAGGGTTACCCTATTTATGCCCTTTCTCTAGGAGTAAAAAGACAAACAGAATTACAAACATAAAATGAATCAAACTTCTATTTTATTAACAGGACTCCAAAACGAATACAAAAGTGCCTCCTTTGTATGCTGTATGATTTTCTTTAGAAGGCTTCTGATAGTCAGGTAGATTAAAAGCTAAGAATGTTGTCCTGCTTCTAGAGTGACCCTTTTCAAAAGACTGAATGACGCGACCCAGGCATCAGAGAACGTGTGGTCCCACGGTCACTTTCGGCCCTGAGCTTATCAGAAGAATGAGATCTGGTGCTGAGATTACCAACAGAGGCTTCTAAGAGGCCTTAAGCCACCAAAAGCCATGTTGGTACTGTCTGCGAACTCTGGGCAATTAAGAACGGAAAATTTCAAAATGTAGCCCTCTGTGTTGCGTGGAATGTGTGAGAAGGGTGGCTAGGAGATGAAAGTAAAGGTTTGAACTCATGTAAGGAACGGTTACAATTTTACCATTTGTGAAATATTGATAGATGAACAACAAGCTTATTAACACATAAAAATTGAGGAGATGTTACTTAAAACAGATCTGTGATGTTTATCATCGTTCGTATTTTTAATGTTTACTAAAACTAAAGCCGAACAAAGGTTTGTTTTCATGTACCTTGCTCTGACTGAGACCATAAGCTGGTCAGGTAATGCACAGCCCACACTTCTGGACAGTTGCAACAACAAAGGATTTATTATCGTTTGCAGATGATGTAAGCGCACCACCCCATACCTGAAAGGCTTTAAATAACCCTTTTCAGACTGTACCACGGCACCACCCACTGCCTGCTTTACGTATCCATTTCCAGTAAAGACGCCAACATGTCCCTCCACACCAGTTCTCCTCTGCTCCTGTTTTATTATAATTACAAAGCAGCAGATGCGTGCAGATGTGTGCAAACGCTCTGGTCCACACATACACTGGTTAGTCATCACCTTCCTCTTCCTCCTCTTCTTCCTCAAAGCTATCTTCAAACCCCTCGCTGTCTTCCTGGTCTTCATCGCCTTCTATTGCTGCTTCCCACTGTGGGTGGTTCTCTGGCACAGGCTTCGCCTCATGAACTTCCAACTACACGGTAGAATTAAACGCACATCAGAAATTTGGAAAGGAATAATGGAAGGAACACCTCGTAAATCACGAAGAAATGTGTTCTGTGGCTGACTCTAAATTCACCATATTCATTAAAGATACTCCATTCTACAAATGAAAATACTAAACCCATTTACACAGAAATGGAGATGAATTTCTAATACAATGTGGTATTCTGACCCTGTAGAGGCTGAACCAGTTAAGAATGCACTTGTATGGCACAAAGCACTAACAGCCTTGTTTCCTGTGCAACAACACTGAGTGGTGTCTTACTAGAAGTCTTTGGCTGAGGAGGAAAGAGGCAAGCTTTCAAAGCTTAGCTGGGAAGTGAAATCCCATGGCTGATGCAGCTCCTGTACTCTAACGATGGAACAAGGATTTTGCTCAGTCTCAGGAACGTAATCAAATGCCTTGTATGAGAAGCTCAAGGGAAAGGAGCACTAAGTGTGCTTCAAGACACACACAAAGTTATGCTTGAAGATGATTAAAAACAAAAACCTTCATTTCAGCAATCAATGAACAAGCACACCAGTAAGGCCTGTGGTAAAAATCTGAGTCTTACTCCCCACCCTCTCCAGGCCTTTTAGAGGGAACCGCGCACACTTAGTAAAGCCCTGAAATGTGCCACATATTATAATACTGTAAGCACGTTAAAACAACCACTAACCAACTTACAGCCCAGGTTCAAAGTTTAAAATGAGCTATTACTAGCACAGCACGAGAAGACTGCTTTTGCTCCCCACACCTTCCTCGGACACTTGCTCAGGGCCTTCTAGACTCCAGGAACTCTGCTCCATCCCCATTCTTACCTTCAGTGGCTTAATCTGATCCAAACCCATGTAGGAATCTGATCTCAGGAACACTGTATACTGATAATTTCCAGGCTTGCCTGGTGCAGGAAACTTCAGTTCTACCTAAGAAGATAAAATCAATGCTTACAAGTCTGTATTATGTAAAAGAAGCAACAGAATGCCTTAAAACTTCCTTAGAGTACTTAGGAGCCTGGTAGTACCTCAGATGACTTACAGAAACTCTCCCAATAACAAACATGAGTGAGCTCTACTGTATTATAAACACTAAGCAAAAAGGAAACCATGTTAAGCAGAACTATTGGGGTTCATTTCTATGTATATAATTCAAGAAGGCCTGCTAAAATTAAAATAACCAAATTCTATGCTGCCACCTTGGAAATTAAAAAAAAAAAAAAAAAAAAAAAGGCAAAGAATGAGGCTATTACTAAATGAAATGTTGAATTAAACAATAGACTTGGCTAGATTAAAAAACTAATTCTTGCCAAATTCCAAATTGTCTTATTTCCAGGACAAATTATCTATGCCTTTAAAATCAAAAAGGCTCTGAGAAGAAGGGGCAGAAAGAATACAAGAGCCAGGTATGCTGCAAAATTAACTCTGGACACGACAGAGCCCCTGGACTCTTAGCTCTTGGCAAGAGCAGACTTCAACAAGGCCCCACAACCCGAGGGACTGTTGGCAGTTAATATTCGCTGGGGACAAGGGTGCCATTTTCTTCAGTGGCTAAAGCTGCCTACATTCTAGTAAACAGCCTCCCACCCATGCTCAGGATTCTAATTAAACTTGGTGGAACGAACACACACACACACACACACACACACACACACACACACACACACGCACACGCACACGCACACGCACACGCAAACACACACGCACATGCGCACACGCACACGAAAAGGGCTTCTGAAGGCAAGAGAAAGAATCAAAGGGGACAATGCAGAGATTAAAAACAACTAAAATTGATTATATTCATATATGAAAACTCAAAATATAAAAACATTTAAAAAGAATTACATATTTTCACTCAATTATATTTTAATAATTTATTAGTTTTAATGAGGCCCTTTACTACCCTAATACCTAACCACTGCAGAAAGATAAAATATAAATTATAGGAAATTATATAAAAAGCCCAAAACATTATTTTTATTTCCCATTAAATCATAAATACAAATGCACATAGTATGATAGACTTAAAGACTTCAATTCTTTATAAGCATAAGAATACATTCTTTAAAATGACATTTTTATGTATTAGCAATCTGCCTCTAATCTAAAAATTCCAGACTTTTGTAGCCAATGTTATATATGAATAAAGGCCATTAAAATATATCTGGCCACTGTAGTACAAATCTGTAATTCCAGAACTTGGAAAACTGAGGCAAGAAACAAACTAGGGAGAAATATTCGCTGTTGTTGTCTTTTCTCTCCTGAGGCAGGGTTTCTCTGGGTAACCACCCTGGCTGTCCTGGAACTCACTCTGGACACCAGGCTGGCCTAGAACTCACAGAGATGGCCTGCCTCTGCCTGCCCAGTACTAGGATTAAAGGTGAGCGCCACCACCACCTAGCATTTTTTTTTTTTTAAAAAGACTAATATCTTCATAGTAAGAGAAGAAAATCCAAGCCAATTTAAATGATCAAATGAAAGATGCCCTGATCACACTGGTGGTGTCCAGTTTCACTATTAAAGCAAACTGAAACTACCCTGAACAGAGAGCAGAGAAAAAAGTGATTTAAATAAAAGCCATCGCTGTATGCTAAACATCTGGTAAAATTCTTTGGAGATAGTGTTAATGCCCAAATAACACACCACGGATGAGACTCACCAAATATCTCAGACATAGGAAAACCTTATTGCTACAGATGGGAAGTAACAAAGACAATGGAAGTACATGAAATATGTGACTACCAAGAATACGAATGAGTTCGCAACGAGACAAATTACACTGCTATTCTAAGCAAACACCAGTCAAACAAAAATGATGGCAGACCTGCATGGAAGCTGAGTATGAAGTATGAGTCTACACACATCACTGTTGACTCCTGGCTAGAAACCACAATATGCTTACAGAGGAAAAGGCTATGTATAACCCAGAGATTCATATCCAAATTTTATTGTTAGAAGAAAAAGAAAGGACAAGTTGTGAAAAATGGTATTTGCTGATTTTTCTGTAAAATCTGGGGAGGGAGAATAACCTGATTTACATGAAATACCATGAAGAAAATACATTAAAAATTGGCTGCTGAGTGGTGGTGCACGCCTTTTATCCTGGTGCTCAGGAGGCAGAGGCAGACAGATCTCTGTGATCTACAGTTAGAGCAAGTTCCAGGACAGCCAGGGTAATACAGAGAAACCCTGTTCTGACAAACCAAAAAACAAAACTGGCAATATGAACTGTCTACAGGCAGAGGACAAGCCAAGCAGGATACCTGCCAGGGAGGGCCGCAGACTGGTTGTGGAGTGAGGCCAGAAGAGAGAAACCCACTGAAAGGCGTTGGAGACCTGAAGAGCATTTCACATACAGATGGAGATGCAGAAGTCAGAGTTTGCCCTTCTGGCTTCTTGTCTTGCTGTGGTCCAATATATCTTCACTATGTTCCTGTTCCTTTCTTTTGAAATGGCAATGTACACTCTGTGCCATAGTATGTTGGAAGTATGTGATTTACTTTTTGTTTTGATTTCACAGGGGGTTGCAGTTAAGGAGACTTTTAAACAATGCTGAGACCGTGACAAATTATAGGCATTTTTGAAGTTGTACTGAATGAATTTTTGCATCATGATATGGCTATAAGCCTGCGGGGGAGGGTGTCAAGTGTGGTGGTTTGATTAATAGCCTCCATAGACTCACACATTTATTTGAATGCTTAGGCACCAGGGAATGGCAGTATTTTGAGGAGGATTAGCAGGCGTGGGCTTGTTGGGAAGGTGTTGTCACCGGGGTGGGCTCTGGGCTGCAGAAGCCCATGCCAGGCCCACGCTCTGTCTCCAGGCCCACTGCCGCCCCAGCACCACAGTGCTGCCACTGTGATAACGTACTAATCTCTGAAACCGTAACCCAATTAAATGCTTTCCTATGGCCACGGTTTCTCTCACAACAATACAACAGTGACTAAAACACTCACTTTAAATCTGGACCACACCTTCTGGTGGTAGCCTACATAAAGAACATGGAAGACAGCATCTTTTGCTTTTTATCTGCTTGTCCTCATTCTCATCGGCAAGTTCATATATTTTGTTGCTGAGGAATTCCTTCCCTGGCATTAGAGCCCAATTCTTTGGGATTCCAACATATTCTGAAGATCACCTGAGACTTGGAACAATTATTGGATTCTTGGAATTTCTATGAGGCCACACGCCCACTGCTGGACTAGCTGAACCACAGCCTGTCAGCCGCCCCAATGCGACCCCTCATTCTATCAGTTCTTTCCTCTAGAGAGCCCTGACTGACAGTCAGTATCTACAATACCCCTGAAATGTGTCCAAGTCCAGGCTGACAGGGAGAGCTTTTTTCCAGGATACAGTACAACAGAGCACAGCCCCTGAGTAGACATGAAACGTAACGAATGAGCCCCATGTGAGCGAGTAATCCCAATGTCAGTAAGGCAGTCAGTGCTGATCGACTGAGTCAGAAATACCCAGACTAGGACAGCGCAGTTCTGGGTGTGTCCTGAACTAAAGCTATACTATGAGCACTTGTTGGACGGTGATGGGCTACAGGAGGTGGGCCTTGGCTAGAGGAAGTAGGCCATAGGAAGGGGGTGCCTATGAAGACTCCATCTTGCCCTGGGCCCTTCCCTATCCTCTCTTCTTCCTGGCTGCCCTTAGATGGACAAGTTCCCTTCCATGTCTGTAACTGTCGTGCAACTAAAAGTACTATTTGCCAAACATGGATGAACCTTCTGAAATTAGTCCCTTAAAAATAACTATTTTCATTCTAGATTAGATGTGTGTGTACGTGTACATACACGAGTGCAGATACCTGGAGGGCCACCATATACCCTGGAACGAAAGTCACAGGCTAGCATGAGCCACCGCAGGTGAGTGCTGGGCATCAAAGCAGGGTCCGCTACGATCAGTATTTACTCTTAACCACTGAACCATCTTCTCTATCTCCCTTCTTTAATTCTTTCTCTCAGGTACAGAGACAGACAAGCAAACAGAATAAAGGGAGGTGGGGGCAGAATTAATGGCACATAACAAAATAATAAAGAATTCCATCCTAAAAAAGTAAATTACCCATTCTTTGATTTTTCAAGGCAAAGTATAGTCTACTTAGCAGAAATCCAACAGAACAAAAATGTTAGCTTTAAAAAAACAATTTATTTTATTTCATGAGCATTGGTGTTTTGCCTGCATGTGTATCTGTGTGAGGTTGTCCCTGAAACCAGAGTTACAAACAGTTGTGAGCTGTCATAGGGGAGCTGGGAATTGAACCTGGGGCCTCTGGAAGAGTAGTCAAAGCTCTTAACTGCCGAGCCATCACTTCAGCCCCCAAATTTTCACTTTTTAAGTAAAATATCATTATTTTTACTTAAAATTTTTACTCTAGACTTTGTGTCTAGAGAGTAGACACAAAGACTTATGTCTGTAGTCAGTGATTGGGAAAACTGCCTCAAAACATGTTTTGTTTTCAACACACTGACTGACCAAGTTACCTATGTCCTACAATTTTTAAGGATTTCTAATGATTCAGTCTAAAATATGAAATAACAATTACAAAATGCCTCATAACAAAGAACATGTAAGTTACTGTAGGTACTGTGAGCATATATTACTCATTGGTTAATGCAGAGCTGAGTGGCTGGTAGCCGGGCGGGAAGCACAGGTGGGACAGCTGACTGAGAGCGCCGGAGAATAGAAAGGAGGATCAGCAGACACACCAGGACACAGAGGGAGCGACACGCTGGAGGACAGGGGGGCCTGAGCCATGTGGCAATACACAGATTAACAGAAAGGGGTTAACTTAAGTTGTAAGAGCTAGTTAGTAATAGGCCCGAGTTATTGAGCGAGCATCTATAATTAATATTGAATCTCCATGTCAGTTATTTGGGAAACTTCTGCCTACAGTAAGTTGCCTGGTATGGTAATGTGAGTCTGTAATCCCAAAACCTGGGAAATAGAGGCAGAAGGATCAGGAGTTCAAAGCCAATGTCAGCGACATAGAGATCCTGAAGCGAACCCCAACAAAAACAAACAACAAATGCAATGAGCAAATTACAATAAACAGAATTAATAAAAATTTAATGTAGTTGGGTGGCGGCGGCACACACCTTTGATCTCAGCACTTGGGAGGCAGAGGCAAATGGATCTCTGTGAGTTCGAGGCCAGCCTGATCTACAAAGAGTTCCAATACAGCCAGGACTGTTTCACAGAGAAACCTTGTCTCAAAAAACAAAGACAATAAAAATTTAAATGAAGCATCACCAAGTTTAAGATATTAAAACAGAAATACTGTGGGCTCATTACCTCTTCTGTGTCCTTCAGGGTACATACATGATATGGCATGGAGATTAATGTCTGTTCTTTCCTATCTGCAATATAAAGCCACCACCACTCTTGTTTTTCCTGAAAAGAAAAAGAAAAAGAGAGAGTATGAGCCGTCAGGAAGGACTGAGAAGCAGCGGACCGTCTTACTTTAAGGGTGCCACCCTTGTCCTGCTCAGAGCTGCGTCTTCAGCGCGGTACAGTGCCCAGCAGATGAGCAAACTTGCACTAAACCACTGCAAGATATGCGCACGACTCCCCAAATAATTCCCTGTATAGCGTTTGGAGTTTCAGCAGCTCCATTAAGCCTGTTATTGGATCTCAACATTAAAAACCTATGATTTACTTTAAGATGTTAAAAGACAGTCTTCTAAAAAGGAAAACAATTATTACATCATACAAAAGAAATCAGTTACTCTACCCAGTGAAAAGCAAAAACCAATGTGTGAGTGGAACAGACTCGGGCAGACCAATAAAATGCCAGTGCAGGGACGCTTCACACTTAAAGGAGAGCATCTCAGACTTTCAGAGCTTCTATCTAGCTTTCATTGCACACTACTAACTCAGTAAGGTCAGCGTTTCTAGCTGAACTTCTGAAAAATCAGAGTACAAAAAGCTCATTAGGAAACCACCACGAGAATGCACAATGAGAGCTAGGAATTAGAAATGATACAACAAAAGGCAAAAAATGATTTTATTAATGAACCCAGAGCCAAGCAGTCAGCATGCACCACGCCTCGCCTTGGTGTGCTAATCACCATCACCGTGCTACGCCTCCCATTAGTGAACACTGCTAGACATTTGCTCAGTGTCACTTGTTTTAAGGACTGAGTAGAGAAGATACCTGTTTTAAAGAAAAATGTTGGACACTAAAAATAAACTCTAGGATGTGCTAAATATACATTTAGCCAAAATAGCAGCAAGTACTTGAAGGAGTCAATGCTTTGCTTAGCTTACTAACTAAGCACAGTCTGAACTGGGCTTGACTCTGCTACAAGTCCACACAAGAGCCTGTATAAAGCTACTTACTTGCTGCTTGGAAAGCCAAGTCATTTAGGTCTTCTGCTTAGAAGGCCCTAGAATCTTTGGACCGACAGCCTCAAGAAGAAAGCAGGCTGTGTGCATTAACCCACTGGCCAAGCAGGAGAGCGCAAGGTCCTGTGGCAAAGCTGTGGGTCAATTTCCATGAACTGGATCTCAGCGCCACAGACAGAACCATCTTCAAAAGCAAACGTCAAAGGCATCCCAAAGTCAGTTCCAGACCAACAACAGAGCAGCGAGGACATGAAAGGGGAGCAGGCGTGGTGACAATGGCACTGTGACATTTGGTCCTCAGGAACTCTTCAGTTTAGTTGAACTTTGTTCAGAGCCCAAAGGAGCTAGCTCGTCCCATAAGTACCACCCATGGGCTCGTGCATTCCCACAAGCTAGGCCAGTCAGTACTGGGGTCAAGAGCAAGTTTGGCGGTGCCAAGGGGCTAGTAAGAACCCTCAGAGGAAAAACTTCCTTTCACCTGTTTGAACCTTCAAGGGGGTAAACGACTCCAACAAGTCACCAAAGTCAAAATATTGGGTTCATCTCATAAAGCCTCCTCTCACTACTAAATGCAAATCACCATTGAGCACAACACTAGGTAACAGGAGCAGAGATGACAGAGGCACAGGACATCATACAAACTTAGAAAGTTAATACCCTGTAAACAACATTATCACAGAAAGGTATTCATATTTAGTATACCTTACCCTTTATTATGAGGGTGACTGTGGTGCTTTGAACAGATAGGATCCCTAAAGACTCATGGGTTTGAATATTTGGCCTATAGGGAGTGCCACTATTAGGAGGTGTTATAGCCTTGTTGGGATGGAGGTGGCCTTGTGGGAGGTGTCACTGTGGGGGCAGGCTTTAAAGTCTCAGGAGCTCAGGCCTATTTACTTCTGCTGGTCCAGATGTCCAACTCTCAGATTCTTTCCAGCACCTCGTCTGTCTGTATGCTGCCATGGACTAAAGCTCCAAACTGTAATGAGCCCCAATTAATGCTGTCCTTTATAAGAGTTGTCTCTTCATAGCAATAAA
The DNA here is from genome assembly GCA_030556225.1 of Cricetiscus sungorus. Lineage (NCBI taxonomy): Eukaryota > Metazoa > Chordata > Mammalia > Rodentia > Cricetidae > Cricetiscus > Cricetiscus sungorus. Next base: position 2,616,022 of record JANBXA010000731.1, read on the forward strand.
ACCCGGACTAAGAGAGTGACCTACCAAAAATAAACCAGTTATTACACTTTGTAGTAATAAACATGCCACAAAGCAGTACAAGTAGAATGGGAAGTATAAGGAAAGCAGAAATACAGTAATGGAACACTAGGCTGAGTGCAGCTCACCTCAGGGAAGTAAAGACTATACACAGGGTGCGTTATCTTCGACTTGGTTTCCAGAAGAGCTCTCTCTTTTCTCTGTATGCTTTGTTGTAACTCTTGCCACTCCTAGGAAGGAAAAAAAAAAAAAAAAAAAAATACTTAAAATCTGGTATCTTGTAGAGACCATTTAATGGAGTTTCTAGCGTTTTCTTTTGACGATGCCAACCAGCTACTGAGGATTGTAAGTTCATTTCCACAAATCGTGTCATCGTCTGGCACAACTGTAACTCTGCCTCAAAGCCCACAGCACACTGACACTCCTGCTCCAGATCTGACCCTGAGCCTCTGCCAACCATTGCTTCCTTCCTTGTCCATTTTATTCTTGTCATCAGAAGTACCCACACGTCTCTGGATTTGCTGAGCCACCGCACTCGCCCTAAACCTGCGGGGTGTCTGGTCACACTGCCAGTCTTGTAAACTCCTACCCTAATTCTTTCAGTGCAGTGAGATCTGACTGTATCAACTCCCCAGAAAACCCTACCAGAATGTCCCTCTGCCTTAGAACTTAGTCATCACACTGTTATGCCGTCACTGCAGCTTGTATAACATGAATTAATTCCTGAAAACAACATAACAGTAACACAACATTTATTTTAAGTCTGTTGGTCCTGACAGCCAGGATGTTCAAAGGCAAAGGCTATTTTGTATTTGTCTTGGACTCAATCATGCTTAGGATGAAATAGACTATGACTCTGTTGGTTCATTGCTTATGTCTGGTCTTCTAAAGAAATTCATCTGTAGCTGGACAGAGTGGTGCATGCCTTTAACTCCAGCACCTGGCAGAGGCAACTAGCAGACTCATCTTTGCTTGCTTTCTCTATTCCCAAGAATAGGTAGGTCCATGAGCTCCCTGTTCCTTTGCATTCCACTCCCCACCTATTCCAAGACGCCCCTACTGCCTCAGAGACTATTCTATGTCAGGGATCGCCTTTTCTATCTCAAACCACGAGGTTAAAAGAGCAAGTGAACAGAGCTCAGTATATACTTCATTTGCAGTGAGTCTCCTGCATAGTCTTTTCTGCATCATTTCCAAAAATCAAGTGAGATTTGATGCACATACAGTGCACCTCACCATGTTAATAAACTCTGTAATCACCTTACAAAAACAAGGTGACATTCTAAAAGCTTTCCTTTCACCTGACTCTCCACCATCAGGTTCACAGTGATGTTTTTTCTTAGTAGGATCTTGGAAGAACCTTCCAAGGCCTGCTCCTGTCATTCCCACCTCCCCTTACTCCTAATTCCACAGACACCTTCCTTCCATCACTGAACAGAATCTGCGCCACTCTGTAATTTCAACAAATCTGAGAAAACTAGGATTCCCAATCCTTGTTTGAAATGATTTTCCTTTATAATCACTGACAGGAATTCCTCAAAACAAATGAAATCTTCAGGTAATGCAAATGTAAAATGGATGTGTTTTAAGGCAAGTAAACAAGCAAAGGAATGAACAAGCAGCTCCAGTGATCACCAGAAACCCGACCCCGGAGATTGAAACTAGCAGGCCGAGCAATATGTGCCCTCACACAACACGGGTGGGGGACAGGGCCATCACCCAGGGCTTACCGCTTCATCGTCTTTGTTTTGCTTCTCATCTTGCTCTCTGTCAGACTCCCTGTCACTACCATCCTCCTTCTCACTCTGGGAATCTCTGTTGGTTTCTTCCTCTTCAGAATCACTGCCTTTGTCGGAAATGTCGTCTTCTTCCTCCTTTACTGCAGCTTCCTGTGAGACAAAAGCAAAAAAGAACGTTCTGAACAGCTTAGTCAGTATATATTGTCCTGAGTCTCTGAAGCTAATTTAATGTCAACGCAACTGAACTGGCTCAAGATCAGGATTTCATTATTCACAACCAAAGTTCTCACCAGCAAAGAAAGACAAAGGCAGACATGGAGCGCATAAAATTCTTAAGAGGAAAAACTGCTGTCTTTACCCACAGAGGATACATTGCTTATGTGGGAGATCTTTATTAAAGCACGTACAAATGGTGAAACCAAGCAAGTCACAAAGACTTCTCCATACCACGTTAATTCTTTAAGTTATAGCTACTATATTCCTACAAGGCGGTAATAGCTACTGAAAATGAGACCAAATGTCATGTAAAATTACACGGATCAATGCCACACCGTCCTTCACTGCTGGAGAAACTTAAAGAAGGTCTAAATTTATAAAGGCAGGCAATAAATGTGAGTGAACAAAGACTAAGCAAGAATGCTATATCCATTCCCCCATTAGACCATAGATTCAATTAATGCTAAATCCAGAATGACTTTTTAGTGAAAATTATCACTCACTCTATAAATGTTTACCTGGATGAAAATAGTTAAGAAAATAAGTAAAATTACAAGCTGGGGAATTTAGAGTATAATATGTAAAAAGTGAAATCTACAATTAAGCTACTGTGACTGGCAAAGAATAAGTAGATGCAACGGCTATAGCCTCTGCGGTGACACATTACAAGCAATATGGCCACTTGTTCTACACAAAACAGCACTACAATTCAAGAGGAAAGAATTGTATTTTCAATAAATACCAAAATATTCCATAATTTACACTATCAATGAAATTCATTCAAAATAGATCACATAGCTGAAGGTAATATTAAAATGAATTCACAGCAGCTGTGGTTGCTTGTACAAGATCAAACTAGTTAGCGTTTCAGAATGAAGCCCCAATCCACAGCAGGGCAGCTATTGATTAGTGATGGTTTGAGGGTAAGAAAAGTCAGTTAAGGGTGTGGCCCTGGCAGGCTCACCATATTCTTTCTGTGCATGGCCCCACACTCACAAGGATATACATACCACAAACTGGATTAGTGCTTTTCAAAGAAGACAGGAATTTGGAGTAGATCTGGGAGGAGTTATTGGATAATTATGATCAAAATACACTGTATGTATGTGTAAAATTCTCAAAGAGTAGAAAATAAATCTGGGATAAAGTGTGGGTATGTGGCTGTGGCTGGCCTAGATCAAGTGCTGTGGGATTAAATAAATAAAGGTGTGTATCACCTCACCCAGGTATAGAAAGGCATTAAAAAAAAATAAAACTAAAAGAGATTTAATCAAAATAATAACAATCAAAAAGCTACTCATACCCAGAATACATAAAGGGTTCTATAAAATCCATGAGCAAGACTAACAGAACGGCCAGTTAAGTACATGAGAAGAAAAAAAAAAAAAAGGACAACAAAAACAAAACAAAAAAAACCCACTCAAATCATTAGGTAAATATAAATGAAAACCAACATAATATCACCACAGATCACCCAAATGGTTAAAGCAAAAGAAGGGAAACCAAGTAGAGGCTGGGGCACAGGAACTCAGCCCCACTGCTGTGTAGAAAATGACCACAATAACCATGCACAGGGAGTGTATAATATAAGCACCTTTAGATTAGATTAAGAGAGACTATGTTTATGTAATAAAACAGCATTGGGATACACGCACGCCGTTTCTTTCCAAACTATCCCTGTAACTAATACAAAAGTAAGGAGCCTTGAGCCAGGGTCAGAAGACTGTTCAGTGGGTAAAGGTGTTTGCCACCAAGCCTAATGACCTGAGTTCAATCCCTGCGACCCACATGACAGGAAGAACAAGCTATCCTCTGATCTCTATTCATGTCACAAACATGCAGACACAATCAATCAATGGCTTTAAAATTCTAAAGGCAGGCTGAGGGGCCGGAGAGGTGACTCAGCAGTGAAGAGCACTGGCTGCTCTTGCAGAGGACTTCAGTTTGAGTCCCAGCACCCACAGAGCGGCTCACACGCACCAGGCACACATGTACTGCACACACATGCACATAGACAACATAGACAACAGATCCATACACATAATATAAAAACTAGGGGCTGGAGAGATGGTGTGAGGGTTACGAGCAAGTACTGATCTTGAGGATGTGAGTTCAGTTCTCTATCAGGAGGCTCATGACAACCTGTTAACTGCAGCTCTAGGAGAGATGACCCCTTCTCTAGCCTCCAGGCACTCAGCACAAATGTGCAGACATACACACAAATGGCATATGTTCACATACACTAATAGATAATTCTTTTTTATGCTTGTTTTTTAAGAAGGTTTTCCTCTGTGTAGCCCTGGCTGTCATAGAACTTGCTGTGTAGAACAGGGTAGTCTCCAAATCAGAGACTCATCCATCTGCCCCTACCTCACTATGTCTGTCATTAAAAACAACAAAAGAAAAAATAGTCAGCATTAAAGCACACATCTTTAATCCAAGCACCCAAGAAGCACAGGGATGTATATCTCTGTACATTTGAAGCCATTCTGGTCTACATAAGAGGGAGGGAGGGGGATAGGGGTAGGGGAGTTGGAGAAAAGAATGCCAGGGCTAGAGAGATGGCATGGTGGTTAGAGAACCGACTTTTCTAAAGAAGCTTGCTGCAGCTAACAACCTCTGCAATTCCAGGTCCAGAGAACCCACCTTCTTCTGGCTATATCTGGCTCTCCAAAGTACCACACATCCATGATGCAAAGGCATGTGTACAGACATTCATGCACATAAAATAAATCCTAGAGAATGAGTTCATTTATGTGAAGCTTGTTAATGAGTAAAATCACAGTGACTACAGTCACAGTGGGTAAAGATGAAGTGCTCAACGGGAGAATCAGTGACTATGCAGGAGCTCTTCTGAATGCTGGGGAGGGTTAAAGGCTTTATTCTTAAGGGCATGTATATGCCTGTATCTAAGTGTGCTATGTGCTCACTGAATGTGAATGCTGACTCGTCCCCTGAAAATGGAGCTACGGGGAGGTGGGAGCCACCGACATAGGCGCTAGGAATGGAATTCAGGTTCCATGTGAGAACAGAGGACACGCTTAACTGCTGAGCCATCTCTCAAGCCCAGGGCTTTTAAATCTTTGAGCTGGGGTAGCTCAGGGGTAGAGCACTTTCCTAGTGTGCATGAGACACTGGTTCAATTTCCAGCATTTGGAAGGGAGGAGTGAGGGAGGGAGGCAAATCTCGACTCGGGTTTGATGTACAGACTCACATGTGAACTTTAGAAGCTGTATACACATTTGAACAGTATGATATATACAGATTACACCTCGTAATAACAGACAATGACAACAGACTTACACTCCCAACAACTCCGTTGGCCTGCTTCTGCTTCTGCTGTTTCCCCTGAGGTAAGGGCACAGCGGTCGGCTTCTTCTTTAAAGGCTTCTTTTTTTTGGACTTGGGCATTTTCTTGGGTCCTTTGCTCTTCTGCTGCCATCCTCCTTTTGCCTTGTTCTTGTTGACATCGCTCTGCTGCAAACCACATGCGACTATTACGGCTTAACAGCCGTTTTTAGAAGGAACTGACAGAAATGTGTGTTCATAAACTATACCATACCCCACAGTGATACAAGCCAACCAAAGAAGTACATAGAACACCTCTTCATTAAGAAGGTAAGAAAACTCAAGTGTTACCCCGTCTTCCGCAGGCTGTTCCTCAGCAGCACAGATGGACTGCTCCTTTTCAAATACTTCCTAGAGGCAACAAGAACAACAATATCAGCTCACATCTTTCTTTCACATAAAACACAGAATATGTTTAAAATGTCTATTCATAAAGATTTTGTTAATTAGTTGCAATTGAGAGGGTGAATAAGCTTGGCAGCCCTAAGTCTGTACATTTGCAGAGAGCAACTGTCTGAAGTACCTTATAGCTGGTAAAAATAGACTTTGAAAAGTACAGTCTCCTAAGTTAACAAATTCAATGACTTAATATTGGTAAATTCATTATAAAGTCAAAAATATTCCAATTTAAAAGTTCATTTTATTCTAATAGCAATCAAGCAAGAATATTTTAATGAGAATTTGAATACATCATATTATTCTAATTTTCACCTTTAAGGAACCCCTATAAGTTTGTTCATTATTATTAATAGATTACCAAGAAAATCCATACATATATCTTTAAAACATATCTAGTAACCACATAATTTAACCAGAATCAACACAAGAATTGTGAATTTACAATTTAAAGTTCAATTAGAACCTAGTAAGATGCATACTGGAAATTGACAAGCGGTATAGGTTGTGCTTAAGAAATGTCTTAGAGCCGGGCATTGGTGGCGCACACCTTTTATGCCAGCACTCGGGAGGCAGAGGCAGGCGGATCTCAACGAGTTCGAGGCCAGCCTGATCTACAGAGCTAGTTCCAGGACAAGACTCCAAAGCCACAGAGAAACCCTGTCTCAAAAAACAAAACAACAAAAAAAAAACACCAGAAAGAGGAAGAAATGTCTTAGAATTATTGCAGCCAATAAATGAAAGCAAGCAAGCTCTACAAGGGACAGGCCAGCCTAAGGGACGACCAGCTGGTGCTACCACTTGGCTTGTTTTTCTGATTTTGACAGGGTCTCATCATGTAACCCAAATGCCTAGAATCCATAATCTCCCTGCCTCAGCCTCCTGAGCCCAAGTTGCCACCATTTATTTAAATGTCTGCTGTATTTAAATACTGCATCTAAAACAATTGAAAACGCATATTTGTAGTTCAACGTCTTAAACCAATTTTAGCACTGGTCTAGAGTTCCTAAGAGGTACCATTTTTTATCTTGACTCAAAAATTACACAAATACTTCCTTACCATTTTATATCATAAAATTAAAACATTTTATTTGCTAAGTCCAACTACAAATACATGAGTGATTAACTTTACCAATGGACTTGAAAAGTAACATAAATATGCAATAGAAATGGAAAGAAAAAGTGGAAGACATATATGCAACTGTATTATATGGAGCAGAGCAATGTTCATAGTTATATGTAGATTCAGAAGTAATATGAACAGGGGATATCAAAGAACATCTGAGGCTGATAAGGAACATGGACAGCCATGAAAGAAGTGGGTTTTAATAAATAAAACAAAAAAAATCCCAAAATATTAAGTTGTACAGCACACATTAAGTTATTTCAAAAATTAGTAGTGGGATTTCAGAGTAACCATCGTGTTTAAATTTCTTTCTAAACATCCTATGTTTTCCCACATTATCTGAAAGTTATTTTCAGTGTAAATCTAAATATTTTGAAGAAAACTAAAACAAATTCATAAAGAATTACTAAAACGAAGGTACTGAAATTAACAATAATTTCTATATAACTATCACTTTACAGTATAAAAACTATACTTAAAAAATACATCATAAACATGAAGAATGAACCTATTTCCAGTTTTTAGTGCCTATGAAAGCTCTATCATAAATTATAAAGCATCTAACAGAATTTTTTCCACTTAGGTCTTGTTACAAGTTTTAAAAACACAAACTGAGAAAAACAAGCACAAATCTTAACTCGTGAGGCATGAAAATACAACTACAAATAAAGTGGGACGTGCATGTCTGTAGTCACAGCCCCCAGGAAGCTGAGCCAAAAGCAACAGGGCAGTGTAGACTATACAGTGAGACCCTGTCTCAAACATAAAACAAAACAAAATTCAAGCCAGAGATGGTTCAGCCAGTGAAGTGCTCGCCTCTCAAGCATGAGGAGCTGACCCACGTTTGAAAGGCAGGGCGGGGCCCAGAAAGGCCTCTCAGCAGTTTAGAGTACTTGTTGCTCTTGCAAGGACCTGGGTTCAATACAGCACCCATGTGATCACTGGCAGCCATCCACAAGTATAGTCCCAGGGCATCCAATGCCCTCTTCCCATCTGTGTAGGCACCAGGCACTCACAGGGTGGATATGTGTACAGTCTAACCATTCGTACATACAAAATGACTAAATTTAAAAACAAATAAAACACGAAGCCAGGCATGATGGACAGCACGTGCTTATGACTCCAGCAGCAGGGAGATAGACAAGTGGCTTTCTGTACCATCAGATTTTGACCTGTAGTCTACACACATGCACATGCACCCATGTGCAAACACATGTGCATGTACACACAAGCAACAAATATACAAACAAGCCTTCAAAATAATAAAGATGTGTGAACGAATAATAAACTACTTACAGCCATCGTCTGCCGCGTCAATTTAACCAAGACTGTAACGAGGGACCCTACTGTGATGTTGTTGCTGTCCTCGTCATCCAACACTGTAAGACAGGAGGGATCGAGCAAAATAGAAAGATCAAGTCCAGGTCAATGCAAAGGGCAACATTTAACTTGCCCAAAACAATCTGGTACTTCAGTATTTTGAAGTATTATGTTTTAAGCTTATTAAAAATAACTTATTAATTATCCTGTGAAACCCTCCAGGTACGTTCAACAACTGATTTATTTAATCCTTGAAAGACTTTTATGATGCATTTCCCACTTTAAGAAACTAAGGTTCACAGCTGCACTGGTACTGCCAAATTTCAAAACCAACTCTGCAGATACTGTCTCATTTTACTTCTCCAACCAATGTTTGACTGTGAGACTAAAATAACGGAAACTAGTGTTCCAAATGACCTTAAACATTTAAAGAAGACAATAATTAAAGCAGTAACTTCAAAATTTTCTTTGCACTAAAAAGCTTTTTTAAGTGTTAGCTTTGTAAAGACATATTAAAACTGGAACAGACAGTTTAGCGTTGCCTGTGTGCAAGAATGCCATGCAAACTCGTGTAGAGTTCCGTATTTTTAAAAGAGTATACTGTGGTTTGGAAGAGGATGGTGGCTCAAATATGGAGGCTCATATTTGAATGTTGGTGCCCGTTGGTAGACCTGTTTTAAGAAGGATTAGGAGGTGTGGCCTCGTTAGAGGAGGTGTGTCACTGGCAGTGGGCTTTGAGGTTTCAAAAGTCCACATGAGGGACAACCCTGCATTATCTCTCTGTGCCTCCAACTCACAGGGCAGGATGCAAGCTTTCAACTACTGCTCTAGTGTCTGCCTGCTGCCCGCCCACCAGACCACCTGCCTGCTGTCAGGCTCCTTGACATGATGGTCATGGACTCACCCTGTGTAACTAAGTTAAGTCCCAATTAAATGCTTTCTTTTCTAAGTTGCCTTGGTCATGGTATCTTCACAGCAATAAAAAAGTAATTAAAAGAGCACAAAAGCTGGTAAAGTGCTTGCTCTGCAAGCGTTAGGTGCAGAGTGTGAACTGTCGGCACCCACATGAAAAGCCCGGCATGTAAAGTACATGCAATACCAGCATTGCAGGGTGGAGGCCAATGGAATGAGAGCTGGCCGGCTGCCCAGCCCAGCCAAAAAGGCTCAGTGAGAGCCTCCTTCAATGCAAGAGGGAAAAGGGCAACAGAGAAAACCACTGAACATCCCACTGTAGTCTCTGCATGCTTATACGTCCACACATATGCATGCAACACACACACACACACACACACACCCCTCCTCTACACACAAAAATACTGCGCCAATAACACTGTAGCTTTATAATAGGTATTAAATTAACAAATGCCAATTGTCCATGACTATATATAATTCATTATATACAAAATATATAGTATGCAGCAAGACTATTATGGAAAGGGGCAATGGAAACACTTATTTCTGTAATGTACCTCTAAATTTGAAATGATTTCAAAACAGAAAGTTGGAGGGAATTTTCGTTGGTACGTCAGGTGTGGTGATCAGTCCTGTAAACCCAGCATACGAGAGAATGAGGCAGATAGATTGCTGAGGGTTTAGGGCTACCATGAACTACAAAATGAAATCCTGTCTCAAAACCAGACACCAAATAAAAAACAAGTACAAAAAAGAGTATTTCTTTTGTAATAGATATTACTAAGCAGAGAAGCATGTGCAATCGTTTAATTTTGCCATAGAGGTCTACACACTACAATATAATAAATAAAAATAAAATTCTCAAGAACGCTGCGGTGGTAACTTGGCAGGGAAGTTAACCGCCCTGGTGGGCGGCTCACTCCTCTGGGCCAGGGTGATGGCCTGCACTGGCTAAGGCAAAGGCAGCTGGGCAGCAGCTTCCTGACTGCAGATGCAACGTGTCCGCTGCCTCCTGCTCCTGCCGCCAAGACTTCAGCACGATGGACCGATGGACCGTACCTCTCTAACCCTTAAAGTGCTTGCATATTTTGTCAAAGCAATGAGAAAGATGATTACTCCATTGATATTAGTTCATTTTTTCTACAGATTTTATCTGTAAGAAATGTCTTCAGTGAGAATTTGTTTGTGCTTAGCTTACAGATTTAGTTCAGTGTACTGTGCTGGCCTTTATTACGCACCAACCTATGAAACATAGAAGTCTAACAACTTACAACTGCTAACTCCACTACTACTTATGAGGTCATCACAACTCATGCCTGGCCCACATGAGCACATTTCTTATTCTGCAGGACCTGTGACATCTGCTGCATCAATGTGTACACATGTTTAGATCTCCAGATACCGGTAAAAGAACACAGCACTCAATGGTTTTTTAAATGATTGTAAGGCAAAATGTCTGTCATCACATAACACTAAGCATCCATTATGTTGTTTTTAATCCTAATCTCAACTAGACAATGAACTCCTTAAAGACAGAACTATTCCTAACATGCTCCTGCATTCTTGATACCTAGAAAGAGTGTTCTCTCAACAGTGAACTGGTGAGTGTTACAACTCAGAACTATACCACAGACAGAATAAACCAATAATCTGTAATTCTGTGTTCAAGGTACCACTCAGCTACTAAAATGGTGACAGGGCAATTATGTAGGTAGAAAGCGTTTTCACTTAAAACACATATAAAGACAGAGATTAAAAAAAAAAAAAAAAAATCACATGAAACACAGGCAAGGTAATTTTGTTTTCTTTGTTTGTTTGTTTCTTTCTTTTTTTTTGTTCCTGGAGCCAGGGTTTCTCTGTGTGACAGCCTCAGTTGTCCTGGAACTTACTACGTAGACCAGGCTGGCTTTGAACTCACAGAGATTCACCTACTTCTGCCTCTCGAGTGCTGGGAATAAAGGTGTACACCACCAACTGGCTTTTTTTCCTTTTTTTTTCTTAATTGTTGTTGTTAATTTTCTAAGCTAACTATAGATGTCAATTTCACCACTAAACAACTATTTCTTTTAACAATGTATCTGAAATATCTTTTCATGTCATCATACTTGGACTCCACGGAAAAGCTCTGGAGGAGGAGAAACCCATGATGGTACAGTGAGAGCTGTAGATGTGTCCTGATGCAGGGTTCAGCTCCAGAGGCACAGAAGGTACAACTAGTATTTTAAATACATCAATTTAAGAAAAGACCACATAGCATAGCCAGGGTTAAGACGAGAATGGCAGCCCATGACATGAACAATAAAACAAGAACCATAGGAAGAGGGTGCATCCTACTGCCTGCCTGCCCAGGTCCATGGTGAATTAATTCAACTATGGTTAAATCTTTCATATCCTCACTGAGAACTAATTTCCAGTTATAGACGATTGATGCACAACCTTGTACGTAGCACAACTGTAACAAACATAAGAGCAGGGTTTAACCAGAAAACTACAGCTCTGAAAAGTCTAACTACAAATAACATTATTAAAGTGTTTTTAAAAGAAGACACAGTGGTCCATGACTGTGTTGTAGAATATTATTTTAAGATGTGTTATATCTGTTTGTGTCATGGAACATCTATTTAGTGATGCAAAGATGTGTTGCATTCCTTTGCGTCTGTTTAACTCTGTGAAACTGTGTTATTCTGCCTGTCTAAAACACCTGATGGTCTAATAAAAAGCTGAATGGCCAACAGCAAGGCAGGATAAAGTATAGGTGGGGCTGGGAGGCAGAGAGAATAAACAGAAGGGGAAATCTGGGAAGAGGAGATCTGGGCAGAGAGACGGAAGAGGGGCCATCACACAGCTACACAGCAAGCCACTGAGTAACAGGTAAAGAAGGGCATTCAGGGTAAAGATAAAAGCCCACAGGCAAAAGATGGATGGGATAATGAAGAAAAGCTGGCAAGAAACAAGCCAAGCTAAAGCTGGGCATTCATAGCTAAGAGTAAGTCTCTGTGGGTGTGGTTAGGATCTGGGGGGGGCCTGACGTATCGGCACCTGTAGAGCAGAGGCAAGATTTCTCCAAGTGTGAAGAAGGCTGGAGTACACAGTAAATGCATGCTACACAGGACCACACAGTGAGATGGGGGAGGAAGGAAAAGAATGAGTATGAGTCAAATAATGAGACCAAATCACCCAATGTACAACAGGGAAAGCTCCCACTTACCCTGCGACTTTATGTCCATAGTCACATATGGAAAACTCCCAAGGACAGCCATGACCTCTTCATATTTATCATCTTCAAGGAAGTGTAGCAGACTATGACGATCTGATTCCTTTAAACTGACCAAATCCTGGATAGTTTTAATTTTGTACTAAAAAAAAAAAAACAAAGTTTTTCATAAAATGAAAATTGTGACATGCTAACCAAAATAAAATCCAGCAGCTTCAGAAAAAAAGGTAACATTATGGACATTTCAGAGCAAGACAACTAAAACGAAGGCTGTATTTCTATAAATTCATTACAGGCTTATTTTTTTTTTAATCAGAAAAAAAATAAGAGTAAAAAACTTAAAAAAAAAAAAAAAAAAAAGAGTTCACATAGAATACTGACTCAAGCAACAACTATTGTCCTAAATTTATCTAGTTTCAGTTTGAAAAATAAAACGTTACAAGCACAGGTGGTCTCTAAAGGCTTCACTATGGAGTAAGTTAAATGAATTTAAACTAACTGAAATTTAATTTAAACCCTAGATACTTAATTTTTATTTTCACAGAGATTAAATCATGAAGCAGATAGAATTTCAACTCTAGGATTTTGTTGTTTCAAATTATTACTTAACATTGATGAAATTTATAATGGCAATATGATTAAAGGACTGAGAACTTGGATACAGATTTCTTACACAGCTATTATCTTTACTCTTCTACTATATACAAAGTAACTTTTTTCGAAACAGGGACTCACTGTGTGGCCCAGACTAGCCTCATGTTCACTACTTAGCCTAGGCCTCAAATTTACCACAGCCTTCCTGCCTTAGCCTCCCAGAGTGCTTGGTAAGGCTCATACTACCACACCCACTATAATAATTGTCCAACCTTTAAGTCAAAAACAAAATAAAAAGTATATGATATATTCTTACTTGATACATACATTTTTGCAATGTAAAAATATTAATTGCTACAATTCATTCAACCCAAAACAGTTAATATTATAGTAGTAAATATTATAAAACTACCTAATTAAGAAATACTACTAAAAATGATATTGTAAATCTAAGACATCCACAGTAACCAAGTCAACAAACCTTTTTATGGTTGGAAACTCTCCTAAGATTGTCCTCCTCGATGTGTGGGAGCTGCAGAAGGGGGGACTTAAACTGCTGGAGGCCTTGCACAGCCATCTGGGAAAGCTTCATACAGTTTTCTAAGGATGCCAAAGTTGGAGCACGAAACTCCCTTTCTTAGAAAGAATAGGAAAAAAAGAAACAAAAGGGCTGGCTGTACTTTTTACACTTTCATTACAAGGAGTAAAATCACAGTAAAAATTCAAGATCAGGATTTTGATTTCCTTCAGAAACTACTGGAAAAATAAAATGTTAAACTTGGTCAAGTGTGTTATTACTGAGCATCAGCCACTAATTTAACAAAAGCCTCTGTATCCACTCCAGTAATGGTAAACTATCAGGCACTATCAGTAAGCACCATACGTGGAGGAAAACACCTGTGACCCCAGCACTTGCGTGGCAATCCTAGCACTCACAAGGCTGAGGCAAGGGGACAACGTGTCCAGGGCCAGTCTCGACAGTGCAGTCAGATGCCACAAACACAAATCCCCAACCAAGCGCCCTAAGCTCGACCCAGGAGAGCACAGCAGGACCGTTACTGTTTAAGAAGCTAAGACAGATTTGGCTACAAAGCAACACCCTATCTCAAAAATAAAAGAGTAAGTAAATACTTTGTGTTTTTTAAATCTATATTTATTTTTACTTTTTTGAAGGCAGCAAGGTCAAACTCTAGACCCATGCCTCAGCCTAACAAGTGCTGAGTTACAGATATAATCCATGCCTTGCTCAAAATCTGTGTCTTTACAAACACCAACAGCAGTAAATAAGGAGACCTTATCACTATTCCAAATATATTGTAACACTGCCAAGAACTAAAATCACCAACAACAAAGTATAAACAGTCTTTTTTATAAGCATCTCCTTTTCCACTAACAGCCCAAAATTCCTTTTCTTCACACACACACACACACACACACACACACACACACTACACATTATGCCAATTAAGGAATTATTTCAAACTCACTGTTAAAATACAAAATAACTCAAAGCTATTCAGAGTAAATAAAAAATTTAAGTCACTAAAAACAAAACAATGAAAAGAATGAGAAAAATCACAAGCAAATCTGAGAAACCTGACTGACCCAGGACACAGAATTGTACTTAAGTACGCATAAAGCTTTAAACTGTAAGTACACCGACCGAGCAAATGCTTACAGGAAAAAGTCCAAATTAATTACATTTCCTCCTCACCTTCACGGCTCCTGGCCATGATTATTAGCTGGCAGATTACATTAACCATTTCTTGAAGCAGAGCAGGACATTTTTTCAGCATGAACTGTTGATCTGGGGGAAAAAAAAACAAAAAACAAAAAACTCTGAAATAAGCCATTCTAATCTCACAGTGAAAACACCTTTCCCATTTGAAGGCCAAGGCTAACATAAAATGTCCTGGCCCTTAAATATTTCACATAGTTTTAGAACTTTAATGTGTAAAGGAATGTTTCTCCTCAACATCATTGCAAAAGTAGATGCCATTATTTATACAAGATGTAGCAAAATGAAAATCTTAACATCACGGTGTAATTATGTTAATTATTGTATAATTATTATAGCCATTCCTTATTTTCTCTAAAACTGTCCTAATCATAAATTCAGTTCTAATCTTCCTATCTTTGAAAGTGTTCTGCTTGTGCTGTTAAGTTCCTATAACTAACTGTAGGTCAATACAAAGACTATGAATGAGAATAAAGTCAAGTAAACATAGAAAAAGAGGAGGACGTTAATTAAAGGGGGAGGGGGCGTGACTAAACTTGTAAACTTGCTTCTTTACAAGTAAGGCTGACCAGCTGAGTCCAGTCTCCAGAAACAAGCAAAAACAAGGCTGGCAAGATGGCTCAGTGCTTCAGAGAGTGGTTGCTCTTTCAGAGGGCCAAGGTTCAAGTCCTAGCACTCACATGGTGCCTGACAGCAGACTATAACTATAGTCCCAGCAGATCAAGTACCCTCTTCTGCCCTCCTCAGTACCGAACACGTGATACACTACGATACTGTAGGCAAAATGCCCATATACATTACAATAAAAGAGGAATTCTAACAGGCTGGGAATGTAGCTAGATGACAGAGTATATGCATAGCACATGTCAGGTCCTGGGTTCAAATACCAGCAATACAGAAAAATAAATCATCATCATCATCATCATCATCCATTTGAAGGGCTGGGGAGACATCTCAGAAGTGAGCACTAGCTGCTGTTCCAGATGACTGGGATTCAGTTTCCAACACCCACACAGTGGCTCACAACCACTTGTAACTGCAGCTCCAAGGAACCCAAGGCTCTCTTTGGGCATCAATGATATACAAGAAGACAGATAAGATTTGGTACTCAACCTAAAAAGCAGACCCCCTGTGTGTGAGAAATGACTAGTTAAAATGAATATGCCTACGTATGTGCACAGAACATTAATAAACTACTACTTTATTTCAAAGTAACTCCAGTAACAATGCCTAAAAATATTCCTTCCTCTACCCTAAGTATCCTTCCTAGCACTAAGTACCAAATGTCTTTATTTCCAGGAGTCCTGGATTGCAACATTAGCTGAACAGTGGGGGGTGGTGGGGTGGTAAGATTTCATTCAGAAAGAATGTTTATGTTTTAGAATGGCAAGTTTTTACGTTTCAACTGAAATATTACAGCTAAAAGATGACATTCATATCAATGATCTCCCTGGAAACACTTGCATTTCAACCATGGTCTTTGTTTTAAAGAATAGATATTTCAAACACTTATGAACCTTTAAGTAAAAATCAAAACTACTTCCCTGCACTACTACTACTACTGAGAAATGGGGGTGGTGATAATACTGGATTGAGAGGGTCAGATATTTGCTGTAAATCTACTTTTGTCCTCTAAAATCTTTCAAGTTCTTTAGCCAAATATCACCAGGAGCCAGACATGGTGATGTGAACCCTATAATCTCAGCCCGCAGGAAGGAGGCTGGAGAAGTGTCTCCAGCTTGAGTCCAGCCTGAGCAACAGAGCACATGTAAGGACAGATTGAGACTCATAACTGAGACTGTTGAACAGTTTCATACAGAATATTCTGACCTTGAAATAATGAATTTGACAGTTGCCAAAGAAGCTAATGTAGACTTTCAAACTATGTGTAAATGAATTACATACATATAGATTTTTTAATGGAATGTAACCAACTATTTGATTGAACAATAAAGAACACCATCTAAACTCTGAATCACCAAGACTACTTACATCTGTTGCTTTGTTCCCATTAAAACTCTTTAAAATTAAGAGTCACAAATACCTTCTTCCAGGGTTTCAGGAATTTTCATTCTAGCAAGATGAGACAGTAAAAGAACTCTGGCCTTCAGGCTATATGGACAGGTAAGTGGAGGTTCATTCTTCTTTAAATTTATGCTGCCAATTTCTCTAATTAGCTAGGGCAAACAAAATAATTATTCAGAAACATATGAATCATTCACTTTTGTACTTCACTGCTCATCCAAAAATTTTTAAGATCAGCCCAACCTGAGGTATTAAAATATTATCTGTCGGCCTGCTTGTAGCATCTTTATTATATTGAGGATCAAATTCAGAAGCTCCAGCTAAAACCATGATGAGACCTATAGAAATAAAACAAATATAATGGTAAAGTTAAATATTTGCTTGTCTATTAATTTATCTCCCTGGGATACCTCCCTTAACCCTAGAGCACCTTTGTAACCGTGCACAACACAATCCTGAAAGTCGTCTGGCCTCCACTACTGACAGTAAATTAGCATCTTCTTCTAATACAAAAGAAACTCTACTTTTTAAAATCATTGCCTATCCCAAGTCAGTAAAAGTTTTCGTCAAATTACGGGCACAAAATGACTGGAAAAATAAGGTCATTTAAAACCGCATGTTTCCATACTAAGCATGTGTTCCATACAAGCCTGCTAGAGAACATTAGTACCTGATGTGATGTTGGAATGTTGCATGTAAAAGAATGCCCTTCAGTTAAGTAAGGCTGGAAATAATGAATTATCAAGAGTGGGAGATTCTCTTTATTCTACGACCTCTCAGAATATCAAGTAAACAAAAATTTGGAACCTTCGAGTGCTTTATGGAAATTCCCTGCCACATGTATTATTATCCTAAAAGCTCTGTGGGTACTGACACTACAATCATCAACTTCACCCTAATCATGAATCTTACCTTACCTTTAATGCAGAGGAAAAAATACATGTGATAACAAACAAAAGGTGGGACTACAGATGCTGAAGAGACTGCAGTTCTGTAGCTTCCTGGCTAAATGACCTCGCAAGTCTTCACATTTCTCTTGTGCATTTGTCTCTTCAGATGTGCCCAACACACAGCAGGCACAGTGAAAGTGTGACCTACTACTATCCCCGCAAAAAAAAAAAATATATATATATATATATTTTTATTTATTTTTGAGACAAGGTCTCACCATGTAACTTTGGCTGGAACTCAATATGTAAACCAGTCTGGCCTCTGCCTGCTCTGGCCTCTCAAGTGCTGGGGTTAAAAGCATGCACCACCACACCAGGCTCAATAATTTCATGTAGGGGGAAAAAAATAACTCATCCTTTTCTATAGCCTGCACTCACTGCACATAGTTAAGGGGTTCACAGACTTCATGTTCAATTACATTATGGATTTTGACCATATCTTCCCCTCCCCTTGTAGCTAGAACTCTTCCTTTTTCCAGAAAGTCTTGCTTCAATTTTCATGACATATATGTGTATGTGTGTGTATATATGTATATATTATTTTATTTGTACACATAAAAACCTAGGACCCACTTGAGAGAAATACAATGTATGTTTTGAGTCTCATTTATTCCACATACTATAGTTATCTCCTGTTTAACCAATTTTCCTAAAACTTCCCTAAGTTCCTTCTTCCTTATGGATGAATTAAAAAAAAAAAAAAAGATGGTTGCTATCTATACTCATATACTTACCCATTTATTGACAAGCACTTAGGCATATTCTATAGCTTGGCTGTTGTGTGTAATGCCATGGGAAGCACAGAGGTACCTGACTTAGCTTCCTTTTGGAATATTCCCAGAGGTGGTATAGCTTATCATAAGATAATTTTATTTAAAGATTTTTGTATAGTGGATGAACTTACATTTTCACCAGCAACTGCATCCTTGCCAGCCTTTATTCATTGCTTTCTTAATAACAGCAAGTCTGACAAGAGTTAAGATAGAATTCCTCTTCCTGTTAAAACACTGGCCTGGAACTCGCCATGCAGACCAGGCTGGCATCAAACGTGGGCAACCCTCCTACCGCTTTGAGTACTTGGATTACAGGTGAATACACTCACACCAGGTTTTTAATTCTTTATTCATTCCAGAAATTCATCCTCTCTCAGTTGTTTAGCTACCGACATTTTCTCAATCTTGTAGGCCATCTCCTTATTCACTTAATTGTTGCCTTTGCTGAGCAGAAACTTGGTAACTTTATACACTTTCATTAAAGACATAAACTGGTCATCTGGAAAGAGGAAACCTTATCTGAGGACTGGCTGGTGGGGGTGTCTGTGGGGCACTTTCCTGATGCTGGGCAGGTGGGCCTAGGCTGTACGAAAGTCACTGAGCGTGAGGTGGAAAGGGAGACATTCATTCGGCAATGGTCCTCCTGGTTTCTGACAGCTGATGAACTATAAATGGAGTCTACGATGGGGTTAGGAAATCACAGCAATCACACAGATGATTCAGAAAACAATGCAAACAGCAGCTTCTCCCGTTTACTTACGTTTCATATCCATATTTCGGGTTTTATAAACAAAGTATGTATAAATTTGTGTTGTACGTATTAGAATCTGGTCTCCACTATATCGTATTGACCGATACCACCAAGAGCCCTAAACACAAATAAAATTGAACAAGATACAAAACATGAAAAATGATAAATGGTAAGCTTGAGGCAGCACAATGTTTTTTCTGAAATTTTCAAAAATTTACTAAGAGCAATGATGTGCTTGAGCTTGTTTCATATTTGAAATAATTTATTTAACAAAGACTTACATTGTCAGACACCTAAATACCAACACAAATCATCAGGCATGATTAAAACGCTTTAGGTTTTAGGCAGAAACTGTTTAAAATATAAAACAAGAATAAAACCACCCATTGCTATAAGCAATTAAAGTGGTTCCTAACACAAACTTTTCTAATAAACATTTGGCAAGTATACGAGCCATTTATTGCTGACATGTTTTCATTCCTGTTCACACAAGACTGGATCATACACAACAATCCTATGAAGAGGTCATGGCAGATATATAACAGGATTCATAGAGCCACACAAACTCCAGAATGAAAAAGAACACAAGGCACAAAGAAATGAAGGATAAAAACTATAAACTTTCTGGTAGCTCTGCATTATAGTACTACACAGCTATGTTTTCAAACAAGGCAGCTAGGGACTGGGGATAGCTTAGTGGTTAAGACTATATACTGTTCTTACGGAGAACCCATGGTCTGTTCCCATTACCCACATCAACTAGCTCCTAACCACTCCAGCTCAGGGGATACAATACTCTCTTCTGAGCTCCTAGTACACGCACTCCCATGCACGTATACCCTACACACACATACATTAAAAAAAAAGTAAGACAGGCCAGGCATGGTGGTGCCTTTAATCCCAGCAATCAGGTAGGCGAGTCTGAGGACAACCTGGATTACCTATCAAGTTCCAGGCCAGCTAGAGTTAGATAATAAGACCCTTTTTCAAACAACAACAACATCATCTCTAAAAAGCATTAAGATTGAATCAAAATCGTATGGAGCAACTACCCCCACCCCCAAATTAATAAAAAGTATAGAACTTACCACAACAACAGGAAGTATAACCATAAACGCCAATCCATACACAAGTAAAACCTAGAATTCAAGACAGAGAACAGTTATGCCTTGGTTTGGTAGGCTAAACAATGTTCACACTTACAAAGAGGACGCACTATTAAAGTACTCTGTTACTGAAGGCACTTGGCTTTTGTGGACAGCATAGCTGAAGTACAAACATTACAGAGCTTGTCCTAAGTCATACAGGTTAGCAGTGTTACATTCAAACTCTAGAGCTTTTGTCTGGTATACAAATCACCTTTTATTTTCTACTTACTGATCTAATATTAGATCTCAGGACCCACATGATAGGAGATAACCAACTCCAGCAAGTTATCCTTTAAGGCCTGGGCAACCCTCACCCCACCAAAATACACACACACACACACACACACATACACACACACACACACACACACACACACACACACACACACACACACACACACACCACGAGAGAGAAATAGAGAGTACATTTAAAATAAGGAAAAATCAAACCAAAATGAAATAGCTCCTAGATCATTACTTTCAAGAGCCCTCAAGAAGAGAACCATCAATTTTTAAACAATGTACGAAGATAATCCCTGGTGCTTTAGGGCTGTAGCAGACACAGTGATGGAAGTCTGTCTGATGACCCATTGCTTCCTAGTGTGGAATAGGTATGTTTCAATATAACATAAAGTAGCTTAGCTTGAGTAAAGGTGAAATGAATACGTTAAATTATAAATTCACCTGAGATAATACGACTATCATAAAATCTGACAGTTCTCAAACCAAAAGTAAGACACTATCCAAAAAGACTTTCAAAATAAATTAGTAAAACTTGAAGATTTCAAACTTATATTTAGAATAAATACATTGTTGCTGGATGGTGGTGGCACACAGCTTTAATCTCAGCACCCAGGAGGCAGAACCAGGTTGATTTCTTTCAGTTCAAAGCCTGCCTGGTCTACAGAGTTTCAGGACAGCCAGGGCTACAAACAGAAACCCTGTCTTGGGGGGAAAAAAAATTCAGCAACAACAAAAAACTAGAACACAATGCCCTAAACCAGCAGTGTAATAATGAGAACCAATTCTTTTCTCTTGCCATGTAGCTTTCAAAACACAGTAAAAACTTAAATAGGATGTGAAAGCTTTCATTATATTACACCTTAATACAGTATATGAAAAAAAGTATATCAGGAACAGCAGAATAGCCCTTATTTAAATGCACTTACCAGAATTGAATTTTTCTGGTCAACTATCCAAGCTGGCAAGGCAATTCCAAAGCTTGTAGCTGAAATAAAATAAATAATTTTCAACAAACTTTGCCTTCAGTTTTATTTATCTACATCTCAAAATTAAGTTCCCTTCCCATTTCCCCAAGACACCTGAAGATTACATTACATTTATTTCCATTAAACAAACCCAAAAGACTACACCCAGGCATGTACAACTTTTGAGCAGAGGATTCCTGGAAGTTCAAGGTCAGCATGGATGACACAGTGAGACTGTCTCAAATAATAATGTAAGAAACGTCATAGTTTTCAGTGGGGAAACTTTTCACACTTAAATTTCTTCTTCCTAGAAAACCCAAATCCTTTCATGCCTTAAATTCATATACACACTATGAAAATGCAAGAAACTAATAAAGGAAAAAGTGCTTGCATGTGCTCATAGTGTAGACACACATAGCATGTTCGCATGTGGAGGAATATGTGTATACACATTCAGGTGAATGTTTGTTATGGTTTTACATTGTAAGCATGTGTTTGTATCTATCAATAGGTATGTACATGTTGAGAACAAGCATCCCCAGAGACCAAGAACAGACCTCCTTGGAGCTGGAGTTACAGGCAGCTTTGAGCTGTTCAACACAACACTGGAACTGAAGCTTTCTCTTTTCTTCCAACATAGTTTTATTTGGGGATGCCATACAATGTGCTCCAATCATACACAGGCCTAACCCTCTCACGCTGGTCATCCCTCCACCCAATAAGAAGGAAGAGGAGGAGGAGGAGGAGGAGGAGGAGGAGGAGGAGGAGGAGTTAGTAGTAGTCAAATTTGTTGGGAGCTGAAGTCTGTAAGTAAATGGTGGTTAAGAGCACTCTCTGTCTGGTTGTGGGCCGAGCCTTTGAGCCATCTCTCCTACCCCAGCTAGGTCATCAGTTAAGAGCATTTGTTGATCTTGCAGGGAGCCTGGATTCAGTTCCTAGGACCCACAAAGTGGCTCACAACTATCCATAACTCCAATTTCAGGGGATCCAACGTTCTCTTCTTATCTTACGCACACATAAGCAAAACACATAAAACGAAACAAACTCTAAACGAAAGAAAAAGTGCTTGCTGCTCTGTCAGGACACAGGTTTAGTCCCAGACCCTCATAATGGTTCGCAATGGCCCCATAACTCCAGCTCCAGGGGACCTGATGGACCCTACTCTTTCTGATCTCTGTGACACAAACATATATACACACACACACACACACACACACACACACACACACAATATAAGTGAAACATATACACACAAAATATTTCTTAAAAGTAAAGAAGTTCAATTTTTCATATGCATAAACAGAAAAATCAGTATTCCTCTTATATTCTAGTTAACCTTTTCATAATATATAATGCTACCAACATTTTTATATTCACCGCACCTTGAGGCCCATCTGGATTTCCAAATTCTTCCCAGTTTTTCCGAGACTCTTCATCTGTTAAACTACCATGAAGAAAACAAAGTATCAAAATCCATACCAAAAAAAATGTATTCAAATGTAAGAACTTCATTAGCCAGTCAATACCTTTGTTTTTAGATTTATTTACGTGTGTGCGCGCACACGGCATGCGGGTGTGTGTCCATATGTACAAGAGTACAGGTGCACACAGAGACTTTCAAAGTCCCTGGAACTGAAGTTACAGGCAGCTGTGAGCTGGAGACTGAACTCTTGGCTTGTTCAGAAGGGAGGATGGTGAGCACTCCTGACTGCTCCAACGTCACATCTACCCCACCTGAAGCAGACTCACTTCTTAAAGGATATTAACCCAGGCTGGGGACGAGGCTTACTCAGTAAAGTACTTGCTGTGCAAGCATGGAGACTGGAAAGTCCCAGCACCCATGTAAACCTGACAGAGTTATGGCGGCCCACCTATAACATAGCATTCAGTCGGCAAGACAGGCTGGCTATTTACTGTTTGGATTTAAGTAAGAGAG
The DNA here is from genome assembly GCA_030556225.1 of Cricetiscus sungorus. Taxonomy (NCBI): domain Eukaryota; kingdom Metazoa; phylum Chordata; class Mammalia; order Rodentia; family Cricetidae; genus Cricetiscus; species Cricetiscus sungorus. The sequence goes on from JANBXA010000731.1 coordinate 2,639,434, forward strand.
GCTTTCTAAGTAAAGAAAGTAGAGAGTATCTAGGGAAACAGCCAACACCAGCCTCTGCATGCATGTGCACCTACATGAGGGAACACACATACCATACAGATATATATACATACCCTCCCACAGAAAGGGGCTAATAATTAAAAGAATCAAAAAGAGTCTCTTGGAACTCAGAAAAGGGGTATAAGTGTGTGTGTGCTACTAATTCCTAGACCTTGATATAAATTCCTGACTAGTTCAATTTTAGCCAATTAAATCTGATGAAAAAGGCATCCTCCAAGAATGTAAGATTTTAAGTAACTTTTTTCCTAAGTCTATTTTCTAAAAGTTCTAATGAGCACATTATAATTTAAAATAGTTATTCCAAAACAGTGGCACTATGCTCTCAATAGGTAAATATGACCTATAAAACTCCACTGTTGGAGAAAAACAGTTGTGGAAAATCTAAGCCGAGTGCCAGGAGAACTAGGAAAATACCTTCTACACAAGAGCTTTCAGGTCAGGCAATATAAGAGTGATGGAATGATTTTCAACACCTAAATAAAATGTATGTCCAGACCTGGCCAAAAGTTCAAAGCAGAGAATTAAATGACTCTATTTCAGATTCCAGTATATGTCATAAAAAGCACTAGATGAAAATCTCAACTCCTTAACAAACCTGATAATTCTTTGGAAACAAAAAAGCTAATAGCCAAACCAATTCTAGGCAGAAAGAACACAGCCAGAAGCGTCCTATTACCTAACCTAAAACTACCTACAGAGCCACAATGATAATGACAGCATTGTACTGGTACAAAATCCAACAGGCAGAACAAGAGAACAGAACAGAAAATCAGAGATAAGCCCACAGTTGTGAACTCCTAAGCTTTGATAAAGGTGTCAAAAACATACACTAGAGGGAAAAAAGTCTTTTCGTCAAACGGTGCTGGAAAAAAGGATATAAACCTTAAGAATGAAATTAGACCCATATCTCTCACCCTACACATGTGCACACACACACACACACACACACACACACACACACACACACACACACACACACACACACACACACACAAACCAACCAACCAACCAACAAACAAACAAACAAAAAACTCTGAGGACCTTTGAGCTTGGGGACATACTGATCCAGGGCTACATGGTGAGACCCTATGTTTAGGGGGAGGGAGGGTATTAAATGTATACAAGTCTGGGTTTGTGTAAGTGAATAATACAGCTTTTTTTCTGGGTGTGGGAAATCAAACCCTAGGGCTTATGTACACTTGGCAGGTATTCTACTGAACTCTACCTTCAGCCCACAAAAGTTTCTTACAAATAACAATATATCTTACCTATGTCTACATCTAAGTCAACAAGAGAATAATCCCAAGGTTCTCAGAGGATTCTTAAGATGGTTTGGAAGGCAGAGCAGATGGACAGAGACCTTAAAAAAAATGTGTAACTCAGGCTAGAGATGGCTCAGCAGGTAAAGGCACTTGCTCCCAAGCCAACCTCCACACATTTGCAGTGACACACATACATGCAAATAATAAACCAAAACCTACATCTCAACAAATAGAGTATCTAACAATAAAGTAACTGGAAATAGTCTATTATAGTGAAACTCTGTAATACCAAAATTAAAGCACTTAAACCGTTCAAAATAGGAGAAATGAAGCTGTTTTAACAAGAGCCTCAAAGAGAAAATGAGATACAAACATACTTCTTCTATGCAGGATGCTTACAAAACCACCCAGTAAAACTCAGTAAGTTTCTACAATGTGGTGGTTTGAAAGAGAATGACCCTATAGACTCATGTATGTAAATACTTGATTCCCAGCTGGCAGACTGGTTAGGAGGAGGAGGAGGTGGTCTTGTGTCACTGGGTGGGCTTTGAGGATTCACAAGGTCATTCCAGGCCCCACCTTGCTCTCTGTATCTCCACCCTTCAGCTGGGATATAAGCTCCCAGCTACTGTTCCAGTACCATGCCTACCTCCATTATGTTACGGCAGGTTCTTCCCACCGGCCTCCCGGTCCTGCCGCCATGGTCCCGCTGCCACATGAGCCCCAAATAACATTCTGAGACTCTGTATTTGATATAATCCTGTTGGCCAATTACCATTATTGTTTATGGGCTAACTCTGCCTTAATTATTAACCCATTTCTACTTATCTAAGTATTTCCATGTGGTCGTCTTATCGGGGAGCCGCGGCGGGCGTCTTCCTTCCTCCCCGATCTACATCTCGACTCCTCCCTACTACTTCCTATTTCCTCCTTCTAGTCTCCTAGCCCCACCTATCTTGTTTCCTATTGGCCACAGAGCTTTATTAACCAGTATGAGAAACATATATACAGAATAACATCTCCCATCATCGCCAGCTTGCCTCCATGCTCCCGCCATGACGATCATGGATGAGCCCTCCGTGCTCCCTGCCATGACGATCATGGATGAGCCCTCAAGACTGTAAGCAAGCCCTAATTAAATACTTTATAATCTGCCTTGGTCACAGGACCTCTTCACACCAAAACAGTAACTAAGACATATTTAATTAAACTTGGTAAGATCACTTCTCCACGTCCAGCCCTGAATAACTTGTGGTCTAATTAAACACCACTCTAGAGCTGCTGAGTAAGCCCACAAATGCCAGGTTCAAATATACCCGGTTAAAATTTAAGAAAAGTATCTGACATTCATTTTACTTACCCCTTTCTTTAATAAGTGTAACAGGCCTACGATACTTACGCTGCATAAGCTTTTGCTATCCTCATGAACATAACTTCATCACCTCCTTTATCTGGGTGATATTTAAGTGACAACAATCGATATTGTTTCTTAATTTCTGCTACTGTTGCTCCCTAAAAGGAAACGTTTTGTTAATACATAAGAATACAATGCAAGAAGAAATAACCCAATTTTTATCTTAAACCATGAACTACTCAATATTCTGACAAAAGAGAACATTTTCACCTATACATTTTGTCTTCATACTTCTTTTGTTCAATAGAGCTAATTTTATCAAGCATTTAACTATATGGCATGCAATACACGAGTCACTGGTGGTAATGGTGGTGAAATCATGTAACTGAACATTTAAATAAAAGTGTACTGGCTTTAAATATCCAAAAATAATCACGAGTAAACTCGTGATGCAGTTAAGTCACAGATCTGTTGTCTTTATATTCTGATTTCATCTGCCTGTCAGGGTTCTAATTTTAAGTAAATATTTTAAAGAACTGGCATTGAGTCTCAATGCCACTTCTTACCAATAATTTTGGACCACTTTTATTTCCCCACAACTTTTTATTAAACTCTTGGTAGCCACGATGATTACAGTAAGAAAAAACAGACACTGGGCTAGAGAGAGAACTCATGGGCTAAAGTTCACACTGCTCTTAGAAAGTGTGCATGGACAAGCTAGGCAGCTTCAGGGGGTCCCTGATGGCTCCTGCATCCTCATACACAAACCCCCCCACACACACATACATACACACACACACACCCCACACACACATACACACACACACACCCCACACACACACACACACACACACACACACACACACACACACCACACACACATACACACACACACACCCCACACACACATACACACACACACACACACATACATACACACACACACACCCCACACACACATACATACACACACACACACCCCACACACACATACACACACACACACACATACATACACACACACACCCCACACACACATACATACATACACCACACACACACACATACAGTTAAAAATAAAACCTTAAATTGTTTAAAAGGAAAACAATCAAATAGAAGTGCTATTATGTGCAAACTTTTCTTCTACAAAGCGCAAAACTAGATGATGAATATTCTCCTTAACTTGTATTCTATCAACTTCAAAACCAAGTCACCCACTGCAGAAAAAGGAAGTTTAAAACCACAGCCACTAGATCCAGTCTGCCTACTAAGCTGTTACAGGACCCAGTTCCCCCAGCTAACTCCAGTTCTAATGCTCTGTAGGTTTAAGAACCAAAATCTCCCCAAAGAATATAGTCAAGGATTACCTAATTCAGTGATAATGGCAATAGTTTCTTACAAGTACCCCCAACTCAAACTTAAGATATTACATATGTCAATTAACTTGAATGTATTCTTAAAGTATAGTCACTTATCATCATCAAGTAACCTTAAAATTTTGTTATAAACTAATACTAGTAGCAATCAACAATAGAACAAATATATTTAAATGATAATAAGATTTTCCTTTATTTTTAAATTAACTGACAGGGCTAAAGAGATGGTTTGGTGGATACAATCTTGTACTTCTCCCTGAGACCCTGATTACCCAGCACCCACATCAAGCAGCTTAAAACCACCTGCAAACTCCAAGAGGTCTGACAGCCTCTCCTGCCCCGAGTACACATATGACACAGGTACACATAAACGAAAAATACAAATACTTAACAAAAATAAAAGGTTAACAGACAAAATTCTGATTCTTTTGGAAATTTCTAATTTGTTTTAGAGCATGGACCTATTTTAGAGTATTTAGGGTATTGTTAAGTTAATGATATTACACAAGAATGCTACTTACGGGATCCAAATTTAATACTTCATAAGGATTGTACTCCTGATATTCTCGGTCTGTTTTGGAAACTTTGTATGCAAGGAATAAGAACAATGCCCATCCCGCAAGCAGAACTATTTTCCTGTTGAGGAAGAAGACAAATGACTTAAATGAACACTACTGTATGGGTCTCTGCAAGCTCAAGGAATAAAACATCTAAAGCAATTCCTCACCACCATGCTACACTATCGACTTAAACTTGTAGATTCCTGTTACAGCAAGGATGCTGTCTTGTCCACTTTTGAATCCTCTAGAATCTAGTAGAGTGCCTCCATGTAATAGATGTTTCCAGTTACTATTTGGAGAATTAAATACAGAAATTAATACTAGACTCATTAAAATAGATAAAAATACAGAAATGTTAAGCAGCCAAGAAACCACTTAATGTAAAAATATTACTCTTGACCTTGAAATTACATAGTAAGGTGAATTTTTAAAAACTGGCTAGGTATACACAGATGAATAAACAGCCTTCTTTAAACTGTAAAGTTTGGAAATAGCAATAACTAATTCAGGGAGAGGAATCAAACCATGGTACAGTCTCACAAAAGGCATTTTATATCTAACATGTAAACATGTACACATGCTAAGGATTTAAAAGGACAATTAGAAAAAATAAATTTTCTTCTCTCTTAAATGTATTCTATATAGTAAAAAACAAATATAAACAGCTTTAAATGTCCATCAATGAATTACTAGGCAAAATAATAATAATTTTAATCAATAGTAAACTAAAGGAAAATCTGCCATGAAACTTTTTTAATGTTAAATTTGAAAGGGAAAACAGCTTTCAAGCTTTGTAAAACACAATCTAATTTCTATAAACAGAAACATAATTAGAAATAAGAGTATGAAGTAATCACTATCTTTAGGTGAAACGTGAACTTTTATTTATATCCTTTGTATGACAATTTGTTACAATGAATATGATTTGTTAGACAAAAATATAAAATAATCAAGCAAAACTGTAAAGACTGGCTTTAAGGACAAAGAAGAAGTTCCTTATGTTTAAGCTTTTTGCTTCTATCACTGCACTGAGATGACATCTAGGGCCTTTCCTGTCTGTGCTAGGCAAGAACTCTGAGTTACACCCTCAGCTTGTGTTTCTGCTCTTTGGTAGAACTAGCTTAAATGCACTTATCATTTGGAAATGAGTCTCTCCATCTGGAATCACCTAGAATAATTCCTTATTTTTCTGCTTACCCAATTTTCAATACACAGATTTTATTCTTCAATGTTTCATAATCTTCCCTACAATCAAACATTTACTGTCTTGTATCTGTCAAAATCTCAGTCCTCATGTGTGCTTACCTACACAAACTATATTCACCCTTCAAGTCAACTAAAATGATCCATCCTTCAAAAGCAATCCTTTGAAGAGAACACAGTTACAGCTACAATGCAGAACCAACAATAACTGTTTTCCATTGACTTGCTGCAAATTCCTTGAACACCTAAACAAGTCTTATTCAGTGTGTACTAACCCCTGGGTAGTTTAAACAACAATGGGAACCAAGAGACACAATCTCACATATCCTAGGCTGCACATAAATTCACTATGTCAAAGGAAGATGGCTTTGAACTTCTGATCCTCCTGCTTCCACAGCCCACACAAGTGCTCCCTGTCTGCCATGCACCACCATACCTGATTTACAGGGTGCTAGGGTCAAAGCAAATGCTTCATGCATGTTGGCCAGCACTCTACAAAAGTCCCCAGGAATATTTTAACCCTTTTAAGGGTATATAACTTCAAGCTGTTTTCTAGCCCACCTAAATGCCCATATGCACGCCCAAGGAGGAGAGAGAACCCTGTGTAGAACATTTCCCTCTTTCTCCTGGCCACAGAGCAAAACTCACTAGCTCAACTCCCACCATTATTACATATCAATTAAGAAAGTTTGGTAACTTCCATGATGGGTTTGAGATTTAGAATGTTAAATACTTTGAAAGTGACTCATGTAGTAAACATAATCAATTCATGGACTATTACTAGTAACTCTTCCCCAAGTCTCAGATGCTAGGAATATAGATTAACATTGGAACATTTAACTAGCATTTGCAAGGCTCAACACACACACACACACACACACACACACACACACACACACACACACACACACACACTTAAAAAGCCTTCCCTGCCTTGGGCCAAGTGAGCCTTTCTACTGCTCTTCCACAGCAAGCCCCCCTCCCAGCCCTTTCTGCTACGGTTTAGCAGTACAAAGTACAAAAAAGTGGAGGACCAGGGCTGAGGAGACAGTTCAACAGACAAGTCTGAGAATCAGAATATGAATCTCTAGCATCCACATAAAAGCCAGACAGGCCCGATTCCATTAAACCCCTGTGTTTGGGAGGCAGAGATGGGGTCTGGGGCAAACTGGCTAGATACACTAGCTTGGGAAACTCCAGGTTTACCAAGAAACCTGTACAATTTTAAATGTCAACTTGCCATCGTCTATATCACCTGAATAAAGAACCTCAATGAGCACGTCGGGGATCTTCTTGATTGCTAACTGATCAGATCAGACTGCCTATGGGCACGTCGGGAATCTTCTTGATTGCTAACTCATGTAGAAAGACCTAGTCAGCCCACTGCGGGCAGCCTCACTCCCTAGGCAAAAAGCCCTAAGCTATATAAAGGCAGGAGAATTCCAGAGTAAAGATAACTTCAACAGCTAAGCACTGAGCCAGACTCCTGCAATCCAGTTGTAGAGAGGGAGGAGTGATGGGCAAAGGGGTCAAGACCATGCTGGGGAAACCACAGAGACAGCTGACCTGAGCACGTGGGGGCTCATGGACCTGCATAAGACCAAATCAGGCCCCCTGAACATGGGTGTCAGTTGGGGGCCTCTGGCAGTGGAACCAGTATTTATCCCTAGTGCACGAATGGGCTATGGAGGGATACTCTCTCAATCTAGAGGCATAAGGGAGGGCCTGGGTCCTGCCCCAAATAATGACAGACTCTGATGATCCCCCATGGGAGCCCTCATCCTCTCTGAGGAGTGGATGGGGGCTGGGATGGGGAGATGGTGGGGAGAAAGGATAGGAGGGAGAGGGAACTGGGATCGATATGTAAAATAATATTGTTTTAATTTAAATAATTATTAATTAAAAAGATAACTGGCAGGAAGAAGGTAGAAAGTTCCTGCCCTTAACTGTGATTAGCAACAGAAATAAAACTGGAACATCCTACACCTCAGTAAATTAAGTAGAAAATAATCAAGGAAGACATCAGATGTCAGCCTCTGGCTTCCATACATAAATGCATGCATGCTTACCTGAAGACACGCACCCACTCAATTTGAACACACATGCACACAGTACACAAAAAGATGTGGTGGATCTTTCTGTAAGCGATGAGGTCTGTGGGGCTGGGGAAATGGCTCGGTGGTCTGCTCTTGCAGAGGACCAAGTCTGGTTCCCAGCACCCATCAGGTGGCTCACAACTGCCTGTAACGCCAGTCACGGGGGCTGACAGCTGTTCTGAGCCTCCTATATGTACCTGAATCATCCGTATCTGTATCTGTATCTGTATATATCCTCTTGCCATGATGCCATCTACCATGTTGTAATGTTATTCCAAAGGTCACACAAACAAATGAGGCTGCCAGCCTCTAAAACTAAAAAAGCTAATTAAGCCTTTTTTCTTTATAAAGCACCCAAACTCAAGTATTTCATTACAGTAACAAAGAAAGAAGCGAGCTGATATTAACTAAATTTATCATAATTATTTATTTGGCAGTCCCTCCTAAGGTTCACATCTTTGAACCAGAGCTATTTTGTTAATCACTGTGTATCTTCTATACCTGACTCATGCTAGGCACACAACAATTACATGTGAAATTAAAAGTAGAAAATACTGAACGTAAAACTAAAGTCCACTAACACTTTTAGTAATCTAACGAACACTTGAAAATGCTATTTACACACAGTACACAATAACTTTTTACTTTGATGAAATCTAAAAGTCTAACAAACCTCATAAAACAGAGATTTAAAAAAAAAATCACAAAGGCAAAGCAAACATAAGGAAAAGAACAAAACATCCCAGATATGCTAAACTCTTAATTAGATGCTTCACATTTGGCATCTGTTCTCAGAGCCAAGAACAGAAGAGAAGGTTCATGACAGGATACCCCCCTGCTCCCAGCTGACAAAAACTGTTCCAGCCAATAAAACCATTCTCCAGTTTTCAGAAAGCTAGGGGGGGGGGGTGCACACAATTGCTTATGCTCTTAGTCCAGTTTTCTAATTTTTTTTTTCTTCAGTTTTTCAGGGTTTCTGGTGTAGCTCTGGCTGTCCTGGAACTCACTATGTAGACCAGGCTGGCCTCAAATTCACAGAGATCCACCTGCCTCTGCCTCCTGAGCACTGGGATTTAAGGCATGTGCCCCCACTGCCTGGCCCTGTGTCCAATTTTCTAAAAGAATGTTTGGTTCCTCCAAAAAGACAAATGTTTCCTCACACGCAGATTCAGTAAATTAACTTAGAAAGTCCTCTGCATTTGTTCTTTTAACCATATTTTAAATGTAATTTGGAAGCTACGTGCAGAACTTACATAGCTGAGTTTCAGAGATACTGTCAGGGAAGAGGCAGCAGGCAGTGTGAAGCAAGTTTTCATATTTTTAACTTTATCTAAACAACCTCCAGTATCTACCTAGTCATTCTCTGACCTTCATCCCGAATTAAAGAAATTATTTATGTATTAATGAAAAAGGCTTCAACTTTTTTCCTTGAAAACTGAGGTTCAAGGCTGACAGGATGGCTCGTGGGGAAAGGACTTGGCTTCACAGCCCAGACAACCTGAGTTCAGTCCCCAGCGCCCTTGTACAGTGTGGAAGAGAAGAACCGATCCCCAGAGCTACCCTGTCCTGCACACTGACACGGTGGGTAGGGGCATACACACCATACACACAACAGACAAAGTATAAGGAAAAGGGACAGTGCAGGTTCAGGTGCCTGAAGTATTGAGCAAAAATGAGGTAGGGGATTGAGACTGAGAAATAAAAATTATTGGCAGTCCAAACTTTTCAATCCTCAGAAGACAGAGGCAGATGGATGCCTGAGGGTTTGAGGACAGCCTGATCTACATAGTGAGAACCTGTCTCAAAGAAAGGAAGGAAAAAAACAAAACAAAAAAAGGTGTGTGTTTATAAATTTTATTTTTAAATGATAATAAACAGCAAATAAAAGTACACAGAAAACTATACTGTTCTCAGTGCTAAGTTTCCATTTAGCTTCACATCACTGAGTAATAAATACTACCAAAGCTAAGATCCCCTATGTGCCAAAAAAAAAAAAAACAATCCTTAGCCCCTTAAAAAAAATCATATTTCAATCCTCTGAAGTAATACAACTATGTTTAAAACTATCCTCATCATTTAAACCTAGATTTAAAATAACTGGTTCAACCCTTAATCCTCTACTAGATTTTCTGTTTCTAGAGTAGGTAGACGTGGGTAATTCACCAGACAGGCAATGCAGCAGCGACCTCCAGTTCCCACGCAGATGACCTGGTGCCTGAGCTAAGAAAGACTGGACATAACCCAGTGTGCAGCACACCCTAACCCCACAGAGTCAAACCCTTGCCTGCCTGCTAACATCAAGGTGTGTAGTCCTGCTCCACTGTACTCACTACAGAATCAAATGAGCACACTAAGCGTATGGCAACACACAAGCTAAACTTTAGTTATCATCTTGAAATTCATGCCTGATCATGATTATGCCAGGCTTGGAAATTTTTATGATTTCCACACAGGCTTCAACATAAAACTCCAATCCTAGGACATAATATATACAGTCTTCAAACAAGGGCTGACTCACATGCCCTTCTCATTTTGACTTTTAATCTGCTTACTGATCAAACCTCACCTCTCTCATAGGCTACAATTTCCTTACAGCCATACATGTAAGCCATTCTTGGATTCCCCAATTCATAATACCTAGCAAGGAGTAAGCTTTCAGTATGTTTCATTATTGAAATCCATTACTTACTTTACTGTAGGAATAATATTTGGCTGGGGTTTTAATAACCGTAAACGATACCACATACATCTTCCATATACTTTTCTGATATTCTTTAATCGAATTTGCTCTGTCAAGAAAGAAAAGTAAGATGAGTTAAATTATTTTTCACAATGAAATCTGAACTAGAATTACTATCATACTAGCCTTCATTATGCTAACATTTTGCCAAAACATAAAGTCTTGCCTATTTATACAGCCCTTACAAAAATTCATAAACTATACTAAGTTGTCTGTCACTTACACCAAATATTATCTGGAAAAGTTTATTAAGAAGTAAGTATTTTCATGTAAAACTTCTCTAAAAATGTATAAACTAATTTGAACATATAATATCTTGGTTATATAATCAATTGTCTGAGCATTTCTCTCCTATTCTCATTTTATAGAACAAAAAGTATAAATAATTAAAATATGGTTTATTTAGTAACCAAGGAGAAACAATATTCAAGTACAGAAATAATTACCTAACAAGATATGTTCTAACCAACCAGGTTCAGAATTTTAACTACAGAAAATATATTACTAAATTTATAACTATAGTTTTAACATGGAAATCAACTAATAGATGAAACAAGAGTGGACAGTAAAATTCAGTATCACAAGTTTTAGTTATTTTATTTTAAACTGGGAAAGTGGGCCAAATCTGTAAGAACTTAGGACACGTTTGTGTAAAAGTTGTGACAAGTTATTCTGGTCACTGTGAAGAGTTACAATTGTCAGCCAACGCTAACAAGCCATGCTCTGTTACTGGACTTGACCCACGCGTTTGGCTTCAATAACTCCTCCCTAGATATAAAACCACGTTTAATGGCTGGAGGTGGCTCAGCAGTTAAGGGCATGGCTGTGAAGCAGCTTAATGATGGCAGTATAGTTACGGTCACCATACCAAGCGTCCTTAGGGAAAGAAAAGGACATGTGCAACATTCCATAGCTTCTACCTAGGATGCCTGCAATGTTCCCAAAAAAGTTAGGAGCATGCAACTGAGTCTAGCTGGGCTAATTCTGTTGTTTTGTTTTTATTATATTTTAAAAACATATACCAAACTGAAATCCTTACGTGAAATACCAGTTAAGTAAAACAATTGGGCATGCAGGCCCAGTGAGGTGCTTGGTGGGTACAGGCACTGACCTCCAAGCCTGACAACCTGAGTTCCATCCCTGGGACATATATGGTAGAAGAAAACTAACTTTTGTCAGTTCCCCTGACTTCTATATGTATGCCAAGGCATGAATATGCATGCACAAAGGCACACATCTCTCATGTATTTTGGAATTCTTAAATACCATGTAGAGGGGCTGAAGCAATGGCCCAAGGGTTAAGAGCAATTTCCAGCATCCATGTGGCAGCTCATACTGCCTGTAACTCCAGTCCCAAGGAAGCTGACATCTTCAGTCCTTGGGGTACTGCCCACATATGGAGCACAAGACACAGATGCAGGAAATACCCTTACAAGTCAGAAGTGGCGACTGACATACACCTTTAACCCCAACACTTCGGACTGGAAGAGACAAGGCAGGCAGATAGATCTCTGTCAATTCAAGGCCACCAACCTGGACTACAGAGCAAGTTCCTGGGCAGCCAAGGCTATAAAGAGAAACTTTGTCTCAAAAAACAAACAAAAATACCACCCTTAGATAACAAATTAAATTAGAAAACAACCCTACCAGGTAAGAATTCCAACTGCCCTAATTAGAACACCATGACAAGGGCATCCAATGCTACCTAGCAGTGATAGCGATGCAATGAAGACAGATCCAGGTGGAGGAGGTGGTGGCAGAGAGTTTTACATATGCAGGTAGACTGATCAAAAAGTTCATACAGCCAGGCAGTGGTGGCGCTCACCTTTAATCCAGCACTCAGGAAGCAAAGGCAGGCAGATCTCAGTGAGTTCAAGGCCAGCCTGGTCTACAAAGCAATACAAAGAAACCCTGACTCAAAACAAAACAAAACAAAACAAAAAAAAGTTAAAATATCAAAAACTTAAAATCTACATTTTTCTGTCAGAGAAGATAGTAACAAATATAGAAAGATAGAAGATTACACCTTGACTATTAGTCTGGAAGTGAAGGTATCAATATGAATTAATATAAAAATATAGATACTGCGCTCTCTATAAATCCTTATATATTCCCTATGTCTGTGTACTAAGTAAGATTAGAACAGCAAAATCCCAATAGCAGTGAGCTATCCAGATTTTGGCTTCTAAACAACAGGAGCCAATAATTTCAGAGCACAGAAACCAGAAATCCCAATATCTTTCTATGGAACACTGATTACCAACATAGAAGCAAGCCTCCCAGGATAGACACATCCTCATGCAAGGAATTATCTCAAATGGCAAGCAGACTTTTATATAAGTAAATTAAAGATCTTGAAATGGAAAGGTCACCCTAGGAGGACAATGTATCAAGTAGTACTCCTCAAGAGAGGTGAGAGCTGAGACCTCGGGAGGGGTGAGAGAGCTGGGACCTCAGGGAGGGGTGAGAGAGCTGAGACCTCGGGAGAGGTGAGAGAGCTGAGACCTCAGGGAAGGGGTGAAAGAGCTGAGACCTCAGGGAGGGGTGAGAGCTGAGACCTCGGGAGAGGTGAGAGAGCTGAGACCTCAGGGAGGGGTGAGAGCTGAGACCTCAGGGAGGGGTGAGAGCTGAGACCTCGGGAGAGGTGAGAGAGCTGAGACCTCAGGGAGGGGTGAGAGCTGAGACCTCGGGAGGGGTGAAAGAGCTGAGACCTCAGGGAGGGGTGAAAGAGCTGAGACCTCAGGGAGGGGTGAGAGAGCTGAGACCTCAGGAGGGGTGAGAGAGCTGAGACCTCAGGGAGGGGTGAGAGCTGAGACCTCGGGAGGGGTGAGAGCTGGGACCTCAGGGAGGGGTGAGAGCTGGGACCTCAGGGAGGGGTGAGAGCTGGGACCTCAGGGAGGGGTGAGAGCTGGGACGGGAAGTGGTAATGAAGCCAAAGGTTACAATGATGCTCTTTTGAAGATGAGTAAGGGGCCACAAGCCAAGGAATGTAGACTTTCTCGAGAAGCTGGAAAAGGTCATCAAATCCTCCTTCAAGGTCTCCTGAAGGATAAACCCTAGCCACATCATTACTTCCTAGTAAAACCCGTTTGTACTTCTATCAATCAAAACTGAACGAAAATAAATCTGTGCTGTTTTAAGTCACTATATATAATGGTCTGTTACAACAGCAACAAAAGCTTAATACTAAACCTGAGAGACAGCACTTGAAGTGACCAGTGAATAATGTCGGTAAAAAGCAAACTGAAATTATGCACCACCTGACAGAGCACAATGGAAAGAACGGGCTCATCAGACAGAAAATCTGAACCTAATCATGGAAATGCACCAGACAGCCCAAATTAACGTTCATTCTATGAAATAACTGGCCTATAATATTTAAAGTCAGGGAAGATAAAGAACTCTTCAGGACTAAAAGGAAGACTAAAGAAACATGTCAACTAAATGTGATGTATAGTTCTGAACTTGAATTTCCGCTACAAAGGACATCACTGAGACAAGTGACAAAATGCAAATGGGGTCTGACAGTAAGACAGTAATGTCAAATATTCTGATTTTCATGGCTAAATTATGAACTTAAAAAATACTACTGTAAAATTTTAATCTGCTTTTCATTAAACTAAACTTCAACAGACTCCCATTTCAAGTATAAAACTAAAAACCCCTTTAAAAGATTTTATAATAATAATGCTTAAGTCTATGAACCAGACAGCTTGATCTAATCAAAGGAAAAAAAATCTCCTAATTTCCCTGGCTAAAAGAATATATACATGGTCTGCAGCCTTGCAAAATATGTACCTACACCTTACAAGCCATACTCTCCAACCCTAAAATTAATGTCTTAGCCTTTTGAAAGAGTATTTAAGTCAATCGGTACATATTATAGAAGACAGTTACATATTATCATGATATTTAAATTTGCAGCACAATTAAATATTCATAGAACACATTGAAATCTGGTATGGTAATCTCAAGTCAAAGAAACCTATTATTCTGTACTTTTTCTTTTAACATTTTTTAAAGACTAATTTTATGTGTTTGAGCACTTTGCTTTCATATGTGACTATGTACTGTGTGTGCCTGGTGCCCATAGAGGTCAGAAGAGGGCATCAGATTTCCTAGAACTGAAGTTATGGATGGTTGTGAGGATCAAACCTGGGTTCTCTGTAAAAACCATGTTCAGAACTGCTGAGCGCTCTCTCCAAATCACTGTACATTTACCAACTCCTTTAGAATGACTAGTTTCTGAGACTAATTAGTAACTAATTAACTAATTAACTTACAACATGACACTGTTTCTGTTTTAATGTGTGCATGTCTTGTTTGTCTATATGTGCATCTCATGTACACAGGAGTTCACAGAGACCAGAGGAGGGAGCTGGGTCCCCTCCAACGAGTTCCAGGTGGTCCTGGGCCAGCATGTGGATGTCCTCTGCGAGAAAAGTACGTGCTCTTAACCTCCGAGCCATCCTTCCAGACCCTAAGACATGGTTTTTAAAGAAAGTATCCATGTGTAGAAAAGGAAGCAAGTTTGCCATTTATAGATACAAGTTATGAAAGAAGTTATAAAGCTAATTGTTTTTCAAGTCCTGTATTTTCTGGTTTCAGTGGCAGAAAAGTACATAAACTGTATTTTGGCATTGAAAGTGTAAAACTGAATGAAAAGCCCCAAATTCCAAATGCCCATTCCAGCTATGTAAGCTCACTAAGTGTATAAAAGTTTCCAAATGCCCATTCCAGCTATGTAAGCTCACTAAGTGTGTAAAAGTTGGGCTGGTTAATTCTGGTGTGTGATGTTTTTATTTGTTTACAATGTTTTTTTATAATAAAGTATCTAAAATTAAAAAATATAAAGGGAAAATAAATACTGTTCTAACCTAACTGAACTAAATAAAACTGTCAAAAAGATGTGATTTCATTTTTCAGTTAAAATAAGCATATCAGTACATACTTTGATACAAACACAACCAAGAAATAAATTTTAGAATACACCTTGTCTATAAGTTACTAACCTTAAAAAATGACACATACAATTTATTGTAAAAGCTACTTAAAAGGAAAAAAAAAAGATGTGCTACTTTTTTCTAAAATTCCTGAAGTATTTCCTAAATCTTAAGGTGTCCAGAAAATAGTAGAAAGAATTAGTTCAGCATACGAAGCAGTTTGAGAATATCAGTTTTCCAGTTTGCTGAGGTCTATCTGCATCTCACTGACACTGTATCATCTCATTTAGGCAATACTTGTCCACTGCCCACAGCTTTTAAAGACCAATTGAAAAGTAAGGGGCTTGATAGTTGAATGAGAGTGTCCCCATGGGCTCAGAAACTCTGATACTTGGTCATCAAGTGCTGACACTGTTAGGGGAGGCTTGGGAGATGTGCCCTTGTTTGGAGGACATAGATAGGCTTTGGGAACTTAAATCATGTCATTTTGAGTTCACTCTCTCTGCCCCCTGCTCTAGCCTGCTGCTTGATGCCAGGTTTCACCACCAAACAGACTGATTCACCGGGAACCACAAGCCAAATAAACCTTCCTTCTATAAACTACCTTGGTCACGGAGTTTTATCACTACAGAAACCAACACAACAGACAAGCAAGTTTTTCTACAACAGTGTCTTTGTAGGATGTTTGAAAGGAGGAAAAGAATGAAGCTACACAGAAGTGTGAGAACAGGAGAACAACAGCCCTAACTACAAATAAAAACGACCTAGTCACCCTTGCAGATGAACACAGTAACAGAAACTAAAGGTGCTTCACATATTTTTTACTTTTCATTTTTTCTATTACATTCTTAACGTGGAGGGTTGTCTTTTGTCCTGGTGGTTTAGAGCCATCAATATGTGGAAGAGAAGAAATGTCACTATACTTGCTCCATCCCCACCACCCAGAACACATCAGAATGATCTACATGGGAATGCAGATTTGGGTTAATCCACCCATGCACATGCTGACGATGGAGAACTGATCAACAGGACATAACTGATCAACAGAGCACAACTCATGAGAGCAGTGTGAGACTACCCCGCCACCAGAAAGGTTCCCAGTCCCCTGGAAGCTTTGACTAAAGAAATGCAAACCAATACCAAGCAAGCAGTTCAAACAGATCCGGAGCTAGCTAGTCTTCTGAAGCTAGAGACTGAATGGCTATCGGCATGTATTTATGCAATACACTCGTCTACTTAATTCTCTTTTCCTTTACAGAACTAAAACAAGTACTTCACAGTGGGTTTGTTTAATCTTAGCATTACTGATATCTTGAAGCCAATTCTTTGTTTTCAACTGCTAACCTGTATACCATAGTTTATCATTACACTAGTATTAACAGCGAGGTGCCACCTGCTTGGTGGAAAACAATTAGACACTCCCAATGGGGCTGGAGAGATAGCTCGTGGCTAAGAGCACTGACTGCTCCTGCAGAAGACCTGTGTCCAGTTCCCAGCAAGCACGTGATAGCTTACAACCATCAGTAACTCCGGTTCCAGGAGACCAGACATCCCCTTTTGGCATCCTCGGATACTGCATGCAAATGGTGCATTAATATACATCCAGAGTAAGCACACACATAAAATAAAAAGGAGGCAAAAAAAAAAAACAAAAACAAAAAAAAAAACAAAACAGAGGAAGAGGAAGGCAACAAAGAGGACCATTCCAGACACTGTTAAATGCTACCAGTAAGACAAAATCACCTCCTTCTCATAAAGTGTTTATCAAATTAAAGATGAATGATATAACTTGAAAGATGGGGTTTAAAACCACAAAGGTTTAAGAAATAATAATCATATCTTTCCAATCCCCTAAAAGTATCCTTCAGGTAAAAAGAGAAACTTACTCTAAAACACTTAAAAAGCAAACAGTAACAACAGTGGGCCTGAAGAGAGCCTAGAATAATCCTAGTTAATGTTTATCTGCCATTTTTTGAATGTCAGCTAGAGGCAAATCAGTAACAGTTAAGAGCAGTTGTGAGCTCTAACAGAGGACCTAAGATCAGTTCCTAGCACCCACATCAGTGTGCTCACAATGACCTATCATTCCAGCTCCTGGAGATCTAATACCTCTTCCGGTGGGCACCCTAAACACGTGCACCTACACACAACACACAAATAAATAAAAACAAATCTTCTTAAAAATAAAATGTGTGGTTACATTATAAGGATCAAAAGCACATACTATAATGCTATATTTATTTTTTGAAGAAAATTTTCCAGTATCACATTCAAATCCAAAAGTATCATATCCTTAATACAAATGATACAGTTTTCTCTTTTTGAGAAAGGGTCTCAGCCCAAACTGGCCTCAAACTCCAATTGTCCTGTCTTTACCTTTCAAATGTTAGGTGACTCAAAATAGCTCTGATGAGTCAAACACTAGGGCATCCGCCTAGAACCCCACCAACCTGGAGACCGAGACACAAAGATAACTAAACCTAGGAGTTTAAGGTCAACCTAGACAATGCACATAGAAAGACCATGACTTTAAAAACTAAACAAGAAAGACTGGCTTGGAGAGAAGGCTGAAACCCGCACTAACTGCTCTTCTAGAGGACCCAAGTCAATCCCTAGCAACCATACATATGGCAGCTAGCAACCACCTGTAACACCAGTTCCAAAGTATCCCATGGCCTCCTCTGGTCTCTGCCAGCACCAGGCATACATGTAGAGCACAGACATACATGCCAGCAAAACACCCATACACATAATACAAATGAGGAAAAAAACAAAACAAAACAAAACCAGCCAAACAAGAACCAACAAAAATAACCTTTGCTGACAGTAACATTGACGCACAGGGAACTTGAAAATTATTTCTTGTGGAGTCAGAGACATGCTCAGCAGATTAAGAGCACTTGCTGCTCTTCCAGAGGATGTAGGTTCAGTTCCCAGCACCCACATAGGGGTTCACAGCCAACTATAACTGCACTTCCAGAGGTTCCAACACCCTCGTCTGATCTCCATTAGCACCAGACATGCATAATAAACATATGCATACATGCAGGCAAAACGCAAAATCAAAAATTGTTCCTTAAAATGTATGGGAATAAAGCTGTATTTTAATATAATAAACTTTATAGTATGTGGTTTTAAATAGGCAAGCAAATTTATGAAGTAAGCATTTTAAGAAAATATGACTATCCATGAAAGGACAATCAAGCTGATCAAAACTTTTTTTTTTCCATTTTATTAAGAAATATAAGCCAGGCAGTGCTGTTGCACACCTTTAATCCCAGCACTCAAGAGGCAGAGGCAAGAGTCTCTGAGTTCAAGGCCAGCCTAGTCTATAGAGCTAGTTCCAGGACAGTCAGCCTACACAGAAAAACATACACATAGACAGACAGACAGACAGACAGACAGACAGACAGACAGACAGACAGACAGACAGACAGAGAGAGAGAGAGAGAGAGAGGGAGAGGGAGGGGAGGGAGAGGGAGGAGGGAGGGGAAGGGAGAGAGGGAGGGAGAGGGAGGGAGGAGGGAGGGGAAGGGAGAGAGGGAGGGAGGGGGAGGGAGGAGGGAGGGGAAGGGAGAGAGGGAGGGAGAGGGAGAGCGCAAGCCAGGGCTGGACAGCTGGATTAGAGAACTTACTGCTCTTCCAAGAGGACCCAAATTTGTTTCCTATCACTTGCATCTAACAGTTCGTAACTACTTAGAACTCCAGCTCTAGATCTAAAATCGCCTTCCGCCCTCAAAGGCACCCACATACACATGGTACACACTAAATACAAAACATAAAAGTAAATTTTTCTAATCTTGCTTAATAAAAATAGCAAATCATATCTTCTATCACTTCACTGCCTAGAAAACTCTTCAGTCGCTCCCCATTGCTCCTGCGATGAAACCCAAGCTCCCCAGAGACACAGCGGAATAGAGCACAGCTCTCTGAGACACAGCGGAATAGAGCACAGCTCTCTGACGCTTCAACCCAGACTATTTCCTCACGGGCCACATTGCTGTCACTTTAACCTTTGTCTTAGAACATGTCAAAAACTTTCCCTTCAGCCTAAAATAGACCGTTCTCCAGTCAACACAGAACATGAAATGACTAGGCTCCTTTTGTCATTTAGCTCTCAACTGCTGGAATGTCCTCAGGAAGGTCTTCTGTGAACTAACACAGCACTTACTATTATGTGGCATTTTGATGGTTTACATATAGTATGCCAATTACTCATTTCCAAAATTCCCTGAAGAATTCATCATTACAAGGATGATTGATGACGTCCTTCTTTCTCTTAATGGTTATGAATAAAACACAGATTGGCCAGTAGCCAGTATGGGTGGGGCTACCAGACTAGGAAAATTCTGGGGAGAGAAGACAGAGTGAAGCCACCAGAGAGAGAGATGCCATGTAGCTACCAGGAAGATAGGGCATGCCAGGCATTCTCTGGTAAGATAAGGTCATGAAGAAATACATAGGTAGATAGTTATGGGTTAATAATTAAGAGAGAGTTAGCCAGTAAGAAGCCTGAGCCATCGGCCAAACAGTTTATAATTAATTTAAGTCTCTGTGTGTATATTTGGAACTAAATGGCAGCAGGTGGGAAGGAAATTCCATCTACAGATGATGTCTACATTGTTCAGCCCTATATCCTTTTACCAGTGTGGTAGACAATAGGTATTTACTATTTGTTAAGTATATTAATTATTTCATTTAGATCTATCAATAAAGTACATAACATTAAGTACATAGACATATACTGTTGTAACTATTATTTAAAAAAAAATACTGAGGCTCAGAGAAACTAAATAACTTGCCCCAAGTTACAGCTCTTTCCTAAAGAACATCTATTTTGAAACAGAGATGGGACTTTTGCAAAAGTTTAGATTCACAAGCCTGAAAATTTAACCCTTGTATTACACTGCTTCCCTCTAATAAAGAAATACCTAGATTGTTCAAATAATCTCAAAGAACTAAAGCATGCTGTGCCCCTCTTCTCAGGAACTCTCCCATACCTACTCTGACTGTACCTCCAAAGTAGAAATACGAAGAAATCAAAATATTTAAGATAAAAACATCCTTTCTGCTTCCTCTGCCACCATGGCACTTGTGAAAAAAGTTTGTGGTGAAGGGGAAAAAGGTTTTGAAATTCACCCTGGACTGAACACACCCTGTGGAAGACAGACTCGTGATACTGCCAATTGTAAACTCCTGCAGGAAAGCGTGAAGATGAACAGGAAAGGTGGGAATCTTGGAGGGTTTGTGACCACCCAACAGAGCACGAGCAAGTTCACTGTCACTTCTGAAATGCCTTTCTCCAAGAAAAGATATATGAAATAAATACTGCACCAAATATATTTGAAGGTCAGGTGGTGGTGGCCCACACCTTTAATGCCAGCATTCAGGAAACACGGGCAGGTGGATCTCTGAGTTCAAGGCCAGCCTAGTCTACAGAGCAATTTGGGGACAGCCAGATCTGCACACATATATATTAAAAACATTCCAACAATGTAATCCAAAGATATACTAATTTTGTACTCAACATTCTGAGGAATCAGTAAGTCTTTGTTTTCTAAAATTAACTCATTACATATAAAAGCACACAACTTGTATGTACAGTTACGAACTCGGCATTTACAAGAGAGAGTATGAACTGGAGTGTTCGGGCAGCCTGCACCACACTGCACAGGGTCATGTGCAAAACCAGGGCCACAGGGAGTCCAGAGACACAGTGTAGACAAATGGTGACAGAAAACTCTGGAACTCCTTTTTCATCTGACTTTGAATAAAAAACTAATTCCAAACAACCAAAAGTTTAAAGAGTTAAAACCATTAAATTTCTTAGGAAAAACCATACTTAAAATTTATTACCTTAAAATTGGCAATAGAATCTTAGGTATGTTCCCAATAACATAAATAAACAAAAGGAAATGAATTGAACTTCAACAAAATTAAAGCTTTTGGGTTTGGGTTCATTAATTATACACCAAGAAAGAAAGTAAGGAGATAAGGGGGAAAAAATACTTGCAAATTATTCATCTAACAAGAGAGTGGTCTCCAGAATACATAATTCTTACAAATAAACAAGGGGGGGGGGAAGATGGGCACAGGATCTGAATAGGCATTTCTTCAAAGACATAAAAATGACCAGAGAGCACATAACCAAAAAATAAATAAATAAATAAAAATAATCTCAGTATATTAAGAATTAGGAAGCCGGGCAGTAGAATGCACACCATTAATTCCAGCACTCAGCAGACAGAGGCAGGTAGATCTCTGTGAGTTCGAGGAACCTGATCTACATACAGAGTGAGATCCAGGACATTCAGGACTCTTTAACAGAGAAATCCTGCCTCAAAAAACAACAAAAAAAGAGAGAATTTGGGAAACACCAATCAAAGCTCTATCACTTCAAGTCCATTAATATAACTTCAATGGGGGGGGGCATTAGACAGGCTATGTAAGAAATGCTAGGAGGAAATGTAAGACAACGAGACAGTATGGAAAATGGTCCGGCAGCTCCTCCAAAAGGGTGTGACCCAGCAGTTCTACGCATAGAATATTCTCAGAAGTGCTGACAAGAATCAAAACACCCTGACACCCCCACTGACACTGCAGCACCATTCATAGTAACATACAAGGACAGTTTCACGTGTTCTTCAACAGGTGAGAGACGTAGAATATACTGATGGAACATCATTCTGCCATACAACTGAGTTTTGATAATGTTAGAACATACAGGAAACTTGAAAGCTTAAAGTCAGACACAATAATACCTAGGATTATGTGACCCTCCTATAGAAGACAAATATCTGAAGAGGGAGGGAGAGACAAGAGAACAAGGAGATAGAAAGGAGGCGTTAAAAGCAGAGTGACAGTCTGAATTATACACCTAAAAATCACAAACTTGCATAGTATTTCACCACAGCAAGAATTTCAAATTAGGAAAGGTGGTTACTTACGGCCTTTTCATTCCTAGGGGCACCATTGTTAAGATCACATTATCTCCTGTCTGCTTCTTAAATTCTGTTTGCTCTCATTCTGTAAGAAGTGACTTACAAACCCTTCAGCCAGAAATCGGCGTATCTTCTCACATTTCTTCACTTACTGAATCCTGGTTCCAACTGACCTGGTGTGTCTTTGGACACATCCATGCTGCCCCACTTTTGCTCATACTAACTTCTTTTTATTATTTGAGAAGCCTGTGTGTATGTCTGTGTATCATGTGCATCCTAGTGCCCGCAGCAGCTAGAAGACAGTGTCAGGTCCCCTGGAGCTAGAATTACAGGTGGTTGTGAGCTGCCATGTGGGTGCTGCGAGTCAAGCCTGAGTCCTTTGGAAGCACAGCCAATGTTCTTAACCACAGTCATCTCTCCAGCCCCAATCCTAACATTTGGAAAGCGAGGCAGGACTGCCCAAGTTCAAGACCAGCCAGGGACGCATAGTGGAACCCTGCCCTCAAAATCCGCCTGCTTTCCAAAACCTTTCTGGGGGCTGGAGAGATGGCTCAGCACTTAGCACACTGGCTGCTTTTCCAGTGGACCAGGTTCAATTCCCATACAGCAGCTCACACCTGGCGCTAACTCCAGTTCCCAGAGATCCACCTGCTCCTGCCTACTGAGTACTGGGATTGAAAGCAAAGCGCCACCACCAAGTCTCTCCACCACCATCCAGCGAAGGGAATGAGAGCTCAGTCAGTCTCTCTGTCTGTCTGTCTGTCTCTCTCTCTCTCTCACACACACACACACACACACACACACACACACACACACACCTACATATTTATCTATCTATAGGCTGGGCATGAAAATGAGTTTCTCTCTCGAAGAGGGAGCTTCTGTTCCCCCTGGTCCCTCGGCGGATTCTCCCCAAATAAACACACACATGCTATATTAATTATATAACTGTTGGCTGATAGCTAGAACTTCTTACTGGCTAGCTCTCTCTTAATTATTAACCCATTTCTATTAATCTAAGTATTCCCACATGGTCTCAACTTATCTGATAGTCCTGGCATGTTATTCCTTCTGCCTCTATGTGGTGTCTCTACGAGGTCACTCTCTGTGCCTTCTTCCCAGCATTCTCATCTCCTAGCCCCGCCTATCTTCCTGCCTCTCCTGGCCAATCAGAGTTTTATTCATCAGCCAATAAGAGAAACATATACAGAATGACATCTCCCATATCTATCTCTCTCCCTTCTCTCTTCCCTCTCTCCTTCCCCCCACCTTATGTGACCTGGATTCCAGGCCCAAAACCTACACATGGTAGTTCACAATTCCTTTAACAACTGGTTTTTTCCTAATTAAAAAAAAAAAAAAAAAATGAACAGCCAAAACAAAGCCTGATAAGCAAACTTGCTGTTTTAAAAAGGGGTGTGCACTGGGAGGGCTAGAGAGAGCATTACTGCTGTCAGAGGCTGTGGTTGTGATTTCCGGCACTCACATGGTGGCTCACGGCAATTTGTACTTCTAGTTCCAAGGAATCCAATGCCCTCTTCTGGCCTCCAGAAGCACCAGACATAACCATTGGGTACACAGACATACACAAGTAAAATGCCACAGACATTTTTCTTAAGATTCGTTCCAATTCTTGTCACTACACTTTATTTCCATATTGTAACTCGGCTAATCACCAAATAACTTCCAAGGGACCAGAAACCAATGAAAGGGGAAATAAATATGTAAGAAATAAACAGGGCTGGAGAGATGGCTCAGAGGTTAAGAGGACTGGATGCTCTTCCAGAGGTCCTGAGTTCAATTCCCAGCACCCACATGATGGCTTACAACCATCTATATAATGAGATCTGGTGCCCTCTTCTGGTGTGCAGGTCAAACACTGTATACATAATGAATAAATCTTTAAAAAATTAACAGCCCAAACTATCTTAGAATTTCCTTTACTCTAGTCATACTTTTCATCTCAATGAAATAAGCTAGTTTCCTCCCAACTTCTAAACCATTCTCTACTACGGTCAAAAAGCAGAACCAGCCAGACGTCACTGTTCTACTGTTTCCTAGGTTAATGACAGGACAAAGAATGAACTTCTCAAAATGGCTCACTTGGTCCAAAGTACCAGTCACTGGTCAAATCTGCCACTAACTTACAGAGCACTACACACGTCTGCAGTATTTCCCTACTTACGGTATGTCCTTCTTCTCAAGAACCATCTTAAACCACTTTTTCTGCCTGAAACACTGGCCCAAGCCCCAAAACAGAACTACTCCTGTTCTCCTTTAGCACTTTCCAGTTGCTACTCTAATATCATAATAATGTGCAATATCTACTTCATTACAGAAAGGATACAACATAACAGCTAAAAAAAAGCTTTGGCTAATTTGGGTCCAATATCCAATATTACACCTCATGACTACGAATACTTACTTGAGGTCTCAGTTTTCTCATACAGAGAATATTAAAATTCCCTCCAAGTGCTATTCAAAGCACATTAAGCCCACATCACACCTGGGTTGGAAAAGGCTGTGGTTCTGTGACTCCACCTGGAGGGGCGAGTGAGGGCTGCCCCAAGTTAGACAACCTAACATGACCCTCACAGAGAGCTCAGGAGAAGCACCAGGAACATGTCCTCCACACCGGCAGAATTTGGCTCATGGAACTGTTTTGGGGGCTTACATATTTTGAAGGACGACTTCAAATTAAACTGGTTAACTTGTCAGTGTTGGCCTTAGGCACTACTCCAAGTCCCTGGAGCAAGCCACTCTTCAGGTGTTTCTGATGCAGCCTACTGCTAAACACACACAGAGGGCCAATGTGAAAACCAAACCAGCTACTGAGCAGCTAGTTCTCCCAGTCACACACAAAACACTGCCCCAACAGAGACACCGCGTCTCCCAGTTCAGGGTATTTTATGGAACTGTCACAGGTTAGGTTAGGCCAAAACTTATGTGACTCTCTTTCCTCTGACGGAAAAGTCAGCGACAAGTAAAATCACCACAGAAGTAAAATTTATACAACTGTGAACATGAACTCAACAGATCAGAGAACTCGGAAAAATAAATATGATAAACCAAAATGTATGGGGGCAAAGCAAGAATAATGTTCATTAGGAGGGTTCATAGTTTAAATAAAATAAAATCAATTTCTGTTCCGTTGTGCTTTCAGTTTTTAAAGGTTTATTTTATTATGGGGGCGGGGGCACATAAACAATGCTAGGTCTCAAACTCAACCAAATGGCTGAGGTGCCTATTAACACAGCAAATCAGAGGATGTCTGCCAGGCTTTCTGGTGTCACCAGAGCCTGTTACAGTCATCCTGGCTGTCATACCCTTCCCCCAGCTTCTCTGATTCCTATATAATCCAGCCGTTTTGGCTATGATCGTCTTTTAACTTGATCCAAGGCTCCTCTCTTGACTTCTCTTTTCTCTTCTTCTCTCGCTCCCCTACCCCTGGCCTGGTTCAGTCTGAACCCTACCAGATGCCTCTGATTCTGCTCTCCCCCATACCTACAAGGAACCTTCTCCTTAACCACGCCAATGTCCTCATTCATTGATTTTTCATACACACTCAGGCCAAAAGACAGATGGTGTTGGATCCTTTGGAGCTAGTTATGTGTGGTTTACGGGTGCTGGGAATTGAACTGGGATCCTCTGAAGAACTGTCCCTCTTGTAATTTTTACTGTATGACTCTAGAACAGCATGGTGCATATGTAGCGTTTGATGGACAACTTGCAGGAGTCAACGCTCTTCCAAGCATGGAGTCCGATGAGCAGACTCGGCATCTGGTACCAGCAGAGCCATCTCTCTGTCCCCCTTTGTGCTTTTCTGCACAAAAATATAGCTTAGAAAAAATCTGACCTACCATTAAGAGAAACTGAAAAAATTACTCATCAAATGAAGAAATAAAGGGATTTCTATTGTAGTTTTATAGGTATTTTTACATGTACCATTTTTTCCTTCTAAAAACCATTCTCAGGAGGCCTAGCTGGTTCAGAGTTTTCCGGTTTTGAGATAAGGCCTCACTAAGTAGCCCAGACCTGCAATTTACAATCCTCTTGCCTCAGTCTACCAAAGGCAAGTGTGCACCATAAGCCAGCCTCATACTACTTCTTAATTTCTTATGGCAAGTTATTTCCACCCCTAAGAAACACAGCTTGGAGTTCAGCGTTAACTCAAAGAGACTGGGCTACACCTTCCTTAAAACTGTAGGAGGACTCTCCTGCTACGGTGTAACTGACAGAGATGAACATCTACTCACACCCTCAAATAAGAAATGACTGACTGACATACTATTTGAGAGAACACAAGTAAATGAAAGCAGTTTTTAAAACACTTCACTAATCTCTTCAAACAATAAAAAAGAACCCTGAGGACTTCAGTAGCAAATCAAAACAGTGTGTGCTAACAGTGCATGTCAGACACTGTTCTGGACACTTGACATAAAGCCCAGTTTAGCTCTGACTCTACAGAGACTTCTCTTTCTCTATTTTACAGATGACCACCTGCCTATCAAAAGCACAGGAATCTGCCAAGCCAGATTTCAAAGTCGGGCAGTTTTGAAAAAGGTCAAGGAATCAAAAACTCAATAAACACTGGAGCTGAAAAGATGGCACAGCCATTAAGAGTATGTATGCTCTTCCCAGGACATGTGTTTGGTGCCCATCACCCAGATGGGCCAGCTCACTGCTGCCTGGGAACTCCTGCTCTAGGGGGACCTGAAACCTTCTGAATTCCACACGAACTCACACTCACACATACATACTACCCTGCCCCCACAACACACACCATTTAAAAATAGAAATAAATGGGCTGGACTTGGATGGTGGCACGCGCCTTTGATTCACAGCAATTGGGAGGACAATTTTTTAATTAAAAGAAAAATTTGAAGCTAAAGCAGAAAGAAAGAAGCGGGCTGTGCACACAGAGTCACAGTGCACACGCTGCTTCACACACGACCTGAGCTCTGTCCCAGCACACACACAGTGGCTCACAACCATACAACTCCAGATCTGGGCTTCCAGGGAACCGGAGGCCATCTTCTGACCTCCTCAAGCACCAGGCACTCATATGATACACACACACACACACACACACACACACACACACACACACACACACGCACGCACGCACGCACGCGCACACACACTTTCTTTTTGAGGGGCTTTGGATGATATTCATGACCTTGCAACTAGACTGGAGGAGGATAGTCGTAATCATGAAAGCGTCCGTTTACTATCACCGTGTGTAAGTAACAGTAAATCCAGGAATAAGTCTCTTACTGACTACAACAACAATGAAGCATCCTTCATTTCCACAGTGAATCTGGGAGACCAAACAAATACATCAATAGGTGTATATTTACTGAGGCAAACCTGAAGCAGAGAGCCAGATGTAAAGAAGAAACAATGTGACAACAGAGTTCATGCACCTTTTTAATCTAACAATAGGAAACAAAAGGCTTTGAAGCTAACAGTGTTCTGAGGTACCCAACCTCCAGGATCTCATCAGTAAACTGAGGACAATGACACTCACTGCGTTATTTTGGTTATGTTTGGAACAAGGTCCTTCACTGTGTAATCCTAGCTGGCCTCTGCCTCAGAGTTATATGCCTGCCTGTGTCTCCCCGAGTACTGACATTTAAGGCTGAAGGCATTCAGCGCCATGCCAAGTTCCTCCATACTTTTTAACCAATATTTTAACACTAACATGGCAAGGTCAAGATTCATCCAGTCAAAATTAATTCCTTCAAGTTATACTAATAGCACTTTTCCAAAACGGAAAGGGACACAAGTATGTTTTGTATGGTATGTTATCAAACAAATCTGTAGCCCAAAATTACCATAAAGAATCACTCCCAAATTTCAAAAGCACATGTAGTCCTGATTTCCATAAGGATGAGTCTTTGAATCAGAGCAGTCCCTGATAATCAACCAACCTACCTACTGTCCCAATCCCCTTTGTCTTTTACCCAACCAACCACAATACTGAAAAGTATGCCTCTTTGTCATTTCTGTTTCTTGTTAAGTCAGGTGTGGGGGTGGGCGCCTACACACACCCCTCCTGTGGGAGTCAAGAGAACTAGTCTCAAAACTTAAGTTTTTCCCTTCCATCCTTTGGTTCTCCATGGGCCAGAATCAAGTTACCAGGCTTTGGGGCGAGGGCCTTTAGCGGCTGGACCATCTTGCTGGCCTATTTTTGGGGTAAGGTCTCGTGTTGCCAGGCTAGCTTTGAACTCACTATGTCACCAGCACCGGTGGCCTTGAACTCTGAGTCATCTTGCATTCACCTCTCAAAGGCCTTGGACAGTATTTGTGAACCACAGCACTGGGTGTGGATCCCTTCAACTAGAAATACTGAAAGAATGGCTTAGGTGTGGAAGTCAAGAAAAAACAAACAAACAAAAACACATATGTATAAGAACAGCAAAAGCATGTACACCACTGTCCAAAAACCCACACGATCTCAATGCACTTAGAAACACAGAACACAAATGATAGTACTAAATGTAATTTTATGAACCAGTCCTGAAAGAGAAACCAGGGTAACTTTGGGTAAACTGTTGCATGTAGCAGATACTCAAACTTATTGTCAAATGTACAAAAGAGATACAATCCTTGCTTGCTCTTTATCCTCGATTGACTTTGGTTCTATTGCGTAACTAAATAATTTTATAGGACACTGAATTCTCTCATCAAAGTGTAACACGTTCTGAGGTTCGCTGGTAACAATTTTTCCCAAGGTACACTAGACAACCTAGATCATCACCACACCCAACCTAAAAGCAACTTAGCAGACAGCGAAAGAAAGCTTTCCCTCAACGCTGCTGTTATACCCAAAACCTACTAATTACGGTTAACACCACCAGAAACGACCCGTCAGGCGCTTGCAGTTAGTGCCATCGGCTTTAAGAACATCTCGCGCCATATGTCTTAGCAAAGTGCAACACGGAACCCAACATTGCAGTGCACCTAACGTCCCGTGGACCTGCGTCAGGCTGCGTTTTGCGAATGCGAAGCCTCAAGGAATAAAGCAACCAAGGGGCGAGCGAGCCCACGACTGCCTCCTCCGCGCGAGGAGCCGCGCTTTCTTATTAATCCTTCATCCGTGCACTTTCCCGTTTGTAAACAGGAAACTCCACAGAGGGGGAAAGAGAAGAAGCGGGGAGAAACCCAGTCTCGCTTTTTACAGAAGGGGCCGCGGCAGCGCCTCCAGCCCCCGCGACGTGTGTGTGACGGGGCGGCGGGCGTGCTGCCTGCTGGGTGCCCCAGCCCCAGTAACGGGCCCGCCGTCCCCAGCGCCGTCCCGGTCCCCAGCGCCGTCCTGCCCGGCCCGGCCCGGCCCGTGCCGCTCGCCGCACACAGAGCCCCCGACAGCACAGGCAGCGGCGGGGAAGACAAAGGGCAGGCAGCGGGCTCGGGGCGCGCACAGCAGCGCGGACCCGCGGAACCGAGGACCCGCGGAACCCAGGACCCGCGGAACCCAGGACCCGCGGAACCGAGGACCGAGGACCCGCGGGCGGGCGGGCCCGGAAATCGCCGCGAGCTCGGCCCTGCGCACGGCCGGGCCCTCAGGCCGGGCCGCGCGGCGGCGTCACCGGGCCGGGAGCAGCGCCTGCGGGCGCGGCCGGCGGGACTCACCCGCGTTCTGGTCCCGCGGCCAGAGGTAGTAGGTGGCGGGGATCACGATGAGCCCCACGAAGGAGGTGAGGAAGTAGAAGAAGGTGTTGCCGCTGTCATCGTACTGGAACTGCTGGCCCGCCATGGCTCCGCCTCCCCCGCCGCCGCTCCCGCCGCCGCCGCTCCCACCGCCGCGACCCCGCGCTGCGCTCCGGCTCCCGGCGCCCCCGCCCCGTGTGGCGCAGCTCGGACGCCGCCGCCGCCGCCGCTCCCCGCCCCCACGCCGCTCTCACGGACACGCCGCCGCCGTCGCCGCGGCCGTCGCCAACTCTCGCGAGAGGAGCCAGGCCCCGCCCCGCGCGCCTGGGCCCTCCCCGGCCGGCTCCTCCGCACGCTCGCTCGCGCAGGGAGACGTGGCGCGCGCAGCGCACAGCCTCAGCTGGACCCCGCCCGTGGCCCCGCCCCCGGCCCCTAGGGCCCGCCCCCGAGCCGCTAACCACGCCCCCGGCGCTCTAGGGCCCGCCCCCCAGCCACTGGCCCCGCCCCCGGCTCCCATAGGCCCGCCCCCCAGCCGCTAACCACGCCCCCGGCGCTCTAGGGTCCGCTCCCAGCCGCTGGCCCCGCCCCCGGCTCCCATAGGCCCGCCCCCCAGCCGCTAACCACGCCCCCGGCGCTCTAGGGTCCGCTCCCAGCCGCTGGCCCGGTCCTCTGCTCCCCGGCGGGAGCCCGCCCGCGCTGACCCGGCGAGCGCTGGGCGCCGGCGCCCGTCCGTCCCCGGTGCGGCTGCGGCTGCGGCTGGAACCGGTGCTGTGTCCCGCCTCGCACCCCGCTACCCACCCCCCGCTTTCAGCCCCGCTTCTGGTCCTCCCCTCCAAGTCAACCTCGTGGAAACGCAGTAAAGAGTAGGGAAGGGGGGATTGGCTGTAGCTTTGTTTGCAAAGTGATGGCCGCACCCACTTTGCCGGTGAAGATTCCCTAAACCTGCGCAGGAAGTTTTCCTGAGTGTTGCAAAGTTTAGGTGCTTGGAGCTGCCAGGTGGCCTTTTCGATTGTCAGTAACCCCCCGCCCCATGGAATAAAGGAGAGTACACGCCAGTGGTTCTCAACAGTCCCACTGCCGCAACCCACCCGTTAAACCCAGCCCCTCGCGTCCTGGCGGCCCCCAGCCACCCAATTATTTTTGCTGCTGCCTCGTAACTGTAACTTTGCTGTTGTTACAGATCGTAACGTAAACAGCCGATACGCTGGTTATCTGATGGGCGAGTCCAGCGACAGAAAGCTGAGGGAGGCGCTAAACGTCGTCCAAAGGTCCTGCTCAGTGAGAAGGTTTGCGGATCTGTTCTGACCCCTCATTAACAGCTGCTGCCTGAACCTCGGTGCTGCACTTCCTCCCCCAAGGAGCCGCGCACCGCTTGCAGCCAGTGAGCGAGCTGGCCAACTCACGCTCTGCGCTTGGCCACAGGTCCCAGAAGCCCCAATCAGCTGAGCTGCGAGACGCTGCTGCTCTCGAACCTTGCAACAATCCCACCTAGATTCGGCGGTGGCCTGGGCAGGGTGGGCCCCAGCGTCCGTCCGCGTCCGCGTTGCCCTCTGTGGACCAAGGCGACACCGCTGTGGTGTGCAGTACTTTCAAAGGAGAAAGTACCATGCAAGTACAAACATTCTGCTGCACTTTAAGGCTTGCTTTAAGCTTGGAAGTGGAAACGAAGTTTGGGCTATGAAGTCAAAACACAATTGTGGCCATCCTGAGGGATAAGCTGGGAATTTGGAGGATGCAAGAGGAAAAAGAATCCCTCACTCCAGAGCATTAACACCAGTCCTTAGGCAGCAAGGGGCAGGCAGGTCTCTGTAGTTTGAAGCCAGCCTGGCTGCAAAGTGAGTTCCAGGCCAAAGTGAGTTCCAACACACACATACGCTACCAAAACTGCAGTACAACTGTTGTCTGAAACAGCCACTGGGGCTGCCTCCGAGCAGCCCACGCCCTAGCTCTCAGCATGCTGCAGATCTGAACACTCTTTATCCTGACCCTCATGCTTAAGATTTTATCACAATAGCATGGACAGAACTTCCGCTCTCTTCATAACTGTTCCGTCCTGGAATTCTTTTGAACGTCAAAGCCTTTTGAATCTGGGTCTGTCTGAGTCAAGGTCCCTAAAACTCGGGGAACTTTTCGAGTTGCTGGCGGGCGGGGACTTGTCAATGTGGGGCTGTATCTCCTTTGTTCACATCCCCAACACAACATTGACAGGCCAAGAACAGCTTGCCTTGCTGAAAAATATGCACCACTCACAGACTTGGCCCTGCTGAAGCACACAGGATTTTTCTCCTTAGGTAAACTGGATTTTTTAATGACTAAATTATGTTTAACTTGGTGTGTATGCAAAGATTAATACATCAGTTTTATAACCTTATGAAAAAACAAATTATTGATCATAAATTATTCCTGCCAAGATGGTGGCACAGGCCTTTAATCCCAGCACTCTGGAGGCAGGGGCAGGCAGATCTCTGTGAGTTTCAGGCCAACCTGGTCTACACAGCAATTTCCAGGACAGTCAGGGCTCCATAGAGAAACCCTGTCTCAAAAAATAAAATAACAATAACAAAAAAACTCCTCTTTGAACTGTTTTTCTAGTCATTAACCTCTTCAGCTGCAGATTTGAGATCATTTGTAACCGTGGATTTAACAATTTAAATATGTGATGTCAACATGAACAAATTGTATCACTAAGCCTCTAACCAATAAAAAAAACGTGAAATTTCTCAAACCAAACTCAGTTTTTTGTAACAGGGCTTCACTAACCCTAGCTTGCTTCAAAGTCAACAATCAGGCAAGAATAACGCTGAAGGCAGGTGTTGGGTACAGGGACAAACACCCTTGATCCCGCCCAGCACTCTAGAGGCAGAGACAGAGGCAGTCAGATAGATCTCTGAGTTCCAGAGCGGCCTGATCTACAAAACAAGAATATGACTCTGCTCTTCCTTCCTCTACCTTCTAAGTGCTGGGATTGCAGGCATGCACCACTACACCAGGCCCTACCACTGATGATATTAACTCACAAAACTATTTCAAGACATAATTTTAGTGAAATACTTAATAATAGTAACTGAATATGGAAGACAGTGAGCCACAAACACATCTTGTCCTCAGTTTTGGCATGTTAAAATGCATTTTAGTATCATATCTGAATATGTCTGTAAGAGAATATTCTAATTGCTTGGTAGTTTATTTCATCTCAGGAACAGAAAGCTTATTTTTAGGCTCCTCTTAATAATTTGTTCTTCCCTAGAATGAATCTTTCATTTATTGGCAAATCATCCTGAGTTACTGGCATTGACTTTCATTTATGCTTAGCAAATAATTTGTGTATTCAAAGTCATTGAAATTATTCAGATTTCTGTGTAACGGAGTTAACTACAGAGACCAGAAGAAACCAAATTATTAAGTAGATCCTAACCTCCTTCCTCTTTCTCCACATCTCAGTGCAGCCATCCCCTCCATCTGAGACCACAAATAATACAAGCCCTATAGATGCTGTGATTCATTTTTCCTGTACATACACACATGCAATGCCTTTTCTATCTCAGCTATGCATATGCTTAAACATGGCGATCAGGAATTTTGACGTTTGAGGTAGAAGAGGAAGCCTATAGCAATTTTCTTTTTCTTTCTTCAAAACTATACAGATAGCGCTGGAGAGATACTCAGTGGGTAAGGTATGGTGATATTTTCTTCATGACCTAACAAAAGCTTGCATGAAGATCAGAGTGCAAACCTAGCCACACCAGTTGGCCACAGAGGCCGGGCAGTGGTGGCACACACCTTTAATCCCAGCACTCGGGAGACAAAAGATCAAGGCCACTCTGAGCTACTCAAGAGTAGATCTGTCTAAAAGAGAAACAGAGCTCACGCCTTTAATCCCAGCACTAGAGAGAATGTAAGGAGCTCAGTGCAGACTCTGAAGTCTGAGGTTTGGTGGAGAGCAGTGCAGTCTGGAGATGCAGTCTGAGGATGGATCGCCCTTTCTGTCTGAGCATCGCTAGCGGTGAGAACTCTCTAGTGGCTGCCACTTTGTTTCTCTGATCTTCAGCTTTAACCCCAATGTCTGTCTCTGGGTTTTTACTATTAATACTACTTAGCATTCATGCTACAGCAAGGGAAAGGACTCTTCTCCTAGAGAGCCCAAGTTTGATTCCCAGCACCCACACAGGGCAGCTTACAACTGCTTTAACTCCAGCTTCAGGGGAACTGACAGCATCCCCGCCCCCCACCACACACACACATACTTTTAAAAATAACAAAATCAAATTTTAAAAAACAAGATAGAGGGTTTGTTCCCATTAATCTTTTTATATATTAATCCTTTTTTATAATAAGTCAATACTTTTGCTGTTGCGGGCAGTTTTCTTGTCCGCCTGATCCCACTGCCCTTCACAGCCCCAAATAAACACACGGATGCTATATTAATTGTAAAACTGTTGGCTGAAGGTTAGGGTTTCTTACTGGCTATCTCTGTCTTAATTATTAACCCAAAACTACTAATCTATGTATTTATACATAACCTTATCTTACCAGAGAATGCTTGGTGCGTTCTATCTCCACCCACACAATGAAAAAGCATTTAACTTTCACAAAAATCTTCCATGTTACTCCAGAAAAACATAAAATTATAATTATACAACCTGATATCTATTATAGTTGCTATGAATTATGTCTTATAAACAGAAGAGTTCTAGTAAGTTTTCAATGCTGGTAATCAAATCTAGGCCCTTACCCACACTAGGCAAGTGTTCTGCCACTGAACTAGATCCCCAGCCCTAGTTCTGGTAAATTTAATTTTGCATGATTTTCACCCACAATTGGAGTTGGAGGATTGAACCTAGAGCCTGGTGCATACTGGACTCTACCACTGAAATACACTTCAGCACATACACAGAACAAGAAAATTCCAGAGACTTATTGTGTATGGACATACTGAGTACTTCTTTTCCAAAGCTAGCCCAAGGGTGTCTATCATGCCTGGTGCTCACAATTCTTGAATCTGACTCCACACGTTTCGAACAAGGCTAATGCTGCTCTTGTTCTGCTACATGCCGAGATTCCCCAATGTGAAGCCAGGTCTATCTTCCCTCCGTGGCTCTTTGGTGAGAGGAGATGTAGACGCTTGTACCATTTAGGCATCTATGCTGGATTATAAATATGTGTGTAGATGAGCGCTAACTATTGAAAGTAATTTAGCATCTCTCTCCCATCAGTAAATGATCGCCACCCAGACAGGAACAAACCATGAGAGGCATTTGTGTTTGACAGGTGCTCAACAGTATGTGAGTGGTAACAACCACATCTAGGGATAACTATACAGTGGATACAAATATCCCCCAACTCATCTCTGTGAGTTCAAAGCCAGCCTGATCTACAAAGAGAGTTCTAGGACAGCCAGGGCTACACAGTGAGACCCTGCCTCAATGCCCCCCCTCAAAAGAGGAGGTTAGTGGGGACTTCAAAAGCCCACCCTGCACTCTAAGCAGCATCGGTGATCCTCCCTGTCTGCCAGGACATGTTAGCACGAGCCATCACTGCCAGCTTAACTCAATAGCGGGAAAGAACTATGACCTACAGATGGACCAAGGCCAGCCCTGGGTTTAATTTCTGACTCACTGGACAAGCTGGCAAGAGATCACAAGTCTTACACAAATGAACAATCTTGTCCTGCTGGTTAGGTCCTGGCTTTGATTCGCTGAGCAGGGAGACAATGTCCAGACTACATAAGAACAGAACTCTTAACCGACAACCCTCCCAGCAACCAGCCCGGGAAGGCAAGCTTTAACCTCTGCGACAACTGGCCTCGAACTTCAGGACTTGCTGGATGACTACCATGTCCCATGGACTTTGTCCCGCTTCTGAATCAGGATCTGTTAGCCAAATGCTCTTCCTAAAGCAAACACAGAGCACTGCACTTCTAGCTTGCCTGCCTCCACAGCTTCTCCACAGCAACAAGCTGCCTTCAGAGGGCACCCAAGCCTTCCCTCTCTACTCTCTCAAGTCGCTTGGACCTTCCAGCCTGGCTTCGAGGCTTTGTCTAACACAAAAGCCTTCCTGCCATAGTAAGCCCTGAACTGATAGAATTACTCCCATCTGGCTGGTGCTCATTTATTGATGGGAGGTAGATGCTAATCACTTTCAGTAGTTAACTCCCTCATGTACATATTTATAACCCGGCATTGATGCCTAACGGCATAAGATTCAGCATCATCTCTCACCAAGGTCTGAACAAACAAGGCAACCACTGGTCTGTACTGGACCATAGAAATAAAAAGCTGTTTTGGGCTGTGAAAAATGCTCTTTCTTAGGAACTATTATTGATTTGATCCTCAAAGTTACCCTTCTGCCTGTCTGCTTGTGGGACATTTCCTGTTCACATGAATAAGAAACAATTACCAAACCTAGTACCCTGGACAGATGTGCTTTCCTTTTTTTTTCTTCTTTCTTTCTCTCTTTCTTTTACAACATTTTTTAAAGATTTATTTATTATGTATATAGTGTTCTGCCTCCATGTCTGCCTGCAGACCAGAAGAGGGCACCAGATCTCATTACAGATGGTTGTGAGCCATCGTGTGGTTGCTGGGAATCGAACTCAGGACCTCTGGAAGAGCAGCCACTATTTTTAACCACTGAGCCATCTCATATACTTTTCAAACATTTTGTTGACCACAATTCACATGAAAAAAGAATATATTTTGTGCCAGAGATGGCTTGATGATTAAGAGTCCTGGCTGCTCTTCTGGGGTTCTCTTAAGTTCCGGGACTTCTCCCAGACCCCTCCCCTCCATTCTCTAGTCAATAGAGCACACATACAGGCAAACACTCACACACTGAACTAGAAGTAGTAGGATCTTGGGAGAGAGACAGCTCAGAAGTGAACTGGGTGTTCATGCAGACAGCCCAGGTGGTGATGGAACTCACAACCATTTGCAACTTCAGTCCCGGGAGACTTGACACCCCCACCCAAGGCATGTGGTACACAGACATGCATGTAGGGAAAACACTTATACACACAAAATAGTTTTGTCTGTACAGGGTCTCTCCACATAGCCCTGGGTGTCCTAGAACTCATATATAGACCAGGAAACTCACAGAGACCTGCCTGCCTCTGCCTCTCAAGTACATTTTTTTTTAAAGAAGTGTATTTTAGATTATAGAATGAAAAGCCCTCACCATGTGTAATGCAATGTGATACTTTTCTATCTCAATCTATTTTTAAATTTCAGATTTCTGGGGTTTTGTTTGTTTTGTTTTGGGGGGGGGTTGTTTGTTTTTCAAGACAGGGTTTCTCTGTGTGGCTTTGGAGCCTGTCCTGGTCCTCGCTCTGTAGACCAAGCAGGCTTCGTACTCACAGAGATCTGCCTGCCTCTGCCTCCTGAGTGCTGAGATTGCAAGTGTACACTACAACACCTGGCTTTACATATTTCCTTATACCAAATTTAAACAAATTATACTTATTAATATATAAAATATACCATTCAGTATAATCTAAAAAGCTTTCTAACAATGTACAGGGGTACATTACCATAAAACATAGATGATAGCCTCTAAGTGTACTAAACTTATTTTATTATTGCATGGTGGCCTTCACTTAAACAGCGTTGTTACAGTTTTCAACCATAATAGCATGAAAGTCACCTAGGAGACATGTTGACATAGATTGCCACTGGGCACCGCGATCAACACCAGTAATCTTAACTCTTGGAAAGCTGGGGCAGATCTGAAGTGTGGGGCCAGCCTGGGCTATATAGCGATGAGAGAGAGAGAGAGAGAGAGAGAGAGAGAGAGAGAGAGAGAGAGAGAGAGAGAGAGGGAGGAGAGAGGAGAAAGAGAGAGAGGGGAGAGGGAGAGAGAGGAGAGAGGGGAGAGAGGGAGGGAAGGAGAGAGAGAGAGAGAGAGAGGGAGGGAGGAGAGAGGGAGGAGAGAGGAGAAAGAGAGAGAGATGAGAGGGAGAGAGAGGAGAGAGGGGAGAGAGGGAGGGAAGGAGAGAGAGAGAGAGAGAGAGAGAGAGAGAGAGAGAGAGAGAGAGAGAGAGAGAGAGAATTTCTAGGTCCCAGTCCCAGAGGCTCTGATCTGCTCCTGGTCTAGGACCAGCACTCTCTAATCAGTCACTTTCATAGACGGAAGTCTCTTTTTATTCAGTGGATAATCATATCCTAATCTAGCTGATGGCCGTATGTCAAGTTTACTGAAGCAAAGAGTATCTTATTAACTATTTGCAATCTAGGTCAAAAGTAAGGACCTCAGGGTCCCTGAGATGCTCGGTGGGTAAAAGCACTTGATAGCAGCCCTAGCAACCTGGGTTCCATAGCGAAAACCTGTGCTGGAATGAGGGAACCAACTCCCACGCGATGTCCTCTGATCATGTGCCTTGCACAACCACACGTGGCACATGCACACAAACCAGGAAGACAGCAAAAAGTAAGGACTCGAGGGAGACAGCCAGCCAGCTTCCAAGTTTCGCCACTCTGAACTATTTAACCGTTCATCCATTCACTAAATACTGGGCCACGCTAGGCTGTGGACTACAGCACCCTGAGCATTTGCTACGGCCAGATTTCCCTTCCCGGAGATTCAGAACAGCCCTGGGGCTGTTTATTAGGTCCCCAGCAGAGATGACAACGCTGGCCACCCGCAACAGGTTTTACAGCCCCTCTGCTGTCTGAAAGCAGAGCAGGTCCTGTGGCTGGAGCACAGCGGAGCATCTGGGAGCTTGTGACAGCACAGTCTCCCCCCCCCTGCGGCTGATAAGGCCTGGCAGCTGTGCTTTAGCAAGTGTCCCAGCTGAGTCCTAAGGTCAGCAGAGCGTGGGAACCGCAGTTTAAAATGTCTTGGGGGTCCTCCAAATCGTATTAGCCAAAATTAGACAGTTCTCCCAGTCTCTGAGCCGCATCAAGGGCTGCATATAACAACTCTTGAGGAAACGGAAAACCTCCCAGTGGTGAGGCCGCCCTCTATACTGATGAGACGGGAATCTCTCTCAGGCCGACCCAATTGGCAAGCAAACTTTTGAAGCATATTTCCCGGACATCCTCTCCTAGCTACCTCCTGCTGTTACCATGACAACCAATATCCTGCTTAATGCTTAAGAACATAGGAAGGCGAAGGAGATGGCGTCAGGTGACCTTTAGGGCCCCCAATCCACTTGGTCAGTAGCCCTGGAAAGCCCTGTACAAATAATAAATAAATAAATAAATAAATAAATAATAAACAAACAAACAAATAAATAAATAAATAAATAAATATTGTTATTATTTATTATTTCTACCACTCAAAGGTGTAGACTAGTAACTCCCCAGGTTTAATGCAAACTCCAAGCTCTCAGGGATCTTGTTAACTTTTTAAAATATGGATTTTAAGAAAATTGAGCCTGCAACCTTCCTGCTTCAGTTTCTGCTCCCTCAGTAGCCGGGATCAGAGGCCTACGTCACCAGCCCGGGTCAAGATCTAGGACTCCTTTGTTATTCTTATTATTTATTGCTAGCCTGCTCCAAGTGGTCTCCCCATTCTCCTAAAGCAGAAAATCAAGGGGCCAAGTATAGAGCCCGTGGTTACCAGCGGAAGCTTCTTGGGTAGGGGTGGGACCCCACATGCTCGTCCCTCTCTCAGTGCTGGGGACCCTGTCTGGGCAGGTCTCACATGTGTCACTTCAGGCTCTGTGGGTTCATGTGGCATCAGTTGTGTCTTGGAGACCCTGTTCTTGGCGTCTCCCATCACCTCTGGTCTTTGCAGTTTCTCTGCCTCCTCTTCTGCATAGATCCTTGTGCTCTGAGGGGAGAGGTTAATGAAAATGTCCCTCACTCTCTGTTCATTGTCCAGTTGTGGCATCTGCTGCCTGTCCCCTTCATGGGGCTGGATTTCCCACAGCCTACAAGCCAGGACGGAAGCACAAGACCCGGCGAATGAGCCTGCATTTGGGGAAGCCCTGGACATCTGGGCTACGTTTATAAAGTACTGACAATGAGCTATGGCCTAACATCTGTCATATGTTAACTGATTTGCCAGGGCACAGAACGTTACAAGGTAGGGTGAATGAATAAAGCCATTAGCCCAAGGCCATGCAGGTGGTAAATAGAAGAGCCATATTTTGAGTTTTGAAAGCCCTCACTCTCCATCCTCTGTTTTTGTTCTCCTACACCGCTCACCATATCTCTCTATACTGCTGTGCATACAGCATAGGTGAACCCCGTCTCAAGTCTATGCCTGCAGTTTGATACAAACCTCTGTCTACTTAAACAAATAAACCTTTTACGGTGTTCAATAAAATTTAGAGCTTTCTGTCAACGTGGCAGTCAGCATCTCCCTTTTACCGCAACATATTTTCTTAACAATATACACTTGCTGCTTTTGTCTAGGATATTAAATTTGGGGAAGGCTCTATAACCTGCCCAACACAAAATGGAAAATAGTGCATTGATTCATTTTGCTTTGCTTTAGCTTTTTTTGTATTAATTTTTATCCTATTGAACTGTTGCTTGTTTGTATTGATTCTTGATTTTGTGAGTTTTTCTGTTTCTTGTTTCTTCTGTTTCTTGACTTTTATGTTTTTGCTTTTGGTTTTGGTTTTGAAAGAGGAAAAAAAACACATACGGTTGAGTGGGTGGGATCTGGGAAGAGCTGGAGGAGGAGAAAATAAGATCAAAATAGTGTATGGAAATTTTATTAATTAAGAAAAAATCTTTAAAAACTAGTTGTGTGCTTAGGAGGGACAGTCTCCTGGGTGCACTTACGCAGCGTTCTCAGCCCAGCCTGCCATGCCTGTGTTCTAGTTTGGGTCCAGAATGTTCCCCAGAGGCTCATATGTTAAAGGCTCAGTCCCCAGTGCAACAATAAACTCAGGGCAGGCTTGGAGGAAGTGAATGAGGGCTCTGACCTCATCATGGAGTAACTCATTGATAATCTCATAACTGCATGGATTATTGGGAGGTGGTGGAATGACGGGAGAGAAGGTCTCAGTGAAGGAGCCGGTCACGAGGGGTAGGCAGGCGGTCTTGTCCCCAGCTGACCATTCCTGTCTGCTTCCTCTCACCATGAAATGAGTCCCTTTTCTTAAGATAAGGTCCCTACCACTGGACTCTCCTTCACCCCTCAGCAGTAACAAAGCCTCCAAGGTGCTGGCTCAAAATAAATCTCTCCCGCTTCGCACCATTTCCCCATATATTTTGCCATAGTAAAGAAAATTGACTAACCCAGGTTGGTGAGGTCAGAGTCTGACAACATCAAACCATAAAAAAAACCCAGAGAGGTGTTGTTCCTGTGTTTATTGCTATTTTCACAACCCAGAGGTGAAGTCTTAAAACTATAACACCCTGAGGATTACTTCTGTTGCTGGCTGAGAATTTGACAATTACATGGTCAAATTCTTATAAAGATGTATTTTTTTAAAAAACATGTATTGGTGTTTTGCCTGTATGTATATCTGTGTGAAAGTGACAGATCCTCTGGACCCTGGGTCCCTGAGCCATAACTCCAACCCCTGCCAGCCAACTTATCTGAAGCATTGGTTGACTGCTACTATTTAATCATCCACAGCACAGGCTTTGTTTTATTTGTTTATTTTTTTATGTGTATGTGCATGTGTCTGTGTAAATGTATGCCACATGTGTGCAGGTGCAGCTCATGGTGACCAGAAGAAGGTGTCAGAGCCGGTTGTTGGTGGCACATGCCTTTAGTCCCAGCACTAGGGAGGCAGAGGCAGGTGAATCTCTACGAGTTCGAGTCCAGCCTGGTCTACAAGAACGAGTTCCAGGACAGGCTCCAAAACAGAGAAACCCTGCCTCAAAAAAACAAAAAGCAAAACAAAACAAAAAGTGTCAGATCCCAGAACTGGAGCTACAGGCTGCTATGAGAGCCTGAAA
Organism: Cricetiscus sungorus; assembly: GCA_030556225.1. NCBI lineage: Eukaryota > Metazoa > Chordata > Mammalia > Rodentia > Cricetidae > Cricetiscus > Cricetiscus sungorus. The sequence continues at coordinate 2,681,480 of JANBXA010000731.1, forward strand.
TGGGTCCGGGAACAGAACTCAGGTCCTCTAGAAGAAGATCAAATGTTCTTAACCACTGAGCCCTCTCTCTCCAGCCCCCAGCATTGGCGTTTTAATAATAAAAAATTCATGGTGCTGATCCACCTTCAAGTGCTGAAAAGACTTGCCGAAGACTTTGAGGTTATGCGTGGCATGGCTAGCTGCTGTGACACTCACGACATTACTGTTGACTGGGACAGTAGGGGAAATGAAGAAATGACAGACACACAGACAGACATTTTGGGGCCCCTGCGCTCTGATGAAGATGCACCCGCATCCTGGAAACTCACCAAAGCAGGTTAGTTAACCTGGGTAGGGGTCTGTCAGGGAGCAGCATCAGGCTGTACTCACCCTGGAGGAAGCTGTGCTGGTAGCCTCTGCCCGCACTGCGCACACTCTTACCCAGACCAGAGGAAGGCCTCCCCTCTCCTATGGCTCTGAGGCATTGGCATGTTTGGCACGGCCCTGCTGATGTCAACAATACGCATTCACTCATGCAGGCAACTTGAACATAAACCTTCCATCTATCCCCCAAGGAGGCTTGCTTGGCAGCAGAGCTCTGTCCAAACCTTTCTTATCACTACTGGAGATTCCAAAAGCAATGAAAAAGGAAAATGACTCCTTATTCTAAATCCATTTTAAAAATTAGCTCATGCTAATTGTGTGAAAACAATGGGCTTCATTATGTTTTCCCGCATACCTATAACGCGTTTCAATTACAGCCGCCGCCCACTCGCTCTTTCTTTCTGCTCCTCTCCTCTCGGTCTCCTCACATAGATGTCTGCTCCTCTAAAAAACCAAACGAACAAACCCAACAATCTCTCAGTTGCCATCAGAGTATTTTCAGAACTTAGGTTGGGAGTAGAGAAGCTCAAACAGGGAATTCTTGCCTGTGTATGCAGCTCTGATAGAGTCAACAAAGCCTGGGCTTAGAGCCCCCGAACCATACAATAAAATAAGGGACCAAGCAGCAGCCAGTACCCAGACGCACATTCTCCCAGAGCACGAAAATGAAATGCAAGGTCCACAGTGTGCTGCTCAGCACACACCCCTCGTGCTAAAGCCCGATGTGATGACACGGACAAGGACACGGGGTTTCTTCCCAGTGTGTACCTGCACACTTGCGGGCAGGGCTCACGGATTCTACCCCGAGGGCTCCCCGGTACTTAGCAGACCAAAGAACGCGAACAGCTACGAGGTGAAGAGAGCATGGGCCCAGCTCCAGGAGCGCCTGGGATTCAGATCCAGCCAGGCCATGTTGCCTGCCCCTTTAGAGGGTTAAGACAGTAAGGAGGGGCCAGTGTGGAAAGGGCTTGACGGGCAGACGAACTCGCCTGAACTTCACAGGCAATTTTTGTGATTATGTCTTTAATATAATCAGCAGGGATATAAAGAAAAGGACAAGATCATGATTGCAAGTCCATCCAGGCTACCTACTGCTTGCAGAGCTTCAGTTCCAGCACCAGCAATGCAGGCAGTCCTGGGGGGTTGGCTCTAAGGAGTCACCTCGGAGAGTGAGGGGAGCGAGTCAGAGAGCCTGTGACCATTGCTACGGTGCTCAGCGCTGGAGCCACCGCGACCCAGCCTCCCTTGTACGTGTGGCCTGAAGGTGTCCTACATTGGAACCAGATAGGGAGAGAAAAGAAAAAGAGAGAGGGTGAAAATATACCCACGGGACTAGAGAGATGGCTAGTGATTACGAGCACTTGCTGCTCTTGCAGAAGGGACAAGTTTAATTCTCAGCGCCCACATGGTGGTTCACTAACATTGGTAACCCCAGTTCCGGGGGTCCAACACCCTCTTCTGACCTCTGTAGATACCAGGCATGCATGTGGTGCACAGACATACATGCAGGCAAAGCAATCGTACATATGTGTGGTGGCTCACGCCTTTAATCCCAGCACGCAGGAAGCAGAGGCAGGCAGATCTTTCTGAGTTCAAGGCCAGCCTGGCCTATAGAGTGAGTTCCTGGACAACCAAGGCTACACAGTGAAACCCTGTCTTGAACAAAACAACAAAACAAAAAAAAAGCGAAATCATGTAAACTTATCATTATTCGATAAATTCTGACGTTGTGGAAATACGCAAACATTTCGTCTATTTCTGCCATAGAGCACTCATGAGGCAGGAGGATCTCTGTGAGTTTGGGGATGGCCTCTGCTTCACAGTGAGCTCCAGGACAGCTTGGGCTACAGAACGGGCTCTGTCCCACAAAGAAACAGTTCCTACTGCGGCCCCCATCCCATAACGTCCTCAAACTCTATTTTATTTTACTGACTGTTTTGGAAAACAGTAGCCACAAAATTTCAGAGCCTGGCAATTTTTCAGAGAATTGCAAAATAAAGGACTCCTAAGTTTTAAATACTTAGGAATTATCACAAATGTGATAATTCATTATCACATTTGTCACATGTTTTAATTTTGACATTTTATTGGTTTGTGTGGTTGCTGCTTTGGGTGCCATGGCATGAGTGTGGAGGTGAGGGTTCTCTACTTGTAGGAGGACAGGTTGACAGAATCCTCCCAAATTCTGGGATTACAGGCATCACAGATGACCTACTGCGCTCTTCGTTCTAAATGTGGGTGGCTTTGTTATGTTTCTATAACATACTCTTGGCCTCTTTGCTCTCTGTCCCTCATAGGATGCTCTGGCTTCTCTCCTGGATAAAACATTACAAAAAGTCACCCTCAAGGTCTGGGCCCCTTCTGGTAGGTCTTGAGGTACCCATGACCTTTGCTAAGGCATTGGGGTCTTTTTTGCTTTTAGTTAACTCTCAACTCCAAACCTTAAAGAAAATGTGAGGAGCAGTTTATGGGAAGGGGTAGGGGAGAGTTCTGGAACTAGGCGTTACTGGCAGTGGAGGGTGTTTGGCTGGGACGCAGAGATAAGAGGAGAGTTCAAGTGGTGTCAAGTCAGTAGCCGGCCACTTTGACAGTAGAGTGAGTGCTTTTCTCCCTGAATCTTCTGCTGTGGGGTTTTATACAACCTGAACATCCCCGCGGCCTCTGGCATGAGCCCCCAAAGGCCAGGAAGGGGCTCTGGTCCTAGCAATGGGAGGAAAGCAATGCTGACATTTGTTTGTAATAAGTCTTGCATTTGGGACTGTAGTTAATCCCTCCTGACCTCGAGCATCTGAAATCAAGCCCTTGAAGGCTTATTGTTGAGCATTAAACCATTTTTAACTCTGATGATTAATGCAGTTATAAATAAGCTTGGCAAGACATATATCGAGTATAATTTATCATCTCAAGTACGGAAGTCCCAAATACTTTAAAATAGTATTCCTTAAAAACTGGTTTTCAATATGCCCTTGACTGCCTTTGTGGACTTGGCTAAGTCGCTTCGGAGTGGGGCGTATGTGTGGCTCTGGTCTACAGAAGGATATAATGCTACGCACCTCGTTTCTTTCAAAGGGCGCCGTGAAGGTCAAATCAGACTGCATTAAGACGGTTACCATTTTAATTGACGCATTTGCATAGCGGTTTGTCATTCGCAGAGCATTCCTGCATATGTCATTCCATTTGCCCGAAAGAGCTCTGAGAAGTTATGAGGTGGGGTGAAAGGACAGCACCAAGGGTCAGGTTCTGGCTCCTTTTCTGTCTGCATCAGGGGTTCTTTGATAAAATGGGGCGGCGGCAGAACCTAGCTCTCAGGTGTGGAGAGAGGGTAGGCCATGTGCAGCGTGGGAAGCTGTTGGCTCAGGGTCTGCATAGGGGAACACGCAACACAATTCACCTTGTTGAGGCTTGTGCGCAAGGTCACCTCCTAAAGGCCTCTCTCCAGATCACCTCCTCGCCTGCCCCGATTTAGTTTGCTGGGAATCACTTACACTTACTTGCTTAACGTCCCATGCCCAAGAATCGAATCTCTACAAGGGTATGTCTTTGTCTACCCTGATTATCTGTCCCCCTGGCATCTAGTCTTCAGTAGAGGCTCAATAAACATCCTTAGAGGGAATACAGCCATCTGTTATAATTGCTGCCCTTGACTCTCTTCCCTCATTATGAGTGTTCAAGGTATTGTTCTCAGCTGGGTTTGGTGCCCACGATTCTATAGTACCAGCAGCCTGGGAAGCAAGAAGATCTGTCCAGATTGAATCAACCTTCCAGGGAATTTCTGTTTTCAAGTATGGAGACCCACCAGCAGGTGGCATTCAAGGAATACAAAACTGGACCCTGCCCATCCAATGAGATTTTTTATCAGTGAAGGCAATGATAATGTTTAAGGCAAACAGACCACCAGCTCCTGACTCTTTATAAAATGACGATTTCATACGCTCCAAACAAACATGGCGTCTTCTGCCAGAGCGACTGGGGGTGAGGGTGGAGAGGACGTTACCAAAGACAAGTTCTTAATTCCTTGAGACAAGCAAACGGGTGCGTCGCTTAGACTGTAATCTGCGTATACCCACAACTCCAGCACTTGGAAGGCTGAAGCAGGAAGAAGTTCATTGTCAGCTGCATGGCAAGTTCAAGGATCTCCTACTCCACATAGTGGAACCTATTACAGTAAACAAACAAACAAAAAAAAACCTTAAAAATAACGTCCACTGCCATAACGCTGGAGATTCTCATTCCAAAGACCTGGGGGTGAGGGTGGGGGTGGGGGCAGAAGAATGGGTTTTGGCGCTCTGCTAGTGACTGCAGCAGAAAATACTTTGAGAAATACAGATCCAACTCAGTAGACTAATATTTCATGAGGATCTTATAAAGCTTATCAATTTGGGGGGGAGGTAAGCACAGTTAAAAATGTTTTAAATATTCATTTTTAGAATTATTTTTATTAAGTCACTGGGGGGTGGGGCAGAGGATGTGTAGGAATTGGCTTTGCCCTTCCTTCATGTGGTTTCTGGGGATTAAACTTGGGCCATCAGGCTCAACACAAGTACCCTCACCCACTGAGCCACCTCACAAGCCCAACAAGCACTAATTTTGCGCCAGCCTTCAGAGGCTCACAGACCTTCTGAAGTCATCTGAGGGTCCCAAGTTTCCTAGGTTAAAATATCCCCTTCTCTCTACCAAGAGAGGTCATCCTTCAGCTTCAAAAGCTCTCCCGGAAAGTTTTCCTTTTCCATTCTCCTCATCGACAAAAGGAACTGTTCCCCAGGAAGTGAGTTGTAGGGTGTGAAAGGACATTTCACCTTTGAAACTGCAGCCTTGTCCGGTGCCTCAGAAAATTAAGCCCGGGCAGAACAATGGCATTGTCTGTGGCCGCCATGACCACAACTTTGGGGACAGTCGGTGGAATTTTCTCTGGGCCACAGAACAGCTTCCAAATAAAGATATGGAGACTTATCATTAATTATGAATGTTTGGCCTTAGCTTAGGCGTGTCCCATTAGCTCTATCAACCTTATTTAAACTGTTTCTATGCATCCGTGCTTTGCCATGGGGCTTTTTATTTTTCTTTCATTCAGTACGCTCTACTTTCCTGCTTCCTTTATATCTGACTGTCTGGCCCCTGGCATCTCCCTGTCATCTTCTTTTCTTTCTTCTTTTCCAAGCCTAAATTCCTCCTCCTACTCATTCTCCCTGCCCAGAAGTCCTACCTATACCTCCTCCCTCGCTATTGGCCATTCAACTTCTTATTAGGACCAATCAGGTGCTTTAGGCAGGCAAGGTAAAACAGCAATACATCCTTATGTAATTAAATAAATGCAAAACATCTTTACATAGTTAAACAAATATTCTGCAGCAGGGGACAAAAGTGTTGTGATGGAAGCCAACAGTGGGGACCAAAGGACAATGGGAACACAGTCAGAGAGAGCAGCCCTTACAAGGTGTGTCTCAGAAGTCCCCTCCCCAGCCCCTTCAAAGCCTAGGTCTCCTCACCTAGCTCCATCTCAGCCTATGGTGTGAAAGATGAACACAACGGAACTGGTCAGAACTGAAGCACAGTCCTCTTAAACGTGCTTTTAAGGAGTTCTGGAGGCTGATAAAACAGGAAAGGCTTAAAGGAAGCAAGTTCTTTGTAAACATTCAGAGCCTATGTAGAAGTGAGGGTCCCTGTGTCTGCACACTATAAATCCAGACAATACTAAAGAAATCTTCAACTGAAATTTTAAGTTCTTTTTAAAATTAATTTTTAAGTTCTCATGCAAAGCAATGGGTTTCACTATGTAATCTTCATACATATATGCATGTGGTAATATATAGTTTATGATTTGACAAAGCTTGCCTGAAGGATCAGAATGCAAAGCCAACCACATTAGTTAGTTATAGAAGCTGGACAGTGGTGGTTTATACCTTTAATCCCAGGACTCGGGAGACAGAGGCAGATGGATCTCTGTGAGTTCAGGCCACCCAGGGCTACTGTAGAGTGAATCAGTCTAAAAGGGAAACAGAGTTTACACCTTTAATCCCAGCACTGGAGAGAATGTAAGCAGCTCAGCGCAGTCTCAGGGGCAGTCTAGGATTCTGAGGCTTGGTGGAGAGCAGTGCAGTCTGGAGATGGAATCTGGGGTTCAGTGGATCGTCCTTTTAGTGTGAGCACTGGTAGAGGTGAGAACTCACTAGTATCTGGCCACATTGTTTCTCTCATCTTCAGCTTGAACCCCAGTATCTGTCTCTGGGTTTTTATTATTTGTTACACACACACACACTCACACACTCTCACACACACTCACACACATACACACACACTCACACACACTCTCTCACACACTCACACACACTCACACACTCACAAACACTCACACACTCTCACACACACATACACACACTCACACACACTCACACACACACTCACACTCACACACACTCATACACTCACTCACACTCACACACTCACACACACTCACACACACTCACACTCACACACTCACTCACACTCTCACACACACTCACACACACACTCTCACACACACTCACACACACACACTCACACTCACCTCCTATGCTTTGCTCTAATTCAGCCCCTCTTTCACTTCCTCCCCTGTACCCCGCCCTGACTTTTCCCTTCCTTCTCCCAGAGTCTTCCTGCTGCTTCCAAGTCCCCTGCATTCCTTTGCTCTGTCCCTCGCCTTAAGAGCCTTTCATCCCCTCATGATTTTTCTAGTTTAGCCCCCACCCCCCACACACACACTTTTAATCTATGCGAAAAACATAAAGTCTTTCTGAGTTGGGCTTATTTCATTCAGCTTAAAATTTAAAAGTAAACTGAGCATTGGTGGTGCACACCTTTGATCCCAGCACTCGGGAGGCAGAGGCAGGTGGATCTCTGTGAGTTTGAGGCCAGCCTGGTCTACAGCGCAAGTTCCAGGACAGGCTCCAAAGCTATACAGAAAAACCCTGTCTTGATAAACCAAAAAAAAAAAAAAAAAAAAAAAAATTGAAAAGCAATCTGTCTTTAAGGATGTATTTATTCATTATGTATACAGTGTTCTGCCTGCAGGCCAGAAGAGGGAACCAGATTTCATTACAGATGGCTGTGAGCCACCATGGGTTGCTGGAAATTGAACTCAGGACCTCTGGGAGAACAGCCAGTGCTCTTAAGCTGCTGAGCCATCTCTCCGGTCCCTAGAAGTTATCCTTTACAGGAAGTAAACACAATGAACAGAGCCACAAGGCAGAGGCAAGGCCACCGTGGACTTTAGTGTCAGCCACACTACTGCCAGGGTATGAATACCAGTTTGGGTTTAGATTCCAGGCACTCTGCTTTAAGGCCGGCTTGTTCAGAGGCTTCGTCCCTGGCAGTGTGAGTTTCAGAATCATGAAGACTTGCCTCGATGACATGGACAGATTATACACATTCCTCTGGATCCTTAGTGTACATGTAAGTCAGCACTAAGTCCCACCCAATCAGATGCACAGCGAAGTCACCTGGGCGGTGCGTGCATCCTTTGGTGCTATGGACGGAACCCTGGGCCTCTTGCAGGGTAAGGGCACATTCTACCTGAACAGGGGAAGGTTTGTTTTTGTACTTCTTTCTAACAAGTATGGGAACATTCTCCCACAGCGAGGAGGCGGAGGAGAAACCACTGTTTGGCACGTGGTCAGGCTGATCCAGAAGCTAGGTTAAAAAACCCATTTTCTTCATGGCGCCCCATATTTGGGTCCACTTTCCAGGTTCTAATGTAAGCAAGGCACTGAAGCCTGAAGAATGCCTGCGAACCAATCACAGGGAGTCACAGGAGAGGGAGAGATGTCGCCTTTGCCCTTAGAGAGTGACTGCAGACAGGATTCATAAGAAGTTAGCAGGAGACACCAGGCAAGGCATTCACAAACAAGCACAAATAACTCACATTCTTGAAAATGGGTTCTTACAAAAACAAAGTCCCGTGGGATTCATTTCGAAAATATTCATAAGAGGAAATCACTACTGAGCAATATTATTGAAGAGGAGAGGGATATAATTTCAGAGAAGGAAAGAGAAGTCGGGGAGGCAGACAAAGGAGAGAGGCAGGATGAGGAGGGGGGTCAGCAGGGCAGCAGGGAAGCCGCCCTAGACAGCCCGGGAAAAAGACACTATCAGTTAGGTGTGGGGGTGGGGAGGCAGTTAATTGGTGAAGGCCCTTGAAGCCCATGATTAGGACTTTTAATTTCATTCAAGAGGTAAGTGGAGCTCTTGGAGACGGCTCGAAGGGGAGCTGCCCGTGTGACGAGGGCGGTGCTTGTGGGCAGTGGTTATTGAAGCTGTGAGCTGCAAAGAAGAAAATGGAACGCTCGGGCGAGCGGGAGAGTTGGGCTGAGGCTGTTTCCAGAACTCCGTGTGAGAGAGGCTGGCCCAGGACAGGGTTCTGGGGGGGATAGAAGGGAAAGAGCTGGGGTCCAGGACAGGGAGTAAGCATTCCTTCTTTTTGGATTCAGGCACTGGCTCAGGCGCTGGGATGCCATGGGTAACTAGCACAGACTGAGACACATTTAGGCAGCTACGCTATTTGAAGCAGGTGCCGTGCCTCTTGAATTAGACACCTCTAGGCAGCACTGGAGTCATGGGAAGGGATACAGGGTTCAAGTTCTATTTATTTATCTATTCATTCCTTTATTTTTTGAGGCAAGCAAGCTCTCGATGAGTACCCTGACTATCTTACGTAGACCAGGATGGTTACAGCAATCCTCCTGCCTCTGCCCCTTCTGAGCTGGGACCACAGGTGTGTGCACTTGAGCTGGTCTCCAGGCTGGGAAACGGAGGAAGGGACAGACGTTAAGAGTAAAGAACGTGAGTGGGGAGATAGCTGCCAGACTGGCTGCTCCTGCAGAACACTCGAGTTCAATTCTGAGCACCCACACACGGGCTCACAGCCATCTGTAACTCCAGTTCCAGGGATATGACACCCACATGGCCTCCACAGCCCTCAGGCATGCACATGATACACAGACATACATGTAGGCAAAAGTCCATAATACATGAGTGGGGTGGGGAGAGGGGAGAGCCATTGAGAGAAATGCTTCAAAAAAGACAGACAGGCTCCAGGAGAGGTCCCTGCAGGCCGGAACAGATCAAGAAGGGCCTCCAGTCTCCAGTGTGGAGAGTGGGCTTCATTAGGATGTGAAAGACAGTTGTGCCAGCATAAACAAGGCTTGTGCAAGCTCAAGCCACAGGAAAGTCCCAGCATGGAGGGAAAGATGGGCATGAAGCCCCCACCCCCTAGCACAGGAGCTATTACGAATGCAGAGCTGCTAGAAAAGAGAGCTTTCTAAAGGGTGTGGTTGGTCCCTGGCAGGTGAGCCATGCTCCAGTGGATGGCCGTACACCCTAGTATGTGTACAACACAAACGGGACTCCATGGATTTGAAAAGAAAATAGGGACACAATGTTTCGAAGTTATGAAAATGAGGATGTGGGTTTGGGAAGGGAAGTGAATAGGATCAGTATACAACGTATAAAATTATCGGGGCTGGAGAGATGGCTCAGCAATTAAGAGCACTGGCTGCTCTTCCAGAAGCCTGAGGTTTAATTCCCAGCACCCACATGATAGCTCACAACCTTTGTATGTGCAATTTGATCTGAAATACCACCCAAAGGGTAATGCTTTTATAGACTTGGTCGCCAGCCTTTGCTGCTGTTGCAACTTTAAACAAATAAGATCTACTTAAAGAAAGCTAAGTCATTATGGGGATGTCCTTTTAGAAGAGATATTGGGGCCACAATTCTTCTACCCCTTTCTCCTCCTCTCTGTTTCCTCACGCCATGCTGGTTGCTGTGAAGTATATGACCATCTATGAAGAGAAATCAATCAACTGAAACCAATGCAGAGTGGGTACATTGCTACATTGAACAATGGTAATTCAAATCAACATGAACATCTTCCCCAAGCCATCGTGGAAAGTGACCCTGCTGTGTGTGGCACTTCTCTTGTCTTCCCATCAGAGCTTTCATGCACCCTCAGCACCCAGATTTTGTTCTCAGAGATGATTTTCTGCTACACAGAATCGGGATGTCTTAAGGGGCTAACGAACAATTTGTCAAAGAACTCCTCATCTGTCTGGCATATCCTATTATTTGCAAAAGAAAAGCAGAGATGTCGAATGCACTCCATCCCCAAGGGTTACAAGTTCCTTCTGTGAGATGACATCTTTTCATAAAACCTCCCATAGTACCTTGCATACTGCAAATCACCTCTTCTACTTATTTCTCTAATTTTTAGTTACTTGTATTTAGTGTGCTTTTTGTTTGTTTACAGTCATTCTATTTTATGTGTATGAGCGTTTGTTCACATGTATGTCTGTGTATCACGTACATCCTGCAACTAGAATTCTGGATGGTTGTGAACTACTGTGTGTGTGTTAGGAATTGAACCAGCATCCTCTGCAAGAAATGCTCATAATCAGCACTAACGGGAGGTCTCCTCATACCTGTTTACTTCTGATACAGTGTAAGCACTATGTAAATATACCTGTTTACTTCTGATACAGTGTAAGCACTGTGTAAATATACCTGTTTACTTCTGATACAGTGTAAGCACTGTGTAAATATACCTGTTTACTTCTGATACAGTGTAAGCACTGTGTAAATAACGGTTATACTGTACTGCCTAGGAACAATGACAGTCTCCTAAGAGGTCTGTGCATGTGTGACGCAGACACGGCCATCCTAGGCCTACCTATCTACTTGCAGAGGAAAAGGTACAGAGAACAAAGCTGAAACCACACATGCTGAGAGAGCCTGGGGGTCTGGAAACTGCAGCGGATAAGTAAGACTCTATTCTGGAAGCAGGACGTGCTTGCTGTATTCCTTTTTAGAACTTTCTGGAAAACGCTTTTACCTTTTTTGCTTGTTTGTTTTTGTTTTGTTTTTTTAAATTAGAAACAATCTTATTTTACATATCAATCCCAGCTCCCTCTCCCTCCCATCCTCCCATACCCCCCACACACACCCCTGGAAAATGCTTTTCTAATCTTGGGGGTGTGAGGTTGTTTTGTGGTTTCGGTTTTTGTTTTATAAGAGCGTTTTACTTTGTAACCACAGCTGATCTCAAACCTGTTGTGCAGCTCAGGCTAGCTTCAAATGCACGGCTTCCTGTGTTTGAGCCTTCAGAGTGCAGGAATTACAGTGCCTCCCTAGACCTACTAAGTTTCTGGAACTTTATTTTACAAATTCCACTTCACATTGTTTGAATCCAAGGATGCAGAACCATGGACACAAGATAGGAAGGGCTAATCCCCTTTGTACTCACCTACCTATCTACATATGAGCTTGTCTCCTCACTAGCTTGTCAGCTAGACCAGCATGAGGATGTGTCTGTTCAAGCCCCAGCCCCCACTCAACGCAGCACACAAAACATGGAGTGGGGGGGAGGAAGGAAGGATGGGTGGATTAACGAATGAGCAACTACAGAAAGATTTTAGTCATGGGATGCTTATAATCATATTTACACTTTGGTAAGGTCTCTGTCAAGAAAACTGAGACTGAAGCTAGCAGTCAGACTCCAGGTAATTCCCAAAAAAAGCTAGATTCCAGAAGTACTTATGGTCAGGACAGATCAAGAGTATTAACTGACTGACTGGGATTGGAATTTGAAATAGAGAGTTAATTCAAATTAACCCAGCAAGTGTTTAGTGAGTATTTTTAGTAGGCAAGACATCATGGGACAAAGGGAAGCATGGACCAGCTCATACCCCAAGGCATCATGGGACAAATGAAAGAAAGCATAGACCAGATCATACCCCAAGGCTTCATGGGACAAATGGAAGCATGGACCAGATTGTACCCCAAGGCATCATGGGAGAAATGGAAGAAAGCATGGACCAGATCATACCCCAAGGCTTCATGGGACAAATGGAAGCATGGACCAGATCGTACCCCGAGGCATCATGGGACAAAGGGAAGAAAGCATGGACCAGATCGTACCCCAAGGTTGTTATGGTGAGATGAGTAGAGGCTGGAGGAAATTTTGGTGTCTGGAGGAGCAGGGGAGAAAAACACTTGATTCTGTCAGTGTGTGAAATTGGAGACGGCATCATGGAAAGAGTATTTAAGCTGGGTTTTGAAAAGTGGGTGCAATTTCAAAGGCAGAGAGTAGTGTGTGATGTGTTAGGATTTCTATTTGTTTGGTTTGGTTGTTTTTTTTTTAATTGAAGGGGTACCCTTTGTTTTTTATTTTGTTTTTTGAGACAGTGTAGCCCTGGTTGGCCCTGAACTCACAAAGATCAGACTTGCCTCTGCCTCCTGAGTGCTGGTATTAAAGGCGAGTGCTACCATTCCTGGCATGATAGACTTTTACATCCTCTCCAATCACTTTCAACGAGTTTAAAAATAACAGATATTTGCTAGCTTTAACTATGTGTACATCTGTGTGTGGGTGGAGGCCAGAGGCCTCGAAGATCCCCTCAAGCAGAAGTTAGGGTAGCGAGTCTCCCAGGACAGATGCTGGGACCAAACTCGGGTCCTCACCAACGGCCGTGAGGGCTCTTATCCATTGGGCTAGCTCTCCCAACCACCTTACACACTTAAAACTTTTAATTCTATTATTTATTCATGCACATTTTGTGGACCTGGGTGGCTGTATGGACATTACATGCCTTCGGGTGCCCGTAGAGTCAAGAAGACGATGCCAGAGCCTCTGGAACTGGAGTTACAGGGTCTTTGTGAGCCTTCCTATACAGGTTCTGAGAACCAAACCCAGGTCCTTTGCAAAAGCAGTGAGAGTTGTGCCATCTCTTTACACAGCTGTTAATGGAATTGCTGCTGGTTTGAAAAATAGGCTTGTATTCATCTACTCATTTGTTTTATTTTTGAGCCAGAACCTTTGGTACACCAGGCTGGCCTTGAACTCCTGGGCCTCATGCCTCCTCTTCCTATAGGCTGGGTCTGCAGGTATGCGCCACCACACCAGTCAGAAATAATTCTTTTTGTACTCCGTGCAATGAAATAAAATTCCACACGAAGGAGAAGGAAGAGTAATAGCACTCATCCCTCAGCTGAATACTTCGGTCCCAAGAGGATAAGCCACACCAAGATTTTATGAAAAAATAATCAGAAATCAGTTCCTCGTTCAGAGGTGTCATAAGCTGTATTGAAGTCCCCCAGGCTAAGCTGACTCCCAGGCTTCACCCTGGGGGAGCAATGTTGTTTACCGGGCAGCTAAGAAAGAGCCTTGATAAGCAAGGTTCCAACATGAGGGCTGACACTCACGTTGCTTTGCTGAGCTTGCCTACATATTTAAGAAAACTGTCATACTAAGCCATGCTTGGCTGCACTGTGGTTATTAATACAAATTCTTACCTGTCAATTAGTTAACAGGCTAGTGAAAAGAACCCGGCTTAAGAGATTGTTGCTAATGAATATAATACTTTGTGCTCTGGCAAAACATATGCTTGGGTTATGTAATTAGAAGACAGCCCCCTTCCTTTCTCCCCACGGGTAGGACATGTGCAGCTGAATAAAGGGGCTATTATACCTGCGGAGGGTCAAAGTCTGTGGTTCTGTGGCTTATGGTGTTATGACAGATTACAAAATCACTCCATTGTGTTAGTCGATCTGTTTCCAGGCACCTAGCAGGGAGCTTGCTAGGCAGCAGAAGCTGGGGACAAGAGCCCCATTGGCAGGTCAGCTGCTGTTGGCATCAGGCAGCCCACATCCTACAGGGCTTGTTGGCCTGACTTCTGTCTCTCCTCTGGCCACAGCCGGGTCCCAGGAGGACCTTCGTGAAGGGGGAGTGGGTGGCTCCGTCCTGTGATCCCAGTTTCTGACAGGCAGAAACAGGAAGATTGCTCCAGTTTGGGCTACATAGTCAGACCCTGTACAAACAAGCAAACAAACTAACAAATCTGCAATCCTTGTGGTCCCATCACCGTACTACTAAAATAGAAAAGAAATTTTTAAAAAATTACAGTTCCGTGTAACTTGCCCTCTCTCCTTGACCTTTCTTTTCTCCCTTGAATCCTCATCTGTCTCTTTTATCCCCTTTGGGGACAGATTTTTTTATAAAACACATTTAGGAAGACAGGAGATGCCTATCCCCCCTCAAAAAAGAACCTTTTATGTTGAAGTCGATGGTCATCATGAAAACCAGGGAGGTGGGAAGTTGCGTCACTGAACGGAGAGTCAGCTTCATTTCCTCAACGCTCTTTGGAGTGGTCCTCTCTTCCGGTCTGCTTTTCTAACAACACCTGCCATTGGTAGAGAGGCTCCATTTGGAAAGGGGGTGGTTGTGTTAGGATGGAAAAATATAGTCTAATTCTCAAGTGATCCCAGGAAGCTGGGAGTCTTAAGTTCCAAGCTGAGGGTCACCTACTTTAATGTTTACGACAGCCTGTGAGTGAATGGACACAGGAAATGAGCCGTGTCGCCAAACCCAGAAGCCTGTGCGAAAGCAGACTTCCTGGTCTAAGAGCGGCTTGGATGCTTTAAATTAATTGGTCCGTACTGGATGCTACAAGGTGATTAGTTCACGATGCACGGGCATTGTTGTAACCCTATAAAAGCTGTCTCAATTCTGTGCTAGGGGTCGTTTGTTGCTGAGCCCACCACCCTGCATGGTGTGTGGCTGACGACCCCAGTATACTGGAACATAAAGAACCTCATGCGTTTGCATCAAGACCGCTTCTCGTGAGTGATTTGGGGGGTCGCCTTTCCTGAGTGGGAGTGTGAGGGACCACGGCCTTACAGCACACACACATACTGTGCATGCACACACACACACACACACATGCACACACACACATATGTGTACACACACGCACACATACTAAATAAATATATGTAAAACAACTACAAAAACACATAATGGCTATTGTTTTCCTTCTAACTTTTCTGCTGGTACTTATGACTGAACTCAAGTGCTGTATGGCTGTGTTATATACAGCTTCCGGTGTATGTATGGCCGCATATGGGCAGCCCACTTCTCTCTCCTAACATCTTAGAGAAGTAGGGCAGTGCTGCATACCCTAAGTGTCTGAGGCCAGGAGCCATAAGACTGGGTCTTCTCAGTTAGGTATAAGTCGTTTCACACCTCTGAGCCTCAGTTTCCCTTTGGGAGGCAGCAGCTGAGAGTCTGCATTTCTCAGTGCTCTGCTCATTTAAGCATGAATTTAGAAAATAGGCAGCTGTTTGTAAGAAAGGGTGAGAGGAAAACCATGAAGGCTGAGGGCAGCAGGAAGACAGAGAAGCTGAGTGTGACGTGGCTCAACGTTGCCCTGTGAAGCCAGCCTGCCCTCCCCCGGTTTACCTCTTTCACGGCCAAGCCAGCTTTGCTAAGCACGTGGTCTCTTCTATATGAAGCAGGGTGTTGGGCAGACACTGCGGTGGGGGGTTAGCCCTTGACTCATCCGAATACAGAGCTGACTGCCCCTCCTCCCTGGCATGTTGCTTTGAAGTTCAAGAGGAGTTCTGGCTGGAGCAAGGGCTCAGCAGGGAAAGGGGGAGTTTGGTGGAGTGTGGGACCGTAGGAATGGGACCGTAGACCCATGTATTTGAGTACTTGGTGTTGCTGGTTGTTTTTTATTCTTCTACTCTTTGGGGGCCGCCACTCAGCTCCCAAACGAATCACACACAGAGCTTCTTATTACTTACAAATGCTCAGCCTCAGGTTGACTTGTCTCCAGCCAGCTTTTCTTAACTTGAATTACCCCATCTACCTTTTGCCTCTGGGTTTTTACTGTTTCTAATACTATATCTCTTCCTTTCCTTGCTCCATAGCGGGCTGTGTGGCTGTTCCCTGAAGTCCTCCTCCTTCTCTTGCTTCTTGATTCTTTTAGATTTCTCTATTTGTTCTCGCTGCCCGCCAGCCCCACCCATCCTTGCTCCTGCCTCGCTATTGGCCGTTCAGCTCTTTATTAGACCATCAGGTGTTTTAGACAGGCAAAGTAACACAGCTTCACAGAGTTAAACAAATGCAACATAAAAGAACACAGCACACCTTTGCATCATTAAACAAATGTTCCACAGCACAAACAGATGTAACACATCTTAAAACCATATTCCACAACAACTTGACCCACAGGGAGTGGCACTGCTAGGGCCTGTGGCACTGTTGGAGCAGGTGTGGCTTTGTTACAGGAAGTGTGTCACTAGGGGGTGGGCTTTGAGGTCTCAGAAGCTCACGCCAGTTCACTTCCTGCTGCCTTCAGGCCAAGATGTAGAACTCTCAGTTCCTTCTCCAACACCATGTCTGTCTGAGTGCCTCCATGATGATAATGTACTAAACCTCGGAACTAACTGTAAGCCAGTCCCAATTAAATGTTTTCCTTTATAAGAGTTGCTGTGGTCATGATGCCTCGTCACAGCAATAGAACCATAACTAAGACACTGGGCAAACCTGGCAGCGTGAGTTCAAGGTCTAGATCTCACAGTGGAAGGAGAGACATGACTCCCAAAAGACAGCCTCTAAACCCCGCATGGGCACACAGACACACAGATACACAGACACACAGATACACAGACACACACACACACACACACACACACAGAGACACACACAGACACACAGACACACACACACACACACACACACACACACATTCTCTCTCTCTCCCTCCCTCCCCCACCTTCTTCCCTCTCTCTCAACTTTATTCAAAAGCAATCAAGTTCAGTGTATCCTGAAACTTCTCTTAACCCTTTTGCATGAAAAGTTTTACCAACTAAGCAAGGTAAGCCTGGTGGTGCACGCCTTTAATCTTAGCGTTCAAGAGCTAGAAGCAGGTGGATCTCTGTGAGTTCAAGCCCAGCAAGTTCTAGGACAGCCATGGCTACATAGAAAAAAACAAGAAAAGAGAAGAAAAGAACAAAGAGAGAAAGGAAGAGAAAAAAGGAAGAAATTTCAACAACAGATGGTTGCCCTGGAGACACTTTGGAAAATGAAACTTAGAAAAGTTGCTTGGCTATGAACCAAGTCTGTTGCCCACGCAGGTTTGGATTCACTTCAGGACAAGTTATCTTTAAGCATACATCTGGAGTTATCATCCGTGTCTAGCAGTCAGGCCTAGAGAAAGAATTCACATCATCCTGTTCCAGCAGAGACTTAGAAAAGTCTTACCATTTTATTCATCCTTTCAAGAAATCAGGTCCTAAGTTAGTGTTGAGCAGGCACATGAGCCGCAATTCCAGCAACTGGCAATAGGGGTGACGTAGGGGCTGAGCATGCTCATGGGAAGACTGAATGGGTCTTGGAGAAGCTTCGAGGATGCTGGTGGTAGATATACGCTAGGCTAGAAGACAGAGCAGTCCATGCATGTTAGAGGTGAAACCTGACAGGTAGCCTGCGTAAGACACAGGCATGGCGTGGAAAACGGTCATTGGTATCCGTTTAATGAGGTGCAAACTGGGAATTCAGTTTGGCACATGCTGTGCGTTCTATCTCCTCCTGGGGAATATGCACTTTAAAAATAAAAACTGTCAAGAATCCACAAGGGTAAAATTGGAGTCGTGGATGGGCAGGTCTTTGGCCCTCACTCTGGATGAGGTTACCTGGGGCTTAATTACAACATGTCTAAGGAAATACTTGGGAGAAGACTCTGCCACAGCTGCCTCCCCTCCTCCTCCTTTCGGCTTTCAGCCTTCCTCACCTCGCGATGGCTGCTGTTCTGGAGCAGAGGACTGTCTGTCCGGTATTTTATTGATTTACTCTTTTGACTTGGCAGGGGGAGGGGGCGGTGACGCCACCCAGCTCCCAAATAGATACAACAGAGACTTATTATTACTTATGGATGCCTGGCCTCAGCTTGGCTTGTTTCTAGCCAGAGTTTCTTAAAGTATCCCGTCTACCTTTTGCTTCTCGTCTTTTATCTTTCTCTATTCTGCACACCTTTCTTTCCTTCTTACTCCATGGCTTGCTGTGTAGCTGGGTGGCTGCCCCTGATATCCTCCCGCTTTTCTCTCTCTTCAACCACTATCCCAGATTCCTCTTCCTATTTATTCTCCCTGCCTGCCAGCCCCGCCCACCCTTGCTCCTGCCTTGCTGTTGGCCAGTCAGCTCCTGATTAGACCAATCAGGTGCTTTAGACAGGCAGAGTAACAAAGCTTCACAGAGTTAAACAAATCCAACTTAAAAGAATACAATATATCTTTGAATCATTGAACAAATATTCCACAGCATAAATAAATGTAACACATCTTTCAACTGGAATTCTACAGCAGAGAACCTGAGGTTTTGTGCAGGATTTTCCCTCTGTGGTTTCTGATTACATCTTGACTCAAACGGCTGGCTAACCCTACCTCTCCCTGCAACCCTGCTAGCCCAATCCCTGAGTACTGGGAATGGCTAAAGTCTTAAATAAGCTGCCAGACTCTCTCCCTTGAGAGAGGTTAGTTAGTTTGTGGCAGTACCAGTGAGAGAGTGGGAAAGGAAACTGGGATGAGCAGAATTGGATAGTCACAAGGACAGAGGAAGAGAGGCTTTGTCCGCCTGACATGTCTTGTGAGCTCTCAGTCTTGGAAACATTATCTTTCAAGTTGTCCAGAGCCAGGAACAGCTCTCAAAGCCATAGCGAGGAGCAGGGTAAAAAGCTGCCCGCCCTCAGTTCAAAAGAGGCTGTGCCCAGCTGTTCATAACAAACTCTAGCTTCTCTCCAGAGGGAAACTTCCATTCACCTGGCCTCTGGAAAGTTGTGAGCTCTACCCACCACAGAGATTTCTCTTATTTGCCACCTTTTTACAGCAACTGTACTATGCCGCCGCCAAGGGAACTAGGGTATCTTATCTGCAGGATTGGCTAACCTGGAGTGAGACTTTTACACTTCTGTAGTCAACCTGTTTTTTCATGGAATATTAAAACCCTTTATATACATATGTACACACACACACACCAGCCAAAGAAAAATGACCACTCTGTTTAAAGGAATATGGAATTCAAACTTTAAATAAAATGTAATTGCCTACATGTGATTAAGTTCCATGTGAATATGGAATTCAAACTTTAAATAAAATGTAATTGCCAACACGAGATTAAGTTCCATGCTGATCAATTATAACTGGTTATCGATTTTTAGCCTGGGTCCTACCCGAGTGCTCATCTGGGATCCTGCGCTGTCATTGTCACTAGATCAAAGATCTGTGAGGCCAGGGCCACTGCTGCAGCCCCAAGGCCGGCACACTGCCTGCCTTATCTTAGGGGACAAATGATATTTCTTCAGTAAGTAAATGAGAGGACATTATCCAGCACGAGGGCTTTGGCATGATCTCAATTGGGTAGGATTATTTCTGGAGTGGCTGAAAGAGATGGATTTTAAGGGATAAATTCAAATCGAAGAGAGAGAGGGGAGAACACCACAGGAGTATCAAATGTGTTGTTTTAGTTATCCCCCATGCAGGGATTTCTGTAAAGCCAAAATCAGAGAAAAGGAGAAAGTTCAGGAGGGGGAGGTCGTGAACTTCTCTCGAACTTGTAGAATGTACACGAGAGACAGCGAAGGAGCCTGGTTTGGCTTGGTGCTTGGCCTCTCTGAAGCCAGATTCCTTCCTGGGGTAACTTAAAAATGTCAAAGCAACCCAAACTACAAGTATTAACAGTGAAGCTCACCACGCAGGGGCAGGATTCAGGTGCAGACCACATTCCCTGAACTGTGCTTTTAATTCTTTTGTTAATGATTTTCATCGGAAATTAACAGGGTTTGGGGGAAGAAATAAAGGAAGTGTCAGTAGGCTCCCTTTCTCTCAAAGGTTATACCTATTTTTATTATATGTGTATGAGTGTTTTGCCTCATATATGTGTGCTTGCTGGTGCCCACGGAGGCCAGGAGAGGACATCAGATTCCCTGGGCCTGGAAGTGAGTGCAGTAATTGCTCTTAACCACTGAGTCCTCTCTCAAATCCTGGAGGTCTTTTGTCGCCTGGGCTGACCTGAAACTAGCAGAGATCTGCCTGTCCTTGCCTGCTCAGTTCTGGGACTAACAGCAAGCCCTAACTCCTAGAGAACCTTTACATTTTCTAAATTACATTTATTTATTTGTGTATGTGTGCATGTGTATATGTCGGTGCATGTGTACATGTGTATGTTCTTACATGTCTGTGTAATATATGTGTGTGCATGTCTGTGTATGTATGTGGATGTCTGTATGTGTATGTGTGTGTGTGCATATCTGTGAATGTGTGTGTGCATGTCTGTGTATGTGTGTGTGCATGCATATGTGTGTGTAGAGTGTGTGTGTGTGTGTGTGTGTGTGTGTGTGTGTGTGTGTGTGTAATGTTTAGCCACATAGGTTTGAGAGATGGCTCAGTGGTTAAGAACACGTGTTGCTCTTGCAGAGAACCTGGGCTCAGTTCCTAGCACCTATATCAGACAGTTCACAACAGCCTGTCTGGCTCTAGAAGATCCAAATTTCTCTCCAGGCCGGCACTGCACCTGTACACATGTGGTGTGCCTACACACACCCAAGCTCGCAAAGATATGCACAAAGTAAATAAATATATATTTTAAATAAGTTAACCACGGGATGGAGCTATGATGTGACATTACCACCACAGTTTTAAAGATTTATTGGTATGCATGCATATTATGTTAATCCTGCTGGCTGAGGAGAAAGACCAGTGGCTATAAATTACAGCCAAAGCAAAGCAAGCTTTATTCTGTACAGAGCAGAGCTGGCCCAGCACTGTCTCCCCCTGAGGTAGGGTTTAGAGATCAGCCCTGAGCCAACTTCTCAAGCCTCTTTCAGAAGACAAAACCTGGAGTATCTGTTACAGAATATTCTATGGTTACAGGAGTGGGGCACAGCCCAATTTCAAAAAAAACCAAAAACTTGCATTTTACCGTAAGCAGAAACCTAACTGAACCAGGTTATCACAATGACTCTTGATTACAAAATGAAGTTGGGCTGGTTTCTCATTTGCCCTTGACTTATGTGTCCCTGTCAAATCCTTGGTAGGGAACTTTGATTTCTAGTTGCTGAGGGCTGATAGTGCTGAGGAGAGCGAGTACTTTAGCATTTTTTTATCTGATGGGAAACTAAGTCTGTAATGCAGCAGAAGATGCCTGCCCTGGTCGTGAGGGACGTTAGGAGAATTAGGGGACCTGCAGAGGCTCAGCCGAGCGTAGTTAGCCGGGGGGGGGGGGGGGTGAGGGGGTGGGGGTGTGGAGGGTGGGGAGGTGGGGGGTGGGGGGGGGAGTGAACAGGGACTGGTACCAACCAATTCCCTGCTGTTGATTATTTGGTTTTAACAGGTACTTTTCGGGTAATGAGGGAGCCGGAAGCCAGTATGTGCCCTGGTACACGGATAGCATTATATATGCAGCCCTTTGTTTCCTTTTCCAGGAGGTCCCTTCAGACCTGACACTCCAGCCCTTTGCTGAAGGCTCTCCCGCAACCGCTTCTCAGTTGAGATTAGGACACGGTTGTCAGAACCCAAGAGACCCGCCCCAGGGGATTCAGGCAAGGGGCATTCATCAGAAGCATCTTGTTCGCTGACCCAGCTAAAGAGACAGGAGGCAACCATGTTAGCGGCACTGGTTCACATCAGCTTCCAGCAAGTCCAAGGCTCGAAGCTTTCACCTGGGGCTAGCATGGTGCAGATTGCCTTAGGAGTCCTCGGCTGATTCCTGGATGGCATCTGTCAGCCAAGTAGAAACGTGCCAGGACAGATACAGGCCAGGGACGGAGGTTAAAAGTTAAGGAACCTAAGAAGCCAAGGCTTGTGTGGATGTTAAGTTACAAGAGGGAGCGGTGGAGCTTGAGTAGACTGAGCCTTCAAGTCACAGAAAAGCTTCATGGCCCTGAAATGATATTGTAGCACGAATAATAAAAACCCAGAGACAGATAGTGGTGTTCAAGCTGAAGATGAGAGAAGCAAAGCAGCCAGATACTAGTGAGTTCTCACCTCTACCAGTGCTCGCACTAAAAGGACGATCCACTGAACCCCAGATTCCATCTCCAGACTGCACTGCTCTCCACCAAGCCTCAGAATCCCAGACTGCCCCTGAGACTGCACTGAGCTCCTTACATTCTCTCCAGTGCTGGGATTAAAGGTGTGAGCTCTGTCTCTTTTAGACGGATTCTCTCTGGTATAAACCTGGGTGGCCTTGGACTCACAGAGATCCATCTGCCTCTGTCTCCTGAGTCCTGGGATTAAAGGTGTGTGCCACCACTGCCCAGCCTCTATGGCTTGTGGCTGGCTTTGCATTCTGAACCTTTGGGAAAACTTTATCAAATCATTAACAGGATATGTATGTATGTATGTATGTATAATTATATGTGTGTAATAACAATATTACAATATATTATATTGTGTTAACATATTAATTAACATATTACAATACATTATATGTATTATATATACATTACATCTATGTGTGTAGGTATATGCACACACAGATACAGACACACACACACACACACACATAAGACGGAGATGTTTTCAGCATGATGAGAAGCATTTTTTAAGTATAAGAACTCCATTGATTAATATGTTAAAACTTTGAATTTTGAAGTCTTGACACCATGTATTATTTTTAAGTTCTATTTTTTAATTCAATAATTTATAATGAAACACAAGTGGCTGATTACTAAGAGCAGTCATAAATGGCTGATTACTGAGAGCAGTCACTCTTAAGTTCCTCTAAGAAAAAGAACAGAAAAGAGTTCCATGGAAACCAGCTTTTGTGAGTTTATCGTTCTTCCCTGGAGACTTAATAACTTCAGAAAAAGCAAGGCCTGTTATCATATGTGAAATGCATTGACCAGGTGGGTACCATTAACTTCAACATCTTCGGAGATCTGAGAAGGATGAATCATAGCAGGATGCATCAGCCAAATGGCCTCTGTACCGATTAATATGACAGAGACTTACCAGCTACCTGGACGACTCCCCTAGGCTTCTGTGGTGGTCTCCATGACGTCACTGGGGAGGGGGTCAGAGGTCAGGGGTCATACAGAACAGCACTGCATCTCCAGTTGCTACACAGGGCCGCATTAGCTTTCGGCTGTCAGATGTAGACGTTCTGAGAGATTTTCCTGTGGATGAAGAGCTTAGGAAGACGGACTATTTTGACAAAGCAGAGTAGAGTAGTCAACGCTAGGGAGGCAGAGGCAGGAGGGTCTCTGTCATTTCTAGTCCAGCCTGGTCTACAGAACGAGTTCCAGGACAGGCTCCAAAGAAATACAAAGGAAACCCACTCTCAAAAAACAAACGAACAAACAAAAAAACAATACTTCAGTATCATCCACACATAAAAGACACCCGAATCCCTGAAAATCAGAATCCAGTGACCAAGGGAAGAGACCACAGCAATCTGGTAACAGAGAGCTCAGAGATATTTTGAACCCTGGCTATCAGTGGGAACCGTGGCCAGTGGTGGTTGGTTAGAGCCTAGATGAAGGGAAGTGTGCAAAGCTACCCAGGGTGGCACCCGAATCACCCCAGAGGCTTGGGGACAGCTTCTGCTAGAGTGTCAGCAAAAGTCACAGCTACAGGCAGAGGGGCTCTGCAGGAGAAGCTAGGAGCTAGCAAGGCGCGTGTTGCCACAGTGCCACTTGCTCCCTCGTCCTCTCCCTTGCTCGTTCCTGGGGTCCTCGCGTCTGCCTACAGCTGGGGAAGACAATTGGGGGCACAGAAACACATACAAGGGATGGAGACAGCAAAAATGAAACCAGTAAGCACAGAGCATTCACACAGTCGGAAGAGACCGGTCAAAAATAAAAAGTGCGGTGGCGCCTTCGTTCATACTTTAACTGGACCTGAAGGACTTCAGTCTCTGCTCCCATTATCCAAACAATGAGCTCCAGGGGTAACCCTGTGTCACCGCCTGCGGGGCCTCGTGAAATGGAGGTTTCGAACACAGAACGAGACGTAGGGGACCAAGAACAAGGTAGGCCATGTGATGTCTCACCATTGCTCCGGACAAGAGCTCCTAGGTCCTGTCAGACACCTCAGTCCCCCGATGGGGTCCCAACAGAACCAGGACCAGATGCCATAGAAATAAAACCATGACTTATGGATGGAGGCCTCCTCAGACAGATGCTTGCTGGGTTTCTTTGGATGCACCCATTCGCTCTAGCAGTGTGCCTACGGAAAGCATGCCCTGGGGCCCTGGACGTCTCAAGGTGTGCAACCCCTGGAAGCATCACCCCAGTCCTGAAGGCCAGGAGGGAAGGGTTCCGTCTCCGAATTTGGGTTGAGGTATTTATCTTGCTGGGGTCTTTTGTTACTAGCAGTTTTCCCCGCCAGCCTGGTCCCACAGCCGCGTCAGCCACAAATAACACACAGAGACGCTGTATTAGATATAAAGCTGTTGGCCTGTTACTACCGTTTCTTATTGGCTAGCTCTGTCTTAAATATTAACCCATTTCTATTCATCTGAGTGTTTCCACGTGGTCCTGGCTTACGGGAGGGAGGGCCCAGAGTTCTGCTCTCTCCATCCTCCATGTTGAATCTCCCACTACCTCTCCCCGAATCCTCCCTGTCTCCTAGCCCCACCCATCTTGCTTTTCTATTGGCCAACAGGGCTTCATTCCTTAACCAAGAAGAGAAAACATTTACAGGATGGCATCTCCCATCAAACCTGCCTAATGTTGTGACCCTTTAAACCAGGTCCCCATGTTGTGGTGACCCCCAGCTATAAAATTATTTCACTGCTGCCTCCTAACTATAATTTTGCTACTGTTATGAATCGCAATGTAAATATTTATATGTGGGATCTCTGAAATTTAACCCCAAAGGGATAGAGACCCACAGGTTGAGAACAGCTGATGTTTGGGTTTCTTGAATAAGGCCTTCAGCTGCCATGAAACGCACCAACAGCAGTAATGTAGCTTTGCAATAGAAAGCGGGATATGCTATCTTGCATTAGGAAGACTTCCCCTTCTGCACCAAAAGCTGCAGGCTTCAGAGATTGTCAGGTACCCTGTGTGGTTGCACGTAAAACGAGCCTCTTCAGTCAGGTGCAATACTTCTCAGAGTCCCCTCACCTCATCTCTGCGAAGCGAGTGTTGGTTAGATCCAACTGGTGAAAAATACCAAGTTATAGCACACGGTTAGAAAGATATGGACACGATGCCCAGAGCTGGCTTAATTCATCTTTCTTCTTTAGTAAAACCGCACATTACCTACTTACTTGCTGTAATGAACATGCCATTCAGCTAAACTGAGATTAACAGCTTAAACCTCGGCACTGCAGGCAGAGAACACTAATGCTGCTCTGTGTCACTGGAACTTTCAGCAGTTAAAGGACGGCCTTGTCACTCCTTCCTTTGCAATCAGGACGGTTTCACTCAGGATTAGCGCTCCTCGGCTGATTCTCCCGAAGGGACACCTGAAGCAGCACACTGATGTCTCCTGTGCAGCCTGGCAGCGCTAACCACCCCAGAACAGAGCCCAGTGACCCCAGCAACTCTCGAGTTGTGTTCCTCTTTGTGGGCCCTTCTCTGCTCTAACGGTAATGAAAGATTTGCCCCCCTTCCTCACCCCACCTTGCAGCTGAGGAGAAGAAAATGGAAAGAGAACTTGGAAAACATCTGGACAATAGCACCGGGATGACCCAGGTGAAGCAGGGCTCAGAAAGTCATCACACGCTTCCCACCCCCAACACACACACACACACACGCACACACACGCACACACACGCACATGCACACGCGCACATGCACGCGCATGCACGCACGCACACACACGCACACACACGCACACAAACGCGCGCGCACGCACACACATACACACACGCACACACGCACACACGCACACACGCGCACACACACACACACACACACACACGCCTGTCCTCATCGCCAAGGTCTAGTTCTGCTTCTCCAGTGCAGTTTCCTGGACTGGGCTGGCCCGGCCCCCCCTGATCTCCCTTCTCTGAATTCTGATTATAATTCAGGCTTCCCTCTCCCTTAACTTAAGATTGGTTATTTACCTATTTATGTGACCTTAGTAATCCACATGAGCGTCCCTTCAAACTCTCAGAAACCCCACACAGATAGTGCATGGTCCTGTGTGCCTTGTCTGAGGAAATGTCTCCGTGTGATTCATCACGACTCTTCCTGGGCGGGTCCATGGTGGGGAAACTGTTCCAGCTGCGTGGATGGCGTTCCTGTCCCAGGGACACTGTCTGCTAAGGAGCATGTTCCATCCTGTGGCCCATAGCGTCCGGGACCACGCATCCACAGATGTGTCCATCACGCAGTTGTTGATTTATAACCGCATTGATATAAATTCACTAATACCTACTCCATGCTGGAGTCTGGGTTGTCAAGACTAAGAACTGGCAAGTTTGGGGGGCTGGAGAGATGGCTCCCCACTTAAGAGCACTGGCTGCTCTTCCAGAGGAGCTGGGTTTTCAGTTCCCAGCACCCACAAAGTGGCTTAGAGTCGTGTGCGACCCCAATTCTGTGGACTCGGAAACCCCGTTCTGGCCTTTGAGGGCTCCTGCACACACGTGGTGAACATTCATGCGTGCAGCCAAACACTCACGCACATGGGCCGGAAGCAATGCAATTTTAGGTTAGAGAGGTGTTTGGGGTAAGAGCAGTGGCTCGCTTTGCAGAGGACCTGGGTTTGGGTCCCAGCACCCATCATTTACTTTCCAGATTTGCATCAGGGAGGGGCGAGAGGGAGGGGTGAGAGGGAGGGAGGGGTGAGAGGGAGGGGCGAGAGGGAGGGAGGGGTGAGAGGGAGGGGCGAGAGGGAGGGAGGGGTGAGAGGGAGGGGCGAGAGGGAGGGAGGGGTGAGAGGGAGGGGCGAGAGGTGGCGCAGGCCTGAGACGGAACAGGCTAGATCAGAGGTAGTCAACCTGTGGGCCGTGACCCTTTGGGGACGGAATGACTCTTTCACAGAGGTCGCCTAAGACCTCGGAAAACAGACGGTTACATTACGGTTCACAACTGCTAGATTGCAGTCATGAAGTAGCCATGAAATAATCTTATGGTCGGAGGTCAGCACAACGTAAGGAGCTGTATTAACGGGTCGCGGCATTAGGAAGGTTGAGAACCACTGCTCTAGAGAGTAGAGCGGCTTTTCCTGCAGTCTCTGTTATACGCTCTCCAGCCTCTCCTAAGGCATGCGGGAGGACGTACGATGGTTAAACAACTTGTTCAATGAGTAAAGCGCATTTATTTGCCCCCTCCCTTCCCTTCCTCCCCCCTCCCACTCCATCTCTCTCAGTCCATCTCTTCTCAATATGTCAATATATAGTGCAGTCTGGCCCCGAGAGCCTCCTGAGCTCCTGTCTGCATTCTTCAGAATAATTAATTACAGGCGTGAGCCATACCTGGCTCTAACATGTCATCTTCATCGGACTTACTGCATGTGCTTATTTTTTTTGATTTAAACCAATGAATATTATACCAATAGGAACAAGAAATTTATCTTTCAGTACAGTGCTGTGCGGAGCGTAGCTGAAGGGAAGCCACGGGCAGGTGCTTCTGGGGCCTTGCTGAGCACTGTTGGGTGCCTACGTAGTATTTGTATATTTAATCTTGCTTAATAATAATCTCCATCATTACCTCTCATGTCTTTCTTTCCTTTAAGACAGATTCTCACTCTGTAGACCAGGCTGGCCTCGAACACTCAGAGATCCTCCTGCCTCTGCCTCCCAAGAGCTGGGATTAAAGGCCCATGACACCATGCTGGCATTATCTCCCATTTCACAGATGTGGAAACTGAGGCTCAGAGAATTAAGTTGTTTGTCTAAATAAAGAGGAAAGTGGGAGTTTAAAGTTAGGTGTGATTTCAAAGTTCTTGTTTTTATCCCCCCCCCATATGGCAATTTGCATCCTTTAGAAATGTGAGGGAAGGTCGGGCGTTTGTAGCATAGGCCTTAATCCCAGCTCTAGGGAGGCAGAGGCAAGCAGATCTCTGTGAGTTCCAGGCCAACCTGATCTACAGAGTGAGTTCCAAAACAGTACAGAGAAACCCTACCTCAAAAAAACAAACAACAAAAACAAACAAACAAAAAGACATATAAGAGAGGGAATGGGGTAGAGACTGCTCAGCAGTTCAGCGCCCTGAGTGATTACCCAGAGAACCTGAGCTGGGCTCTGGCACCCGCATTGAGCAGCTCCAGGGGTCTATGGACTTTGATCTCTGTTATGAGTAGGTTTTTCCCCTCTGGTCTGGTCCCACCTCCACACCAGCCCCAAATAACAGGGACTCTGTATTTTATATAAATGCTGTTGGCCAGTTACTAATTTCTTACCGGCTAGCTCTGTCTTAATTATTAACCATTTCTATTAATCTAAGTATTTTCACCTGGTCTCATCTCACCGGAGAGAGACCGGCTTCCTACCCTGTAGGTCCTCCATCTTGGATCTCCTCCCTACCACTTCCCCTCCCTCCTAGTCTCCTAGTCCCGCCAATCTTGCTTTCCTATTGGCCAACAGTACTTTATTCACTAACCAATAAGAGAAACACATTTACAGAATGACATCTCCCATCAGATGTCCTTAGGCACCTGTACTCATCTGCACATATCCACATACCCGTGCATGTGCGCGCACACACTCACGCGCACTCGCACACACGCACGCACGCATACGCACACACACACACACAGTTAAAAATGAAAAAATAAAAGTTCTTAAAATTTTTTACGTAGATTGTTTTGTGTGTATGTCTGGCCCGTGTGTATTTATGTGTGCCATGTGTATGTTTGAGCCAGCTGAGGTCAGGAGAGAGCATCAACCCCTTTAGAACCAGAGTTACTGTGGCTGCGAGCCACCATGTGGATGCTGGGAACGCAACCTCAGTGCTCTGCAAGAGCAACACCTCCAGCTCTAAATTAATTCACTCACTCATCTAGTCTTTCCTCCCTCCTCCCTCCTCCCTCCTCCCTCCTCCCTCCTCCCTCCTCCCTCCTCCCTCCTCCCTCCTCTCTAATATGAAGGGGACCTGGGGAGACCGTTCAGTGGCTAAGACACCTGGCTCTAAGGTAAAAACACGAAGCTCCCGTGCTCAGCACCCATGGAGGACCAGTCTTGGTTCCCCATGCTCCAGTATGGATGGCCCTACATCCATGCGCATCCTGGCAGCTTGACGCGGACTCACGGGATTCGGGGAGGAAAAGAGAGTAAATGACATTGGGAGGGGGAGGGGGAGGGCAGAAGAGGCAATGGGGGTGGGTTTGATGAAAACAGATCAGATGCATTTATGAAAAGGAGTCTGTTAGGGCCAGCGAGATGGCCACCACACCTGATGCCCGACTTCAATGCCCAGGACCCACACCGTGGGAGCAAACATACAAGTTGTCCTCTACCCTACAAGCATGCCTGGCACCTGTCTCTCCCAGCTCTGCCCCCCCCCCCCAAAAAAAAAACCAGACTTTTAAAAAAAGTACATTAAGAATAAAAATAATTAAAGCACAGCACTTCCAAGAAACATGAGGAAAAACTGGCTATAAAAAGGTGACATTTACCAACTAAATTCTCAGGGCATTAGCCCCAGGGCTAGAGTGGAGCTGAGTTATAGAGAATTCGCTTGTCACACACAAGGCCTCAAGTTCAGCCTTCATTTGCCACCACATGGATTTTAGAAATTGTTATTTTTACCTCTCAAATCCAGCACCAAAAATTCCAAGGTATCCTTTATTTGCAGTAAAATTACTAATTAGACAAGCAACAAAACTCGAAACTACAAAAGCTAAGGAGTGATGTTATATCTCAAGTTGTTTAAATGAATTAACCGAATTATAGTTGGTTGTAGCGGTGTGTGCCTTTAATCCCAGCACTCAGGAGGCAGAGGCGGACAGATCTCTATGAGTTCAAGGTCAGCATGGTCTACAGAATGAGTTCCAGGACAGCCCGTTCTACACAGTGAGACCCTGTCTCAATAATAATAATAATAATAATAATAATAATAATAATAATAATAGTGAGAATAAAAATTCAATTACAGCACTTTATTGTAACGCACAAGATAAAAGGTCTTCCTGTGCATACACACCTCATGGGTCTCAGTATTCAGAACTATGTACACTTTTCATATGACCATAAGATGAAACTCTCCTGCATGTCTGAACAGCACTTAACATATATTTTTCAAATCTATTTCTGATGCAACTTGCAGAGAGCCGAGGCCTCGGGAGAGAGCAGCAAAGCTGCATTGTTAAAGTGTGTACTCATTAGCTTTTTATCCAAAAGCAACGGTTTGCACACAGTGTTGAGAGGCGTTCAAGGAGTCGCTGCTCAATTCGAGTATGTCCCTTTGCTGACTCTGCACATGAAAACCGGTTTTCTCTGCATTGATGAAGATTGCTTTCATTGGCCCTCAACCACGGGCTTCAAACGCAGGCAGTGCCCTTAGTAACAGAGCAGGGACAGTGACAGCACAACAGACCACACAGCACATCGACACGGGTCACAGCAGACCGGAAAAGCTGGTCCGTATGGTCTCGTCGTCACAGGCCCAAGGGTGAGCCTGCTCTCGCACTTCATAGTGGTAAAGACACAAAAACAAGAAACACTCCTGTCTCCGTCCAGAGCGCATTGCTGTCTGTGCAGCCAGAGGAGCCTCCATATTTACAACCTTTAAAACAAAGCCTGCTCCTACCGAGAAACAGAGAATTGACGAAAAAAACCATCAACTCCTAGATCCTGAGAAATACACAAAACCAAACGATCCTGAAACAAAACATCGTTTGAAAGCTGCTGAAAATATTTCAACGTAGGTAGATGTGTTTTCTGAGAGGGAGATGTGTAATTTCATATCGATGCCATCGTTTACGTAACTGAAGTGCTCCCTGTGTGAGACCGTCCAACTCACCCCCAATATAAACAGTGACCGTCCCTCATCCCTGTCCTCTCCCTGAATTTAACCTCCGGTATTCCTCTTCCCTCTCCCCAGCTCTCCAAATACTGCACGATGAAATTTTCACTAAAATCCACAATTTAAGCACAGTGTGACACACTTGTGCTACATTTCATTTAAAGGATGAGTCACAAGTCGCCAAATAATCTAATGAAATTCACAAATGCAAATCCATGGCATAAAATGAAGCCATTGCATCCTGAAGCTGATAAAGCAGTCCAGTGATTTTTTTAAATTACTTATGAAATAAAGGCAAAAATAAGATGTGAAATACTATTTATAATAAATGCCGGGTAAGAAAACCAGTTACCATAAGTCTTTTAACAAAGATAAATATGCAGTGTGGCTCACCTCTTATGAAATTTGTTAAGGAGGTTTATCATTAGTGGTTTCAAAACTGACTTCAGGGAAACTAGA
This sequence comes from Cricetiscus sungorus, assembly GCA_030556225.1. Taxonomy (NCBI): domain Eukaryota; kingdom Metazoa; phylum Chordata; class Mammalia; order Rodentia; family Cricetidae; genus Cricetiscus; species Cricetiscus sungorus. Next base: position 2,713,025 of record JANBXA010000731.1, read on the forward strand.
GAGTACTTACTGTGTGATATATTAAATATTTATATATATATATATATATATACACACACATAAATGATAATACTGCAAGGGGAAGTCGTTTAAGTTAATCCTTGGGCCTGCTACCACTTGGCGAGTGTATTTCTATCTCGAAGCTGGCTATCAGTGGCTAGTGTGTAAATGGCGATCTTCAGCTGCTTGTGTTTTGTGTACTTGTGTCAACGAGGCGATATCAGAAGTGTCAAGTAGTCATATGCCAGCAAAAAGAGTCCTCACTTGTCACCCTAACACATATACCTTAAAACATGTAGCAATGCTATGTCTAAAAATTAAAGATACAGGAATCTTTAAAAATGGGTGGGCAGGAAAAGTGAATTTGAAGATTGTCATTCAGATAAATGACAGATCTGCACCCCTGAGGGTTCACGAGAAGATGGTCTGTCGGATCTTGGCTCATCTTCTTCCTGACTCCTTGGTAGGTCAGCCATTGTCTCACGAGACGGGAGGTCGAGTCCCCGTGTTGCAGGCTTCAGGTGGAATTCTCTTGAATGTTGGCGAAACTGGTACTTGACTTGAGACGTTTGGCTGGGGAGACACAAGTACCGAGTTTCAACTCAGATGCTCTCACGGTCTTATGCAGCTCCTGCACGCAAAACACTGTGTTTGTCTACTCATTGGCTGAATCTGACCTGATCCAGTTTCCTTAGAATTAAACCTAATGTGATTTTTTTCTTTCTTTATGAACAGCATAAAATTAAGCTCAGTAGAAATTACCCAATGGCTTTGTTAAAAAAAGCGGTACGGAATAAAACAGGCATTTACACCTCGACCGTTGCGATCATAAATGTGTAGATAAAGAACCACAATAAAAGTCCGAGCTAGAAATCTCACTCCAAGCACCCTCAAAAGAAGAGGTGTCTATAGCCTCTACGGCGCGTTTCATGAAGCCTGAGGAATTTCTCCTAAGATCTAGTAGAACAAGCAACACCTGCTTATTGAACACCATACGCTGATGTAGTCAGTGCAGACCGTGAGCCAAGAAAAGGAAGAGAGTGTATACACACTCGGGAGGCAGACGCAGGCGGATCTCTGTGAGTTCGAGGCCAGCCTGCTCTACAGAGTAAGTTCCAGGACAGGCTCCAAAGCCACACAGAGAACCTTGTCTCAAAAAACCAAAAAGAAGAAGAAAACTGAGCTGTGTGTCACAATGCAACCACAAATATAAGCAGCATTAAGAAGATGTGTGCCAAGCAGCCTTGATTGACTGTGAGGCTCAAAGGACCAGTTAAAACAGTCATGGCTGCCTGGCTGGGCAGGGCGTTGTGAGCAGCTGAGCACGCAGATGTTTCTCATGCTGTAGAAGTGGAAACCCGGGGTGCCACAGTGGGGGTACCCCATGCTGACAGCTGACGATGGCTGGCCTCTAAGGTTTGCAGGCCCAGAGCAGGGCTGCTCCTGTGCCCTGTGTAAGCCCTGCACATAAGTCTCATGGCCAAAGACAGCAACAGTAGTCCTGGCGTGGCTTCCTGGACCGATGGCAGCTTTTAAGTGTACTAAGCCTGGGCTGGATTTGGAGAGCGAATGTGTAGCTCAGGTTTTTGTTTTGGTTTGGTTTCTACTTTCTTCACTAAAAACTGCTTCTCACTAATTATCAAATTACTTAGTAAGCCCGCAAGGCAGTAAGACCAGGGAGCCCGAGTGCCGGACACTTGCTGGCCTCTCTAGTCTAGCTGGTAAGTCCTCGCGCCTTCTAAACTCCTACCCCAAGGACCACCTGTCAGTGCATTCCAAGGCCCCCAACTCCGTGATGCAGCCACACTGTGCGCCTCCATCTCTGCACAGCTGTGATGACTGCGTCACACTGAGGTAGTGGTGGGTGAGGGCCGTCACGCTCTGAGGCACGCACTGTGCAAGCTGAATTCCATTACAGTGCATTGTGATTAACAGCCAGTGTTTATTCATCATGTAAAATCATCATGGGACAGACCCGCAAGCCCAGCATTTGGGAAGCTGAGGCAGGGGCACTGCCATGAGTTCAAAGTCAGCCTGTGTGCACTCCCTCCCTCCCCCTCCCCCTGCTCCCTCCCCCTCCCCCTGCTCCCTCCCCCTCCCCCTGCTCCCTCCCTCCCTCTCCCCTCCCTCTTTCCCTACTCCTCCCCTCCCTCCCCCTCTCCCTCTCTTCCTCCCCCTCCCCCTCCCTCTCCCCTCCCCTCCCCCTCCCTCAGCTCTGCTTCAGCTCCCTTCACTGTGTTTTCTCTATTTTCTATCCCCTGCTCTTCTTGTTCTGATGAACTTTGTCTCCAGTCAAGGGAGACAGGTAAATGACAGTTAGGTATCTAAATTATTCTCCTCACACTAGCTTCTTGACTGAGTGCCACATAGGGCTAGCAAGACGGCTTGGCAGGTAGGGGGGCTTGCCGTACGATCTCTGAAACAGATCTCTATCTTTTCCTACTTTATGATGCCGAATGCTGTGTACAGGGCCCTGTGCTGCACTCGCAACTCCTTAACCTAAGTCTTAACCTACGGATAGGCAGTTAACTAAGTAGGTGAATGCTATAGGCGGGAACTTACGCAGAATGAGTTTGCGTTTCTTTTGCTCCGAATGAAGAAAGGTACTAAGGTAGAAGACGACGGGCAGGAAGAGGATGAACACAGAAACAGCGACTACGGACACCGTGTCACTGCAGGTGACTGAGCAGTTGAAGGTCCGACTCCAAAGCTTGCGAGTAATGTTCATCTGGAAAAGTGTATATTATAGTAACATCTGGTATCACACTTATCTGCAATGTGTGTATTTGTGTATGTATGCATGTATGCATCCAGACAGCTTTTAAAACAGCCTTAAAAATCTACTGATAATTGAGAACATTTCCTTCTGCCGGGGAAAGAAGCTGACTTACAATTAGTCACTGTACAAACTTATTCCCAAACAAAAGCATCATACTCTAAACACGTAATAACCACCAAGTTATGCTAGAATGCCAACCATTTTATCTCCCAGAGAACGTGTAGTTATAAAGGTAGAGTTAAGACTCTGTTTCCTTGTTTAAAGTTTATTTATTGCTGGGAGCCTGTTATTAACCAAGTGCAATGTCCTACGACAGAGATATAGGAACCCAAAGCCCTTTAGGAGGTTTTACTTCCTGAGCGCCACTGGCCAGTTCAGGTCTAAGCTGGCTTGATATTCACACTCGTTCTTAACAAGTAAGCTTAGCCATTCTGATCTTGAGTTCTCTACTTTGAGTCAATGATTTATTAAAAAAACAAAACTAATCCTCAAGCATCATGTTGCCTGGGGGCTCGACTGCCACCTAGTGGTGCCTTGTGAAAAGACAAGCTATACAGGAGAAAACGGGAGAACAGGCTCCCCCACACCCCAACATTCACTCTATCGACACAGTTTCAAAAGCGGCACCAAACACCACCCTGGAAACAGTGGCATGTGCCTGTAATCCCAGTACTAAGGAGATAAGGCAGGAGGATCACTTCAAGTTCAAGGCTGGCCTGGACTTCATAATGAGACTTCCTTTTAAAAAGAAAGTGTGAAAACACACACACACACACACACACACACACACACACACACACACACACACGCACACACTCTATGCTGCTCATTGTCCTGTCTACTAAACGATGAATAAAGTGTTAGGATGGAAAAATATAGCCTAATTCTCCAGTGAACCCAGGAAGCTGGGAGTCTTAAATCCCAAGCTGAGGGTCACCTACTTTAATGTTTATGACAGCCTGTGAGTGAATGGACACAGGAAATGAGCCTTGTCGCCACACCCAGAAGCCTGTGCGAAAGCAGACTTCCTGGGCTAAGAGCGGCTTGGATGCTTTAAATTAATTGGTCCGCACTGGATGCTATGAGGTGATTGGTTCACAATGGGTGGGCATTGCTGTAACCCTATAAAAGCTGTCTCAATTCTGTGCTAGGGGTTGTTGCTGAGCCCTCTACCCTGCATGGCGTATGGCTGACGGCCCCAGTATACTGGAATATAAAGAGCCTTATGCTGGGGAGATGGCTCAGAGGTTAAGATCCCTGGATGCTCTTCCAGGGGACCTGAGTTCAATTCCCAGCAACCACATGGTGGCTCACAAATAATGAGATGTGGTGCCTTCTTCTGGCCTGAAGTGCAGGCATACATGCAGGCAGAAGGTTGTATTCATAATAAATAAATCTTTTTTAAAAAAGAAAAAGAAAAAAGAAACACCAGGTCAAACTGGGCAGGGGTGGCGCACACCTTTAATCCCAGCACTCAGAGGCAGAGACAAGCAGATCTCTGTGAGCTTGAGATCAGCCTGGTCTACAGAAGTGAATTCTAGAACTGTTATACCGAAACACTTTGATTCTAAAAACAAAAACAAAAAGGAAAGGAAAGAAACAGTTGGTTCCTGTCCTCAGGTGTCATATTTCAGTGGGGAGACGGAGCATGAGAAATGTTTTCAGATAATCACATATATAAAGAAATTAATACAAGGCCAGGCGGTGGTGGCACGCGCCTTTAATCCCAGCACTTAGGGCGCAGAGTCAGGCAGATCTCTGTGAGGCCAGCCTGGTTTCAGGCAGAGCTAATTCCAGGACAGCCTCCAAAGCTACACAGAAAAACCCTGTCTCAAAAAAAATGAAAAAAAAAAAATTAATACAATAACTAAGTGAAGGAGATCTTCTAAAAACATGGCAGTAAAACCTAAAGCCTCTGTAATCAGCACCAGCTGCACAAGGAACTGAAATGTTCAGCACACAAGAGCACTACGCCCCCGAAAACCACGCCCACCTTCTACTTTAAAATCAGAGTGCCAAATTAACGCACCCATGAGGGGCCCGGCTGATGTCTGTGCTGCTGTGACACTGACGGACAGAACCCATCGCTTTGTAACTACTGTAGTTCCTTCTGGTTGAAGACGCCATGTGCCTGTTCCAGGGCACCCCCAAAGGAATGATAACACCAAAAACACCCAGCAGACACTGAAAACTGAGCCACGCCAGCGCCGGCAGCGAGGCCTTACCGCGTCCTCCACATCGATGCATAAGTGTGTTCCGGGCTCAGCCTTATTCTCAAGCCCATTCATTTTCTGCATTTCAGCATACAGGGCGCTCAGGTTTCTGTATGCGTCGTTACAGTTTCTGCACACTTCAGAGAAATTTTTTGGTGGGAGAAGACTGTGTGTGCTCCCCTAAAAGGACAAAGGCAGATGTCAGGCATACAGCGTATGCAACACACGGGCCGATCATCTGACGCCCTCCCCCTCCTAGCCCAGGTGGAAGATAACATGGTGCGTTAAAGTACTGGACTGAACCCAGAAATAAACTCCATTCCTGCTCAGACTCACGCAGCCTAAAGGACACCATTTATCTGAATGAAACTGGACTTTTCTTACGGGTGGGACACCAACCCTACTCAATTCTCTTATCTCAGCTCCTAATCCAGACCTTTCTAGTCAATGAAAAGGGACAGCTACCCTGCGGTAAGGGCGTGCGTGCGTCTGTCTGTCTGTCTGTCTGTCTGTCTGTCTGTCTGTGTGTGTGTGTGTGTGTGTGTGTGTGTGTGTGTGTGTGTGTGTGTGTGTGTGTGCACAGGCACGCACTTGCCTATGCAGGCAATAGGACAACCTATTGGGACTGGGTTCCTTCCATCGTGTGGGTCCTGAGATTTAACTCAAGTCACCGTCTTGAAAGCCGGTGCCTTTACCCCCACCCCACGCCTGTTCCCGGAGCCATCTCCCTAGCCCCAAACAGAATTCTCCTTCAGGACCCCTCCCCTGCATCTGCCTACAGTCTGATCTCACGCAAGTCCCGTTACCTCTGTGCCCGTGTCCTTCCTTTCAGCGAGGACTCTGAAAACAGGGGACATGGTATGGAAGCATGCGGAAACTTGCAGAGAGCCTTTGTTCCACTGAATGGACCAGTGCCTAACACTTGCTGGTTCTATAATGTTTACCTGAGAGTTTGTTTTTACAATTAAAAACCACCCCAATTATGTTGTTTTCAAACTTTATTTTATGTGCATGGGTGTTTTCTGCATGCATGCATGTGCACCACGTGTGTACCTGACGTCTACAGAAGCCAGAAGGCATTATTCCGTTTCCATGGGCCCACAGTACCAGTCGGTTGTGAACGGCCATGTGGGTACAGGAACTGAACCCGGGTCCTCTGCAAGAGTAGCCGGTGCTCTGAGCTACTGGTCTATCTCTCTGGCCCCTGTTTTCTTTTAACATTTATTACTATTATTTTGTTTAGTTTGGTTTGTTTTTCAAGGCAGGGTTTCTCTGTGGAACAGCCAAGTCTGTCCTGGAACCACCTGCCTCTGCTTCCCGAGCGCTGGGATTAGCGGGCGTGTGCTACCACACCTAGCTTTTTCAACCACCAAGCCATCTCTCAGACCCTTTATTTCCTTTCCTTTTTCTTCCTTTCTTTTCTTTTTTGAAGACAGCTCACTGTGTAGCCCCGGCTGGCCCGGAATTGGCTTTGTGGATTGGGGGCCTTGAACTCTCAGAGATTCATTCACCTGCCCGCCAGCCAACCTCTGGATGGATGCTACCACACTTGGTCCTGAGCTAAGTATTAGTATTTCCAAGTGGAAAAATCTAATTCCTTTATGAGTCCAAATAAATAAGGAAATACAATGCTGTAAAAAGTTAGAAAAACTAAATATTAAGTTTATGTAGCTTACCTGAAGGTTATGCTCAAAGCAGGCCAAAGTCGTGTTAAATAGACTGAGGAAATACTCTGTGTTATCTGACAAATCCTCACTGTTGTTTGTTAAGCAATCTGTAAAGAAAACGACACAGACAAAGCCCCGGTATACTAAGAGGTCAAGGTAACAATCGCACGCGGTCACCCACCTCTCAGTGACTGTTTCAGCTCCGCCCTGCGGTTACTCCTCATACAAACGAGCATGAAGACTTCCACACAACCCAAGTTTCCGGATACGAAAGGCTTTTGGCCCTTTTAGTTTCCAAACGTGTTCTTTTTTTAAAACTTTTCATGAAAGTCTTAAAACAGTTGCACGTTCTCTTCTTACAAAAACAAACGAGGAACTTTTCACCTTGCATTAACTCTGCCTGGACCCTGTCCTTTTACCTTACCCAGTGGTTCTTATCTCTCCTAAGCCCACAGAGCCACGTACTGTCCCTGGCAGGATGGCCCTTTTCTCTTATTCTTCTGGGAGAAACGGGCTGGTGGGAGCGCTGTCTGAAAACCTGGTAGAAGCTTCCGAAAGTCTGGGGGTTGGGGCGGGGAAACAGAAACACAGAGCCGTTTCTCGAGTGTTTGCAAACCCTGTATCTGCAGCAGCGATTGTGCAGGCAGAGGCCCCTGCTCAGCATGACCTGCACTTCCTGTGAACAGGCAAGCTGCTGGTGTTTTTCATTACATTTATTTGTTTGCTTGTTTTGTGTGCGTGTGCACGCCACGGGGCTAGAAAGACAGCTTCCTGGACTCGGTTCTCTTCGAGGACGTGGGTCCTAGAGGGCAAATGCAGGCTGTGAGGTCTGTCAAGCAGCCTTACCCACGAGCTCAGCGGCCTGGCTTCGCGACCCAGAACCGGAGTCGGCCATTTGTGTCTCTCTACCCTCCACATGCCCACAAACACTGCCATCTGCTTTCTATACTCCAACTCCGCTTTTAAAACACGACTGAACAGATTTCTAACTTATAAGGAAAAGACTTGACTCAAATACACTACTTTCTGATTTCAGGGTCAAGAAACAACCCTTGTGGATGCCCACTCATCAGTCCAAGGGGTGTTCAAGCATCTATTCCTCGGTGCCTGGCCCACTCCTGCCTTCTTAATTTAACATGCAGTTTTGTTTTGCATTCACTTGACTTAGAGAATCAGATCGTCCAGAGGGAGCTATGGCTGTGACATGGGGAGAAGGGACAACGCAATGCAAACCGAGTGGCCAGACAGCAGGCCACGCCACAGAGGACAGCTCACACAACAACAGTCACACTGCAAAAGCTACATTGCTGAATATTACGATGCAAGTGTGCTTATACCTACGACAAAGAGACTCATTTCATTACTGTAGTGAGTCCATGAGGCAAGAATTAATATATCCGTTTTTAAAATAAGCAGTAGGGCAAAAGCCTGGCCACACAAGCCTGGCCATTGGAGTTGGATTCCTGGAAGTCATGGTGGACACAAGAACTGAGTCCTGAGAGTTGCCCTGTGACATCCAGGGGTGCCCTGTGGTACACATACAGCTCAAAAACAACGAATAGACCCTTTAGAAACTGGAGCCGGAGAGATGGCCCAGCAGCTGAGACCATTTGCGGCCTGGGTTTGAGACAGGGGACCTGGGTTCGGTTCCCAGCACCTACATGGAGATTACCATTGTAACTCATTGCAGAGGCTCCTACACGCTCTTCTGGCATCCTCTGGCACCAGGTACATGCATGTGATATATACACATACATGCAGATAAAGCACTTGTACGCATAAAATTTTATTTTAATCCCTAAAAAATATTTTCTTTTAAATTTTGAGGCAGGGTCTTACTATGTAGCATCTGCTGGCCTGGAACTCATCATGTAATCCAGGCTTGTCTACAAATTTATAGACGTCCACCTGCTTCTGCCTCCTAAGTGCTGGGATTAAAGGTGTGTGTCACCACGCCTAGCAAATAGTTAAAAATTAAAACTAGGAAACAGTTTAGAGAAATGAAGGAGCCTGTCCAAGGACACAAAACTGATACATAGAAGGTTGCATTTTGCAATCAGTCTGGCTGTAGAGCCATCACTCTCAGACAATGCAAGGTAACACATTTGCATGCATGTGAGCACACACACACACACACACACACACACACTCACACTTACACAGACACACTCACTCACACACCACACACACACATTCACACACACACTCACACACACTCACACTCACACACACACACTCACACACACACTTACACAGACACACTCACACACACTCACAGTCACACACTCACACACACTTACACACACACTTACACACACACTGACACTTACACAGACACACTCACACACACTCACACACTCACACACCACGCACACACACACACACACACACACACTCACACACACACTGTTGCACCAGTGAACATGGACAGGCCCTCTTGGTGACCCTGCCCTAGATGTGTGGCCTCACTGAGCCCGTGAATCTACAGTCTCCGAAGTTTATCTTCTCAAGAATATAAGTCTAGCTCTCATTGGTCACCAATCATTTACAAATCAGTGGTCCCCTTTTCCAATGAGCACACCAAGCCAGAGAAGGTACACACTGAGACTCACATACAAGTCAGTAAGGGAGAAATGTCAGATGTCCTTCTGCAGCCTGTATTTCCTTACGCTCAGCCTGGCTTACTAAAATCTTTTTAAAGTAACAGTATAAACTCTGTTGTCACGCTATTTTATTGACATGATGTAGTCTCGGCTCCTTTTAGGGATCAGACACAAATAAGAATGAGCACAATTACAGTCAGGGCATCCAAATATTAGGCTAAAGGTCTTCAGCTTGGGGGTTAATGTCTCACAGGAGCTCTGGAAGCGTAGTTTCACCTACAGCAAGTGGATGCCAATGTCACAATGAGTCCTGTCGTGCCCGGCATGCGCAGCCACCGATGGCAGGAGTGTGTCCCTGTGCAATGCAACAGCACAGAGCGGGCTGCTCTGAGAGCTCCGGCAACTTCTTCCACTTGAGATACACAAATTAGTCATTTCTTTAGCTGGAGGGATGACTCCGAGGTTAAGAGCACTGGCTGCTCTCCCAGAGGTCCCAAGTTCAATTCCCAGCACCCACATGGCAGCTCACAACCATCTGTAATGGGATCTGATGCCGTCTTCTGGCCTGCAAGGGACTCATGTAGGCAGAACACTGCATACGAAACAAACAAATAAGTCTTAAAAAAATAATTTCTTTATAAAATGATTTATAAAGAAGACCTCCCTGGGGAACAAAGGAGCTTAATCTCTTCTATTTTTACTGCCATTTTCTTTTCACTTAAAACAATTGGAAAACTAAATGAGAAGCTAGTATGGATGATGATCTAATTAATTAGCGCTGTGCAGGCACCGTGTGGGTTTCCCAGTGTCTGTCGGCAGCAGGGTCACACAGGAGTCACTTACACGGGGGTTAAACGTGTCTTGGTTACCAGGAGATCCCTGACTTCCTGATTCAAAACCAGGGGACTGGAGTAAAGCCCCTTATCTGCTGGGAGAAGAGGCAGGCGGTCACACACAGTGAGGGCGGCATGGTCCGGGATTAGGAAGCTAGAGAAGGTAGTGACAAGGCTCTCCGTGGGCACTGAGTGAAGTGGCCATCTTGCTCCTGCCTCATCTCAGATAATCAATGGGGCCTCATCAAGGGTCCGATTAGTACAGCTTCCGGCTGCGTGAGGACACAGACATCAGCTCAAGAGGCCTTCTTCAGGGCACGAAGGATTCCAGTCAAGGCCTCACACAGAAACCCGCTAAATTACTACAACAGAATTGTGTAGCTTTTCTCCCACCCCCAGGGCTGAGGACTGGTCCCCCTACATAGCTGGCCAAGCACTTGGCCGCTGAGCTGTTACCCTTAGTCCTGGCACTTTGGGGGCAGGGTCTGCGGCCAACGTTTTGCCTTGGCTTCCTGAGTTCTGGGACTGCAGGTGTGCACTACCAAGACCACTCATTACAGATGTGGCATCAACTAGGAGCCCGCTTCAAGATCGCTCACAGTTTGAAGCTGTTTTCGGGATTTATTTACGCGTATGAGTGTTTTGCCTGTATGCACTATGTGCACGTGTGTGTCTGGTGCCCAAGGACTTTAGAAGATGTCAGATTCCATAGAATTGCGGACACAGACGGCTGTGAGCTGCTGTGAGTGCCGGGAAACAAACGTGGGTCCTGGGAACTGAACCTGGGGCCTCTGCAAGAGCAGCCAGTGCTCTTAACCCCTGAGGCACCTCCTCAGCCCGTGCTGCTGTTATAAAAGCTGGTTTTATGCTGGCACATCCCTGTAAGCGCAGCATTTGGGTGGCTAAGGCAGGGTGAGGAGCACAAGCTGAGACAGGAGGGCTGTGAGCCCACACCCAAGGCCAGCCTGACACAGTGACACCTGACTCGCTACATTCCCGGGGGGGGGGGGGGGGGGGGGCTGCTGGTGACTGCCGCCAAGACTGACCCGCCTGAGCTGGATTCCCAGGCACCCACATGATGGAGCGGAGGACTAATTTCATAGAGAACAATGATCAGCGTTTTCTGAAAAGCTGAACAGGCTTCAGAGCAAGCAGGATAAACCGTGAGAGCGTCGCAGTTAAGCTTAGAGACAGAGAGCATATGTAAAGCTATACAAAGTGCATTTCCACACAGGTAGCCCGTGACGACAAAGGGTTCTGCCCCTGCAGCAGGGTTCGGGCTGGTCTTTCACGGATGCTTACGTCACCCGCACAATGAAAGCTAGCTTTCCTTTGATGAATCAGAGGGCACTTGAGGGCCACATGGGGCTTGGTGGCACCGTCACGCTCATGAAATACCACCCAGGGCACTGAACTGCACTGCGGGTTGCCGGTGAGGAACGAGTACATTTCCAGGGGCTAGCTAGGGGCTTTAGAGGGTAAAGGTCCTGTGCCAAGCCTGATGACCTGGGTTGGATTCCCAGGGGCCCACATGATACAGGGAGGCAAATGACTCCTGTTTCGAAATGCAAGCAAGTAAAGGTTTAACTACGTAACCTATTGTAGCTTGTACTTTATACATGTTTTACATTTTGGCTTTTGGATTCGTTAGTAGTAACACTTTGTTTCCAACTTATATACATCCATCCTACCCAGAAGAACTGAGACGAACGTTTGCAACCCCTCCCCATCCATTTCACTCTTCACTGGTGTATGCTGTCGCCTCATTCACACACAGGGAAATGGGGGAGGAGTGTGACACCTTAATGACCCTGCTCACACCTACTCTTCCTCTTCATCCAGACTCCAGTCTCTCACTAGAGAAGCAAGATTCTTTGTGACACTCCTCCCCCAGCTGTCCTCCCTCAGCTGTCCTCCTCCCCCAGCTGTCTGTCCTCCTCCCCCAGCTGTCCTCCCCCTCAGCCCTCCTCCCCCTCAGCTGTCCTCCTCCCCCCTCAGTCCTCCTCCTCCCCCCTCAGTCCTCCTCCCTCAGCCCTCCCCCCCCCTCAGCTGTCCTCACCCTGGGCTTGTTAGTTAACGGTAATCTCTTGAACAACTCATGTCTAACAGCTGAGTGGCTCACTCCTCAGAAGTTCAGTCAAAGCAATATTTTGAAGACAGGACGGTTCAGAGAAAAACTAAAGTGCTCACAGCTACAGCCCCAGCACCTGGGAGTTGGAGCAGGAGGATCAGGAGATCAAGACCAGCTGTGAATACACAGTGAGATGGGTACCAGTGTGGACTCCGTAAAATCCTGTCTCAAAAAAAAAAAAAAAAAGCTTTAAATCTCATCTAGGAGCTAGAGATCCGGCAGTTAAGAAGACTAGCTGTTATTCCTTCCTTCCAGAGGACCCAGGTTCAATTCCCGGCACTCGCTTGGTGGCTTACAACCATCTAGAACTCTGAACCAGGGGACCTGATAACTTCTTCTGGCCTCCTAGAGTGCCTGGTCCAACATGAGGGATATGCACATATATGCACTCAAAAACTCATATACATGAAATGAAAATGGTTTTTAAAAGTCCCATTTGAAAACAGTTCTAGTGTTCTGTGTATGTGCACATATGTGTGCACACGTGCAGGCCACCAGGCGTCTGTCTCTCTGCCTTCTTTCTCGAGACAGTCTCTCACTGGCCTCAAGCTCACTGACTGGGTCCTGGCTGGCTCCTGAGCCCCTGCGAGCTTTGAGTGCACTGGCCATAAGACAGCCTGGCCTTTCACACGGGAGGCTGCTGGAGACTTGAACTCAGGTCATCACGCTTGCAAGCGCTTTACCCACTCAGCCCTCTCCCCAGCCTCCACATACATTGTGTTTGTCTGTTCGCTGGGTTTCTTGTTTGTTTGTTTGTTGTTTGTTTGTTTGTTTTTGAGAAGGGTTTCTCTGTAGCTTATCTTGTCCTGGAACTGGCTCAGTAGACCAGGCTGGCCTCGAACTCACAGAGATCCGCCTGCCTCTGCCTCCCAAGTGCTGGGATCGAAGGCCTGGCCAAATATCCTAATTATTATGTTAAACATAATAATTTTATATAGATTCCACTATTTTCTCCAACTTAGAGATGAAGAAACTAGAGTTCCTAAGATCGACTTAACTGTCCCAAACCTGGCAGTGAGCAAATGCCTGCCCGCTAGTCTGACCTAGAACTCGGTGATCTGTTACACTCTTCTGACTAACAGGACTCACGCAGGTAGCAATGACTAATACACCATGACACCAGGGACAGCTCCCTCAAACTTAGTGATAGATAGATAGATCGCCCGGTTTCAGCCATCCTAAAGTTCATCTGCATCAAATCTGACATTTCTTACTGCACGGCGAACATGGTGCACTCACTCACTCGCACAGTTCGCCTCCTGCCACGTGGTGTTGAAAAACTCTGAGACCATCACAACTATTTGCATTCTGTCTGCCATCAGGAGACTCCTGGCACAGTTCGGGCTCTCTGAGGAATTCTGCAACAACAACAACAACAAAAGAAAAACGGGAAGAAATAATCTGAGTATTTAGACTTTCCCACAACTCCAAAAGCCATGAAACAATTAAAATTCTTATACAAACCATTTAAGATTTTCTCTGATATGATGTGGTAATAACAGCAGTGATAATAAAAATGGCAGGAAGGCAAGGTTCTATCTAACATTTATTGTTGCCAGGTTCACGTGGGGAGGAAGACACTCTGCTTAACTGCTGGGCTGACCTTTAGGGACCATTTCGCTTCCTGAAGGTTGCTTCGAGTCAAGTTCAACTTCTTAATTTCACAGCCTCTTCCTTTGTAAGCACGGGGAAATTTCAGAACATGATAAACAGAGTGTAGCAACGGTTATCTCGGGATGATGGACCATGGCAAGTTCTATTTTCACTTTTGCTTTTCTTCAACGGTCTAAACTTTTTCTACAGTAAATGTGTTATTTATGTAGTATTTTTAATCTATGAGTAAGTGTTCACAAATAGAAAAACATGTCTTCCAGGGACAATTTATCGTGAAAGAAGCTCGTGCTATACAAATAATAAACCCAGATCCTAATGCCTTGAACCTCAACTATTTCCTACATCGGCTCGGTACTGAGTTCTGGCTCTTTCCTCATTCAAGGCAACGTAACTCCTACTGTTTATAGGCTTTACGAGAACGCTGGGGCTCCGAGGATATGGACGTGTCAGAGGAAGCTGTTGCACTGTGCTTTAAGAATCTGCTGGCAGACAGGGACTGACACCGAGGGATGAGCACCAGGAACAGAACTGACCAAACATGGGCGGCAATAAGAAGTCACTGTCATTCATTTGGAGGCTGCCCTCCTCTATATCTCACTTAAGAGATGCACCTAAGAGAGCGTCTACTTTTATTTGCTACCTTTATTTTTTAACATTTATTTATTAAATGTGGTGTGTGCGTACGTGTGTGTATGTTCCCGTGCATGCATGTGTGTGTGTACAGTTGCCTCACACAGGTAGGTGCCTGTAGAGGTCAGAAGCCATCAGGTGTCCTGCTCCACCTGCCTCTGCCTTACTCCCTTTAGACAGGGTTTCTCGCTAACCCTGGAACTAGGTTTAGGCTAGCGGACAACAGCGGGCAGGCATCTTTATCCCCCTCTCCAACCCTGTGTCACCCGGGTCACAGCTGCATGCAGTCATGCCTGCCTCTTCAAATGGGTGCTGAGGAATCAAACTGTTGCCTTTAGGTTTGTAAAACAAGCACTCTTACCCACTGAGCCATCTGGTCAACCCTTCTTCACTCTTTCATTATTTGTGCGGTTCTGGGGCCACACATGTGCTTGGCCAAACCCAGAGATACATTTTCAACCTTGCAATTGTTTCTTTCTTTTCCCTTCTGAGACAGACGAGAGAGAGAGACAGAGAGAGAGAGAGAGAGAGAGAGAGAGAGAGAGAGAGAGAGAGAGAGAGAGAGAGAGAAATGGGACCACTATGTTCTACAGAAATAAAACCTTCCAACACAATCATACTGGTTTCAGACTCTAAAACCCGTGGCATCCCCTGCTAAGCCCACAGCCCCTAGCTCCTGCCCAATGCAGACTTGGGTCACAGGCCACCTCACTGACCTGCTCAACGCTTCCTAGCCTTCAATACAACAAACTCGCCCATCACAGAATCCTCACACTTGCTGTTTATAAACACACATTTCCTGATAGGACACAGGGTTCGATTCCCAATGTACTCCCCAGAAGCCCATTAAGTGCTGGAGTACCCTGCAGAAACCAGACCTCTGAGCTAGTCAACCCCATGTCAGTGACACAGACAGCCACCAGGTGAACTGCAGAGGATGTAGACTGCACAGCCACCAAGTGACTGCAGAGGACGTAGACTGCACAGCCACCAGGTGAACTGCAGAGGGCCTGCACACCAGGGAAGCTTTCCCACCTCCAATGAGCACTTCACCCTTACTTCGAAGTAGGGGGAGGAGATCTGGGTTCCCACATTACTGGTAATACCTGGGTGCAGGAGGTGAAGGAAGCTTCCACAACCCATTGCGGAACCCTTCAGCTGGGCAGTGTGCAGCTCCTTCATACATCATGATTCTAATTACTTGTAGGCCACTGCATGAATCCCCGGGGCACCTTGAGCAACCCTGAAGCTGTTGGCTGGAGCTCCTTGCCCCAAGGCTGTTGTTGGTACTCTTCCTGTTTTTGATAACACATACCTCATGAAAAAACACACCTCATAGGGAGGAGCTAAGCCTAAAATTCCTGTAATTTTCCACTGTGCTGTAAGTCAGTATTTAAGCCGGTTCCACCCCCTCAATAAACGGCATTTGGCATTTGGCGTTCCGACATTGCCATTGAACGAATGACCTGCTGTCTCGTCTTTATTTCAATCTCTAGGCCTTTGCCTGGTCCGTGGAACAGATTGTAGTGCGGGCGCTACAAGTGGAGGTCCCACCGAGATCGGGAAAGAAAGGATCACCTAAGAGATCGCCCTCGAAGGCAGACTGGCAAAGTAAGTGATGAGGGTGTATTGAAGGATAGGTGCCAGTAACTGCAAGGAAAAGCTTAACGGGCAATTAGTGGCTCTATTGAAAAGGCAGGGCACCGGGATTAAAACCAAGACAGTACAGAATTTTGTGAAATATTAGAGAAACATAGCCCCTGGTTTATGCAGTCTGGAGGCTTTAACATCCCCGATTGGAAACACGTAAAAGGAGACCTCCAAAAGGCTTATAAAGAAGAGGGGACTGATAATTTCCCTATTGCCACCCTTTCCCTTTGGAGTCTAGTTAAAAGTGCGCTCCTGAGCAACAATGTTAAA
Source organism: Cricetiscus sungorus (assembly GCA_030556225.1). Lineage (NCBI taxonomy): Eukaryota > Metazoa > Chordata > Mammalia > Rodentia > Cricetidae > Cricetiscus > Cricetiscus sungorus. The sequence goes on from JANBXA010000731.1 coordinate 2,729,415, forward strand.
GTAAAAGAACAGTTGGCAGAGATGAATAGGACTTTTGAGGAAGCACAAGATTCAGAGTCTGTGAAGTCTATCAGGGAACAAGAAGGATCCCAACTAGATGATGATAGTCCTTCCATAACTGACGAAGAGGATACTTTGGAATCAGAACCTAAAGGTGATGAGAGCGTATGCCGTCCGCCATGGGACAACCCCTTTTGTGATTCCGATTCCTTTAGTAGGGCTTGGAAAGCCCTGCCTAATAAGGCTGCAGGAGATCAACTATCTAAGGTACTGCAGGGACCATCTGAGCCCTATTCAGAATTTGCAGACGGCCTCCTACAGCTGGCTGGTCACATTTTTTGGTGATGTTGAAAATGCCATGCCCATAGTTAAACAATTGGCATTTGAAAATGCAAACAAGTATTGCAAAGAGGCTCTATGTCCCCATAAGGCCAAAAGTCTTAATGACTATATACACATACATAGATGGTCATCACATTATAGTCCAGGTTATAGCTTCAGTTATGAAAAGAGGTGGGAACAATGGAGGAGCCAGGGCAAAGACTTGCTTAGGGTGTGGACAACCAGGACATTTCAAAAGGAACTGTCCCCAGAGTGTGGCAATGCAATTGAGCCCTAGGCCAGGGCTTTGCCCCGTTGCAGTAAGGGTCACCATTGGAGCAAGGAATGTAGGTCAAAAACAGGTGCCCTTGGTAATCCTTTACCAGCCTCAGGCCCCTCAAGCCCAGGTGTACGGGGCAATGGATACACCTGTAACCCGCCCAATGCAGATGATCCCACAGAGAAACCCCTTTATATCCAGGACTGTAGCAGAGGTACCCCAGGAAGCGCAGGATTGGACCTCTGTTCCGCCACCTGAGCAATATTAACACCACAAATGGGCACTCAAGCTTTAAGCACGGGAGTCTTTGGGCCTCTTCCCCCAGGAGCGATAGGGCTATTGTTAGGACGCAGTAGTGCCTTGTTGAAAGGAATTAGAATTATTCCAGGAGTAATAGATTCAGATTTTCAAGGAGAAATAAAAATCATGGTTACGGCAGAAATGAGGGTATTAGTGATACCACAGGGCACTCGGATAGCACAATTGGTTCTTCTCCCTATGTTCAAAACCAACGATCCCTCTTTAAAGGACACCATGGGATCTGCTGGTTTGGGGTCCACAGGCTCCATGGGTGCCTTTTGGGTATCAAGTCTTGAACAGCGCCCCATGCTCACCCTTACCATACAAGGTAGACGATTTTCTGGACTTGGGGACACCGGAGCTGACTCCTCAGTAATAGCAAAGAAACATTGGCCACAAGCATGGCCTCTCCAGCCGGCCTCCGCTCATTTACAAGGAGTGGGAACTGCTGTGGCTCCGGAATGTAGCACTCAGTTTCTTAAATGGTCAGATGATGAAGAACATACAGGTCTCTTTCAACCTTTCGTGTTAAGTCAGATCCCTGTTAATCTTTGGGGAAGAGATGTGCTCAGGCCATGGGAGCGGCCCTTACTACTGAGCCTGTTAAAAATATGCTGGCTGACCAAGTTATGTACAAGGAAGAGGACTGGGTAAATTCCTACAAGGTGACCCTCAGTCTGTTGCATCTAAAAATTTAATTGTCAAAAGAGCCAGAGATCGCTCTGGGCTGGGAAATTTTCCTTAGGGGCTATTGCTGTGCAGCCCGTTCCCATCCCTATCTCCTGGAAAACTGATAACCCAGTATGGGTGGAGCGATGGCCCTTATCTATTGAGAAACTACAGGCTGCCCATCAACTTGTACAGGAACTATTAGAGGCAGAACATATTGGTCCCTCCACTTCCCCATGGAATACTCCAATCTTTGTTATAAAGAAAAAATCTGGAAAATGGAGACTCCTGCAAGATCTCTGAGCTGTTAATGATTGTATGCAGATTATGGGAGCCACACAACCTGGCTTACCTTCCCCTGTAGGTATTCCTCAAGGCTACCATTTATTAGTTATAGACCTAAAAGATTGCTTTTTTAGCATTCCTTTGCATCCTCAGGACAGTGAGTGATTTGCATTTAACATTCCTTATGTTAATTTTAAAGAGCCCTATAAGAGATATCATTGGGTGGTTTTGCCTCAAGGAATGGCCAATAGTCCCACTATTTGTCAAATGTATGTATCTTTGGCCATTGCCCCCATTAGAGAGAAATTTCAATCCCTGTATATTATACATTATATGGATTATATTCTTTTAGCCAGCCCAGATCCTAAGGAAGTGAATGAGGCTTTTAGGGGATTACAACATAATCTTCAACTAGCTGGCTTAAGAATAGCCCCAGAAAATGTGCAACAAGAATTTCCCTATCAATACGTGGGTCATCAATTGTTATATTCTGGTATCCGTCCTCAAAAGATTACTTTAAGGCTGGATAGACTGACCACCCTTAATGATTTTCAAAAATTATTGGGAGATATAAATTGGGTTTGATCTAGTTTGGCTCTAACCACAGGGAAGCTTAGACCCTCATTTGATATTCTACAAGGAGATTCTGATCCTACTTCTCCGCGCACCTTAACGCCTGCTGCGCGAGAATGCATACAGCTTGTGCAAAAATGCCTTCAATCTGCACATTTAAATTATATTGACTATTATCAGAACTTGATGTTATTAGTCTTTACGTCAGTGTATTCCCATACCCCGGTGTTTTGGCAAACTGGTCCTATACTGTGGGTGCATGAACATGCCTCCCCAGGAAAGACAGTTAGATCTTATCCCCAGGCAATGCTTTGCATTATTTGAAAAGCACACAAAATGAGTCTTCAGGTTTTTGGCAAGATGCCGGATGTAATTGTTAATCCCTACACCCAACAACAGATACAATGGCTTCAGCAGTTTGATGAGGATTGGGCACGTTTCTTGTGTTCCACACCCTGCCACTTTGACAGTCATTTTCCTTCCAATAAATTAGATCATCTTTTAAAAAAAAATCACCCTGTGTGTTTCCCCAAGATTATTTCCCAAAATCCTTTGAAGGGGGCTCGCAATGTATTTACAGACGGCTCCTCAAATGGTTGTGCAGTAGCTGTTTCCTTTCCCATTATTAAATGCTCTGCACTTAAAGTCTGCACAATCTGCGGAACTACAGTGCAATTAGTCCTTCAACATTTTTCTGATGAGCCGTTTAACTTATACATGGACAGTAAATATGTGTATCATATATTGGCTCCCTTAGAAACTGCTGCTTATATAGCCCTGGTCTCTCGTGTACAGGAACATTTACTAGCCATTCAAAGCCTACTATGGAGGCCCTCTCGTCCAATTTTGTAGTACATCTCCAAGCACATTCTGACTTGCCTGGCCCTTTGAGTGAAGGAAATGCCATTGCTGATTTTAATACTAAAACAGATAGTGCCATTATGATAATGAGAGAGTCTGGTTATGAAGCAGCCTGCAAAGCTCGTACAACCTCCTACCTTAATACAGGCTACTTAAATTCCATTTTAAAATTACTAGAGACCAAGCTATTAAAATACTTAAGAATTGTCCCCTATGTGCAGAGTTCTTACCTGCTCCACACCTTGGAGTTAACCCCCGTGGTGTCACGCCTAATGCTATCTGGCAGATGGATGTTACCCATGTTCCTTCCTTTGGCCGACTACAATTTGTTCATGTATCTGTGGATACCCATTCTCATCTCCTATTTGCCTCTGCTCATACTGGAGAAAGGCTTAAGGATGTTAAGAGCTATTGTTTACAAGCCTTTGCTTATATGGGAATGCCCAGCCTATTAAAAACTGATAATGGCCCTGCGTATATTAGTCAAGGTTTCAACTCTTTTTGCAAAAATTTTTATCTTAAATAAGATGGGCATCCGTTGTAATCCTCAGGATCAGGCCATGGTGGAGCGTGCACATTGCACAATTAAAGCCTAGCTTCATAAAACAAAAAAGGGGGAGTTTACAGGCTCTCCTCATAATCACCTTTCTCTTGTCCTTTTTATTTTAAATTTTTTAACTATTGATGATGCTGCTTGATCTGTGGCCGACAGGCATTGGCGCCCTCGGTCATCTGACTGTGGCTCAGTTATGTGGAAGAATGGACAATGGTGTGGTTCTGACCCAGTCCTAGTATGGGCCTGAGGGTCGTTTTGTGTCTTTCCACAAGACACAGATAACCCTGTTTGGTGCCTGAGCGGCTGATTCGCTGTATGGGGGGTGGGGAGGAGAACCATGATTGTAACAGCCAAAAAAAAATGTCTGATGAGTCTTCAGGAATCTACTCATTCTGATGCCTGTGAGTCTGAGTAGCCATATGTGGCCCTATTTCCTGACCACTAATTACAGTTTGGATCAAGCGCCTATAAATTTACACTTTGATGCAAAGGACAAGAATTTCACCTTCATCTCAGGCGCTTGTATTTTGGTTCCCTACTAATTTTGGAGGAAGTTTCGATTGTTCTCAGCAGGTCTGCGGACTGTAACAGCTGTCGTGGGCCACGTACCCCAGGTGTGCAGCAGAGAGGAAAGGAGATTTCGGGATCAAGGCTGCCAGTGCCGCCTCCGCCACTGAAGCAACAGTTTCTACGCTAGCCCTCTCCCAATCTGTAAATACTGCAAGCACAGTGGATCAACCATCAGCTGATTTGGCTGAAGCCTTAGCCACCCAAAACACACTTGATTATCTAGTACAAATTGGCATTTTTAAGCTAAATCTACAAACTAGCCTCCTATATATGAACACTTGAATCTTTTGAGAGGCTCACATGGCTTCTTGTTCTCTGTCTTTCACACATATCTTTGTTCATGCATCATTTTTCTCCAGAAATCCTGGAGTGATCAGTTTTTAAGTTACACACATGCTTTACCCATGCAGACCATTAACACCAATGAAACCCGAGTACCACCTGCCAGTGTAGAAGACGTTTTACAAGGACTTCAGCTTGCGGGCAGATTATTGGGGTGCGTAGCCTTTTGCGCTTGGTGCTACTTCGCCACAGCATTGGACAGGCCCAGGCCAACTTTCAAACAAGACAGATACTGTTTTTGGCTCAAGAGAAAATGCCTCTGCCCACGTGTGGCTGACAAACTATTCACCAGTGACAGGGAAGGCAGAGGGGGCAAATATCCAACCTAAGACACGAAGGTTACATGCCTGGGTGACCTCTCCAATGATGGGTAAGGAATTATGCTGATGTCCTCTGCCACCTAAGGCAGGTGTTAGTTTATATTAAAAGAAAGGGGGACCTGTAGGCCCTGCATGAATCCCCGGGGCACCCTGAGCAAGCCTGGAGCTGCTGGCTGGAACTCCTTGCCCCAAGGCTGTTGTTGGTACTCTTCCCATTTTGACAACACACACCTCATAGGGAGGAGCTAAGCCTAAAATTCCTGTAATTTTCCACTGTGCTGTAAGTCAGTATTTAAGCCTGTTCCATCCCCTCAATAAATGGCATTCGACGTTCCGACATTGCCATTGAACGAATGACCCGCTGTCTCGTCTGTGTTTCAGTCTCTAGGCCTTCGCCCGGCTCGTGGAACAGATACAGCGCGGGCGCTACCATTACTAGAGCTCAGGATCATTTGAATTTTTTTTTTAAACCTCCTAACCCCGCAGCACCTATATACATGAGGAAAACTTCTGCAGTCCCAAAAACCCAGGGTTAGCATCATGATTCAGGGGCACTGTGCTAACAATAAGTCTTGTTATTTAAGAAATTATGAAATTTGCAGGAAAATTGATGAAACTGGACAATCTTAAGTGAGGTAACCTAGGTGCAGTAAGACAAACACAAGTTCTCTCCCGTGATCGGAGATGTTATTCTGTAAATACGTTTCTCATACTGGTTAATTAATAAAGCACCATTGGGCCAATGAGAAAGCAAGATAGGTGGGGCTAGGAGACAAGGAGGAAAGAGGAAGTGGGAAGGAGGGGTCAAGATGGAGACTAGGGAGGGAGGAAGACACCAACCGAGGCTCCCCCATAAGATGACCACGTGGAAATATTTAGATAAGTAGAAATGGGTTAATAATTAAGGCAGAGCTAGCCCATAAACAATAATGGTAACTGGCCAACAGGATTGTATCAAATACAGAGTCTCAGAGTGTTATTTGGAGTTGGTGCGGCTGAGGGCCCAGACCGGCGGCAGGCTGGCCGGCTGGCGGAAAACAGACATGCTACACTCCCGTATATACAGCCTAGCTTTTAATGTTAATACTTGTGTATTAATGCGGGGTGAGCAGAGGCCAGGAAATCAGAAAAGAGGCCACAAGAAGAGGGTACAAAAAGAAGCTGAAGGGAGGGGCAGGTAACGGACCACAGGTGGCACAGAAGCGGAAGAGGCCACTCAGAGAGCGCACGGGGTATAAGTGGTGGGAACATCGCCTGCCGGGTGAACACCGTAGGAGAAATGCCGGCCTGTGGCCTTGTGCACTAATTTAAAAAATAAGTCAGGGGTTGGGCTCGGTTGGTACACAGCTTGCCAAGCATGGACAGGACATGGGTTTGAGCCCCAGTACTGCATAAAACAAGATCACAGTGGCCCATACCAATCTCAGCACCTGAGAGGAGAAAGCGGGGGCTTAAATGTTCAAGGCCAGTTTGGGGGATCACAAATAAATTAAATCAAAATAGAATGAAAAGGGAGCCTAAAGACAACTTCCTCAATGAAACATCAAAACCAGATGCAATGCTGCAAAGGGCAGTGACATTAAAGCCAGAGGCAGAGGCCAGCCTGGGAAACTCATCGTCTACGCCTATTTAAACTGCCCTGGAAGCTGACTCTTCCCACAAAGACTGGCCCTGGAATTAACTTAGTGCAAATGAACCCACTTACAAAAATAACAGGCTCTGCGAAGGAATATTAGGCTGGTTTAAAACATGATGAAGCTATGGACAAATTTCTATCCAGCCGAATCAGTTTTGACTTCTAAAGCAACCAAAACCACGTTTTCATTAGACTGCTGGGCCCCTCGGTACAAACGGAACTTTTCCACCACCCCACCTCCGTGTCATTCCTGTTTTTCCTCTACCAGGCAACCCCGTGACTCTCCCGGGGCTGACGGTCTAACCCTTTCCTAGAGGGAACTCAGAGGAAAACAGTCTTTCCTTCCCCGCCCCCTTTTTTCCGCCTTTATGAAGTCCTTCATATCACCTTCCAAGTGACGGGAAAAGCTCTCCAAGTATCAAGAGGCGAAGGTAGGCCAACCACGTCCTAAAATTTCAGCCTCCGGTGCCCATGAACTATTACCATGTGCCAGCTCTCGGTGGCCCCCTTCATCCCTGCTTTATGGATGGGAAAACAAGCAGAGAGCGCCACTAACATGCTCAGACTGTACACGCTAATAAACAAGTGGCCTGGACTCCCTCACCAGCAGGGCCCAGGTCGTCTTGGTAAGATCAATTCCCGTACCGTCACATGAAGCAACTGGGATTTTTTTGGTAGTATTTTATAGCGAAGGAAAATAACCATGGCCACGCTGCCAGAAATTGGCGGCCCTTGGGTATATCCGCTGCCATGCTCAAGCTTCTAATGACCAACAATTTCGAAAGGGCCCTTTCCTGGAACTAAGAACTGAGATGGGGAAGCAGAGGGCTGGGGAGTAAGATAAGGGAAGGAGTGCTGAAACACGGCCCCCCCAAGAAAGCCACTCACACATATCTCCTGCAAATCAGTCCCAAAAAGATGCCCACTTACAGCATGGAGGGAGGCAGCATTCTACACCACAGGCCAGGCCCCTAACGCCACCCTCCTGCTTCTGATACCCCACTCCACAGACAGTCCAATCCCTTTTCCTTACGTTCCCAGCCCCACGCCACAGGTGCCGGGGCTGCTTCTCTACCCACCCCGACGTTCCGGCTGATGTTGTCCATCTTGCTGGCGACCTGTTGGAAAAGCGGGTAGCAGGTCTGGCAGAGGCGCACGGGCCGAGCGCTGCGCACCAGACACCCGGTCAGCTCTGCGCTGCTATTGGCGAAGTCCATCAGCATCTCTCTGCACTCGGGCCCCAGGTCGGGCAGGTCGGGGGGTAGCAGCGACAGCGGCCCCAGACCTCCGCCCTGCAGCAGAGACAGGGTCAAGTCCTGCACCTCCAGCAGCTGCTGCTCCGACAGGAGGTCCGCAAAGCCCGGGTGCCGACTGCTGCTGAAAGGGAGCTCGCCCAGGGCGTACCTCCACCGCAGCAGCTGCAGCAGCAGCAGCGCCCGCAGCCACCCGCTGCGCCGCCCCAGCACCGCGTCCCGAGCCATCCCCGGGCCGGCCGGCACCAGATCGCGCACCGGGATCTTCCGACAGCCGCCGCTTCCGGCTTGGGCCGGCGCAGGCCCCGAGTGGGGTCACGAGGTGCGTGCGTCACGGCCCCGCCCACCTGCCGCCAGAGGCGCGCGGAGCTGGCTCGCTCATCTCCGCCGGCAGCCGAGCTGCGGGGCCTCCCGGGCATCTCCGGCCTCTGTCCCGCACGCTCCCGGCCCTGCGGTCCCCTGAGTTCTTTCTAGAAGCCTGCGTGGTTTGTTCCAGTCGCTGGACCGCGACCTCCGCCAGGGAAGTGGGTTTGGGCAGGTGTTTATCTGCAGTCGGTTATCTGCTGATGTGTTTTTTCTTCATCCTCTCTGGAGAGTGGATAGAATCTTTTGGTTGTTATTGGTTTTTGAGGTCGTGGCTGGCAGGCTTTAATTTTTTTAATTCTCAACTGTCTACTCGTACAGAACTTCCTGCAGTGATGGCTAAAGTCCACGTCTTAGAAGGGCAGCCACTGGCCACATGTGGCTGCTGAGCCCTTAAATTGTAGCTACTGCAATTATAGAGCTGATTTTCCCATTTCACTTACCGTAAATGTGGTGGCAACTGTGCACACGTGAATCTGGGTAGAACTCACCAAGTTTGCTGGAAACTGAAGAGCTTCCGGAATGCCTCACTTTATAGTGTGTTGAACCCTGGGAAATCCTGGGCAAGCCGCTCAACCTAAGACCCTCTTTCATTTGAATGCACGCTCAGGGAGAGCTTATGGAACGTTCCAGCAAGTACAATGACAGCAGTGCAGGACTGCAAAAAGAATCTTCGCTCATGACCTAAAAGACACTATTTAAAGACAAGATCTCACTTAAATAACCTTTGCTGGCCTGTAGCCCACTATATAGACCTACTGTCCTCAAACTCAGAGATCCACCTGCCTCTTCCTCACCAATGCTGGAATTAAAATCATGCAGCACCACCATGCTGGTCTGGGAAACCATTTTCTAACAAGTGTCTGATGAACGACTTTGGCGAAGACTTCCTTCGCAGCTGTCTGTCACCCAGCTTTCCAGGTTAAGATGATTGCTTTGTAAGTACAGAGCCATTGCACTAGCCCCGTGGTAGCTTAGTGTCCCAAGGGTTTTTACCCCATCTGCTTGGTTAATGCTTTGTGTTCCTAAGTTTGGTTATGATCATTAAATTTGGTTTCATGTTTTTGTAACCAGTGAACTGAATAGTAGGACAGATGTTTTGTGTAACAATAAATGAACGAAAAAAAAAAATGAGGTGTATTCGTTTCCTCCAATGTCATTACATAACTTGTATGTTTTTTCATGCATATTAATTACATCTCTGTTGCTGTGATAAAACATCATGGCCAAGGCACCTTGTAGAAGACAGTTTACTTGTGTTTACAGTTCCAGGTGGCCACAGTCTATGATGGTGGACAAAGGCACAGATGCAGGAGAGAGAAACTGGAGACCCACCTGTGAAACTACAGACACAGAATGAGAGGAAGCTCAGAGATCTCAGAGCCTGCCCCTGCCCCTGCCCCTGCCCCTGCCCCTGCCCCCATGTGACACACTTCCCCCTGCCCCTGCCCCTGCCCCTGCCCCTGCCCCTGCCCCTGCCCCCATGTGACACACTTCCTCCAGCAAGGCCAGAACGCCAAATTTAGTCCCATTGTCAGATTTTTTCTCTGGGTCACCAGCTCATGAAAAATGACACAGAAAATTATTATTAATTATGAAAGCTCAGCCTGACCTTAGTCTTGTTCCTAACTAGTTCTTATAACTTAAATTAACCCATATCTTTTGATCTATGTTCTCTTGTGTGGTTTAGTTACCTTTACTCTGTACTGTCCATGCGGCTTCTGCTCCCTCCATCTGGCAACTCTTTAGATCTCCACCTTTCTTCCCAGCTTCCTCTCTGCCCCCCAAAATCCTGCCTAACTATTGGCCATTCAGCTTTCTATTAGACCAATCAGAAGGCGCCTATTCCATAACTCCCAAACCTACCCAAACAATGGCACCAACTAAGGCTACTGGACAACACAACGCTCAGGCCACACGCTGGATTGCCTTGCTGGGTGGTGGTGACTCACACCTTTCATCCCAACACTGAGGAGGCAGAGGCAGGCGGGTCTCTGAGTTCAAGGCCAGCCTGTTTTGTTCTGGGATAGCCAGGGCTACACAGAAAAACCCTGTCTCAAAAAACCAAAAAAGAAAAAAAGAAAAAGAAAGAAAGAGAATGTGAGTCTAATTTCCTTTTTATTTTAATTTTATTATGTGCATGGGTAAATATATTTATTGCCTGCATATATGTCTGTTCAATGTGTGCATGCCTTGACCACAGAAGCCAGGAGAGGGTATCAGATCTCTGGAACTGCCGTGTGTGTGTGTGTGTGTGTGTGTGTGTGTGTGTGTGTGTGTGTGTGTGTGTATGTGTGTGGTTGCTGGGAATCAAACCCGGGTCCTATGCGAGAGCAGCCAGTACTTTTAATCACTGAACCATCTCTCTAGATTCCTACCATCAGAAAAGAATTACAGACAGGAAAAGAGAAATGAACTGTGTATTATTGGATTATAGGAAACAGTGCAAGCTTGAGGCTTAAAATACACAGAAGTAAGTATGTGTACTGGCTAGTTTTTATGTCAACTTGACATGAGCTAGACTTGTCATCTGAGAAGAGAACACCGCACTTGAGAAAATGTCTCCATAAGATTGGCCTATAGTTCCTTAATAACTGATCAGTGCAGGCGGGCCCAGCCCTCCCTGGGCAGGTGGTCCTGGATAAAACAGAGAAGGAAGCTGGGCGAGCTACAGGAAGCAAGCTTCTGTGACTTCTGCTTTAGTTACTGTTCCTGTTCCGCCCCGAGTTCCTGCCCTGACTTCCCTCAGTGATAGACCATCACCTGCAGGTGTAAGATGAAACAAAGCCTTTCTGCCCCAAGCTGCTTTTGGTCCTGGTGTTTTATCACAGCAATAGAAACTCTACCTAATAGACTCAAACATACCCTACCTAATATATATTGAATTCTTTTTCTTTTTGGAGAGAGAGTCTCGTATAGCCCAGGCTGGTCTCCAAAACAAAGCAAATTTGCCTTGTAGCAGAGGATGCCCTTGAAGTTCTGATCCTCCTGCCTACCTGATAAAAATACCAGCACACACCAGCTCACATGCTATTTGTGGTGGGGCAGGGCCTGGTGCATGCTGGGCAAACGCTCCGCCTGAGAGATAGTCCCAGCCATGGTCTGTGAGTATGAGTGTGTGTGTACGTGTGTGCGCATGGGGGGGTGGAGTGTGTGGGGGGTGCATAAGCATGTGTGTGTGCGTGTATGTCTGTGCACATGCAGGGTGTGTGTGTGTGTGTGTGTGTGTGTGTGTGTGTGTGTGTCCTGGCTGTCTCCACTGCAGGGGAAGGTACTATAATAATAAGAAACACACAGTGCCCATGTCACTGCTTCTCGGGATCATTCCCTACAAGAAGGATCAGGGATCCTTTTGGAATGACTCACACTCTACCAGTGGGGGAAGCTGATCCCCTAGAGCCAGAAAATAAGGAAGAATGTCAAGGCTGGCGGTGTTACCTCAGAAGCTTCAGTAAGTTTCCCCTGAGCTGAGCTGAGACCTCCTGGACATCAAAATATACAACACTTGTTGAAAACATGCAAGCCGTTGAACAGAACGGAAATGATAAGTTCATACTGGTGCATAATAAATGCTTAAGTGAACACAGGATGAGTTATTTACATAATTAAAAATACTTTCTGACCAAGTGCTTATTAATTACAAATAGAGGAAAAAGTAAATTTACAATGGAAAATTCTGTGGGACTTTGTGTTAATTAAATGAACAACAAAACTTTATTATAATAGGATGCAGGCGTGGGAGGTGGCTCCATAAGCAAAGCATTTGCCAATCAAGGGTGAGGTCTTGAGATCAAGTCCCCAGAGCCTACGTAAAGAGGGAGCAGTAGCCCTGCTCCATCCCATTCTTGAACAGTGCGATGGGAGACAGAGAATCCCCCAAGCTCTCAGCACTTTGATGTTTCCAGTGAATAGGCATGGTCTCCGTCAAGGCGGGAGGTTGTCCCCTGACTCCACACAGGGCATGGGCCTTCACTTGCACATGAACACACACACACTAAGAAAATATTTTAAAGAAAATCCTGCTAAGATAGAATTCTATCACATTTCTGCCCAAGATGCACTACCTCATTCTCACCTAGAGGAGGCACCAGACCAATCAAATCAAGATTCACCCGACAAGGCATCCAGCCTGGATTCTTCAAGTGTTTTGGCTACAAACGTCAAGAAAATATAATGGAACTATAGCTGACAAAGGATGTTAAGGGGATGACCAGCAAAATCTGAAAGGAGCCTACAAATTAGATGTGGGTGCCCATTAATATGGCTGCACTCCATCCTGGCACAAGGAGAGTTCAAAACTGTCCTCAGCAAGTCATAGGACCTAAAGGTCAAAGGTGTGGCTGCAGAAGGATGTTTGGCTGTCTTGTGCTAAATAACAACGTAACTGAATCTGAGGTGTGGCTACTTCTGACCTCAAGGCTAGGGAAGGAGAAGTTGGAGCTAAGGTTTTATTAGCTTAGAGTAAGTGCAGAAGAAGTCTGTTTGTTCCATATAAACAAAAAGGGTTCCCCTTTTTGGATAAGGTATATAAGAGTGGTGAAACTTGTGTCATTCCAGTATTGACTGATCTGCTCTCCTGAACTTTATTCTGTCTCTCTGTCTTTCTTTATTGTCTATAGATAGCCTTTCCATCATTCACACACCCCCACTCAGGTACGGACTTGGGACCATTAAGTCACAAACTGACATTTAGATGATTCCAGGAAAACCAAATAAACAAAAACCCAAACTTTTTCTGTGCTTTCCACTTTCCATAGGACTGAAACTGAAGTATAGGAATATATATTTATAATATTAGGATAGACACCAGGCATGGTGGTGCACACCTTTCATCCCAGCGGGCAGAGGCAGAGGCAGAGGCAGAGGCAGAGGCAGAGGCAGAGGCAGAGGCAGAGGCAGAGGCAGAGGCAGAGGCAGAGGCAGAGGCAGAGGCAGAGGCAGAGGCAGAGGCAGAGGCAGAGGCAGAGAGGCAGAGGCAGAGGCAGAGGAGGCAGAGGAGGCAGAGGAGGCAGAGAGGCAGAGAGGCAGAGAGGCAGAGAGGCAGAGAGGCAGAGGCAGAGGAGGCAGAGGCAGAGGCAGAGGCAGAGGCAGAGGCAGAGGCAGAGGCAGAGGCAGAGAGGCAGAGAGGCAGAGAGGCAGAGAGGCAGAGAGGCAGAGAGGCAGAGGCAGAGGCAGAGGCAGAGGCAGAGGCAGAGGCAGAGGCAGAGGCAGAGGCAGAGGCAGAGGCAGAGGCAGAGGCAGAGGCAGAGGCAGAGGCAGAGGCAGAGGCAGAGGCAGAGGCAGAGGCGACTCAGCAGTTAAGAGCACTGACTGCTCTCCCAGAGTTTCATATACCCAGGTTTGATAATCAGCTGATAGCTCATAGCTGTCTGTTAACTCCAATTTCAGGAATCTAACACTGGCCGCTGGTCTCCTTGGGCACTGCATGCATGACCACGACATACAGACATACTCACACACAAAATGTCCATGCATATAAAATAAATAAACCCAAAATAAGGTAATTTAATATAAAATGAAAAGATAAGAGTTTCTTGATTTGTCAGCTACTAGCAGGCCCAGAATATTGGTGAATCCTATAAAGCTTGACAGAATTCTGTACGTGTAAATATAAATATTTCTATTTCTAAGAGGAAAATTATAATTTTGATGGTAGTGTTTCATAACAGTCTTAGCTACTGCTCTATCACCATGCCTATCTGCTTCCTGTCATGATGTAATGGACTAACCATCTAAAATTGTAAGTCCCCAATTAAATTCTGTCTTCTCTATGTTGCCTTGGTCACATGGTGTTTCCCCACAGCAGAACAATTACCTAAAACACCTCTGTGGCAGGTAAAGGCACCTGCTGTCAAGCCCAAGGACCCGAGTTTAACCCCTAGGACCCACCTAGTAGAAGAGATGACCTCCCCAGGTTGTCCTTTGACCCCCATAGGCCCCCAAGTTGTTCTCTCGAATCCACGTGTGTGCCTACAGGTGTACACAAAATTTTTAAAAAATGATTTTCAGAGAGCAACAAATATGTGTCACATGATTAAATCAAGCTTACAGGATCTGATTCTGCGGTTCAGGGAGTATTAAAATGAAATGACTGTGTAGGTTAGTGATGAGTCAGGAACCTCTCCAGTTTTACAGGATGAGCTTTTACATCCTGATCCACAAGGGGGAGCGGGAAGACTGGGCCTGGCATGGGGTTTTGAAACTTCAAAGCTCACACACACACACACACACACACACACACAAACCCCTGCAGTGACACATCTCCTCCAACAAGACCACGCCTCCTAAATCTTCTTAGGGAATGAACGGGAATTCCCTCTTTTTTGACCCATAATATGAGCCAATGAGCCAACGGACTTGGATAACTGGGCAGATGATAGCAGGAAGGGCAGGGCTAGCAACACAGAAAAGGGACAGCATTTGGAATGACAGAAGCAGTGAACCCAGCTGAAATTGTCAGCTCAAGATGGTTCTGGTTGAGACACCAGAGAGTATTTATTTACATTGCAGATGCGATTCCTGCTGGTGATCCTGAGTTGGGTAATACACAGCTGGTTTTTGTCAGCTTGGCACAAACTAGCAGCACGTGAGAAGAGGGAAGGATCAGTTGAGGAAGTGCCTTGCTAAGATCGGCCTGTGGGCAGGCCTGTGGGGCATTTTCTTGGGTGATGGTTGATCGGGGGTCTGATTGGGGGTCGGGTGCACTGTAGGTCTCCAGAGATGGCTCAGCAGGCAAGGCAATTTTGTGTCCTGGCTTGGCTTCTATTTCCGTGATGAAGCACCATGGACAAGAGCAAGTTTGTGGGAGGAGGGGGTTATGTGTCTTACACCCCCACATGGCAATAGATGGCGGAGGAAAGGCAGGGCAGGAACTGCAGTAGAGGCCATGGAGAGACTCTGCCTGCTGGCTGCTTCCCATGGTTTGCTCAGACTTTGTCATACAAAGGACCACCTGCCCCGCCTACAGTGGGCTGCCCCCTCCCCACACACACACACACACACACACACACACACACACACACACATCAGCCATCAACCAAGAATATGCCCTACAGACAGGCGGGCCTACAGCCCAATCTGATGAAGGCAATTTATCAGCTGAAGTTGCTCTCTCCTTGGGTGACTTCAGTTTGCATCAAGATGACAAAAACTAACCACCACGCCTTACAAACATGCAGACCAGAGTTCAGAGTCTCAAGACCCATGTCAAAGTTGGGTGGGCCTGGCCATCTACCTGTGGAAACAGAAAATAGCTAGCAGCTAGCCAAACTAGCTGAGGCTGAGAGCTCCAGGCTCAGCAAGAGACACTGCCTCAATATATAAATAGGAACACTATCAAGAAAGATGCCTCATGGGCTTGGAGAGATGGCTCAGAGGTTAAGAGCCCTGGCTGCTCTTCCAGAGGTCCTGAGTTCAATTCCATATGGTTAGCTTACAACCATCTGTAATGAGATCTGGTGCCCTCTTTTGGCATGCAGGCAGAACTTCGTATACATAATAAATAAACAAATAAATAAATCTTAGAAAGGAAGAAAGGCACCTCCTATCAATATGCACCCACACATGCATGCATACCACACACACACATCAAGAAACTATTGATGATGATTAGAAATGACTATATTTCTAATTGCATACACTATAAATGAACGTATGAGTGAGATCACAGAGAAGTCTTAAATAGAAACCTAGTACCAAAAAAAGAAAAAAGAAAGAAAAAAAGAAAAGTTGCTCTCCAAATTCAGGTCCTTTATCCTCTTGCCTACATTTTATACTATCAAAGGAAGGCTAGCAAAGGGAAAATATGCAAGAAATTCACTACGTTAAACAGGCATCTGTTTACTACAGAAAATGCCCAAAACATATCAACTTATCCAAAGAAACATTTCATTTGAACTCATGACTTTGGAGGTGTCAGTTTGTGGTTAACTGGCCCCGAGAGTTGGGTTTATGTGAGGCCGTGCATGATGCTGAGGAGCCTACAGTAGAGCAAAACCATGAACCTGTAGGAATAAAGGGGGAACAGGGGCACACAACCCATACACTGAGAGGTCCCCCGCCTTCCAATAGTGTGATGATGAATATTAGGTCTTTAACATGTGAGACTGTGGGACACTATGAAAGAATAAGTCTGGGCTAAACAGAGGACCTGAGTTTAGTTCCCTGTGACTCCATCTCCAGGGAATCCAACACCTCTAGCCTTTGTGGGTGCACACGCATGCGTGCACACACACACACACACACACACACGTACAAACACATGCAAACACTAAATTAATTTAGTCAATAAGACAAAATGGCAGCCTACAGAATGGGAAAAGATCTTCACCAACTCCCACATCTGACAGAGGGCTGATCTGCAAGATATACAAAGAGCTCAAGAAACTAGCCACCAAAATACCAAATAATCCAATTTTTAAAATGGGGTACAGATCTAAACAGAGAATTTTCAACAGAAGAAACTCAAATGGCCAAAAGGCATTTAATAAAGTGCTCAACATCCTTAGCTATCAGGGAAATGGAAATCAAAAAGACTCTGAGATACCCTCTTACACCCATCAGAATGGCTAAGACCAAAAACACTAATGACAGCTTATGCTGGAGGGGATGTGGAGGAAAGGGAACACTCCTCCACTGCTGGTGGGACTACAAACTTGCACAGTCATTTTGGAAATCAGTATGGCTGTTTCTCAGAAAACTGGGAATCAGTCTACCTCAAGACCCAGCAATACCTCTCTTAGGTATATACCCAAAGGATGCACAATCATACCACAGGGACATTTGTTCAACTGTGTTCATTATTTGTAATAGCCAGAACCTGGAAACAACCTAGATGCCCATCTACCAAAGAATAGATGTGCCCAGGATGTTAAAATATCCTGGGTAAACTGGGAGGGAGGGTGAAGGGTATCTGGGCCATGAGGTGGCAAGATTCAGGCTCCAAAGGGCTTGGGTAGTCTGGCTGACTGTAGCCCATGCAGTCTCTCTCTTACGCTGGCTCTTCTCATTGACGGCTTCATTCCTTGGCAGACATGGCGCCTTCCCAGCATCCCTTCCTTCCTGGTGTCTCTATGACACCTTCACTCCCGCAGTTTCATCCACCATCCTCTCAGGAACCATGCAGGGCTTCCCAGCATGCCACACACCTCTTAGCCATCCAGGGTTCCTTTGAGTTGCACTGGGGGCCTCGGTGACTGTAGGAGTGCAGCCTGCATATCTGCAAAAGCACGGGTGGGCAACACCGCGATCTGGCGCTCTGCAGGCTGCACCTGCGTGCCTTGCCAACTACACACAGCCAAACAAGTTCTAGATGGGCAGGCCTTTCCGTGGCTCTCTGTCAAAAGACTGATCCTCAGAAAGTCTGAAACAAATTTGCATTTCTACATCTCTGGGCCTGCCATGAGTGGGGCTCTTGCCAATGCCGGGGATAGCCTCGGGGCCTTTTTTTCTTTTTTACCAGTGAAATGTACTTAGCTTCTTTTTTAACAATGTGAATCTCTTTAGCAACTGCATTCCCCTTGGCAGCATCTCTAAACACACTCTCTTGCAAGCCTAACTGCAAATCTACAATTTTCTACCCTGCTCCTCTGTAACCCTGATTCTCACTATAAATTTGGCTGGAAGAAGTTGGTAATACCGGTTCTGCTGCCTTGGTGCTGCATCAGCCTGAATTTTCCAGATGAATTAATACATCGCCTTTAAGCTCAACCTTCTACAAGGTATTGGACAATGGATGAAATATGTCCAAATCCTTTGCTGTGGTGTTAAAGATGCTATAAACTATAGCTGTGGGTGTGGGAAAAGAGCAGACACAAAATTACCCTTCAGAAATGAGCTTCTTTAGGAGGAAACTGTGAGCACAGGAGGGGGCACCATGGGATAGCATGGGATAGCATTAAAAGAGACAACGTATCTCTTCAGAGACAATGTATCTCTTCAGAGACAATGTATCACTTAGAGACAATGTATCTTTTCAGAGACAATGTATCTCTTCAGAGACAATGTATCACTTAGAGACAATGTATCTTTTCAGAGACAATGTATCTCTTCAGAGACAATGTATCACTTAGAGACAATGTATCTCTTCAGAGAAACAGAGACTCCCTTTCAAAAACAGTGAGGCACTCCATATAGAAAGGGAGCTCAGAGTGAAAGAGTAAGAGAGAGAACCACCACAGGGAACATAAGAGGGGACCTGAATGAGAAGGAGCCTTCAGAACCCCCCTAAACAGAGGAGGGTACTCGGGCTTTCCTAAATATGGGGGTGCTGGTGGGAAATTCCACACTATGATTTAGTCTACGTGGTCTCTTCTTTGTTCCAACTTTCTACATCTGTTCTACATCTTTCTACATCTACTGTGACATACTCAAGATAACCCACCTCATACAGAGAAAAGCCGTATTCTGACTGATCACTTGGGAA
The DNA here is from genome assembly GCA_030556225.1 of Cricetiscus sungorus. Lineage (NCBI taxonomy): Eukaryota > Metazoa > Chordata > Mammalia > Rodentia > Cricetidae > Cricetiscus > Cricetiscus sungorus. The sequence continues at coordinate 2,748,167 of JANBXA010000731.1, forward strand.
GTCTCCATTTCCCCAGAGGCCAGGTTGCTTTTGGGGCTGTGGCTGCAGCTCACCCTGTGAGTGAATGAACACAGGAAATGAGTCTTATCACCCCACCCAGAAGCCCGTGTGAAAGCAGACTTCCTGGGCTAAGTGCGGGCTTAGATAGTTTAAATTAATTGGATACTATGAGATGATTGGTTTACAGTGCACGGGCTTTGTTGTAACCCTATAAAAGCTGTCTCAAGTCTGTACCCAGCGTCCCAGTCCTCTACCCCCACATGGAGTATGGCTGTGGACCCCAGTGCACTGGAATATAAAGGACTTCATGCTTTTGCATCAAGACTGCTTCTCGTGAGTGATTGGGGGGGGGCGCCTTTCCTGAGTGGGAGTTCGAGGGACCATGCTCTCCAGGTCTTTCAATCCTGAACTGGATTACACAGCCAACTTTCTTTTTCTCAGTGCCCATGTTTGGGATCACTCTAGAATGTATGGTGTGAACTTCCCACTAGCTCCCCCCCCCCAAATTGAGAAAAGCCAGAATATCCCCTTTGAAGTGCTTCCTGAAAGCACCATCTCGTTCAGGCCCCCTGTCACATCCTCCCTGGTGTCTCCCTCACACTCATTAAAGAACTTGCTGTAATGGAGTTCCAGCCTGTGTTTGAAAGGGAAGCCCCCGTTCCCCTTTCGGGCTGCTGTTGCCTCTGAAGTGATGCATGGTCTCTCCTAATGCTCTCCCACCTCCAGGCCTGGCCACTCCCCTTCCTGTAGTCACGTGGCTCTCTCCTAATGAAGCTCATTTCTGAAAAGTAAGTGGTCTCAGCTTCCTTCTCTGAAGGCAAGGATGTAATTATTTCACTAGACCCAAGATAAATGATGAATGCATTGTTTATCGGGGAACACTTACACAGAAAAACACAAAGAACCAAGTTTCTCTGCCCTTCCTACTCACCCACCAGAAAAGGAATGCAAAGGAAGGAGAAGGGGGTGCGGCCACCATTCACTGCAAGACTGCTACACTTCTCCATGATCCGACTGGATCTGCCTATAGTTATCTGTTATAACAAGCAGCACAACGGCTGGGCTCAAGGTCACTGGGCAGCTTGACAAAAGTAGGATGTCCTGACAGCTCTTGTGTCATTCATTTGGCACAGTTCTCAATGCCTTCCCTCTTTCTCAGACTATGTGTGTTAGTCATTGTTCCATAACAATGACAAAATACCTGATATAACCAACTTTAAAGGTGGAAACATTCTTTTGGCTCTTGATTTCTGTGAGGATTTGAATAAGAATGTTCTCCCATAGGCTTGAACATTTGAATGCTCAGTCACCAGGGAGTGGGACTCTTTGAAAGGATTAGAAGGGTTAGGAGGTGTGGCCTTGTTGGAGGAAGTGTGTCTTTGGAGGCAGCTTTGAGGTTTCAAAAGCCCATGCCAGATCCAGTCTCCCTCTCCTCCCTCTCCCTCTCCCTCTCCCTCTCCCTCTCCCTCTCCCTCTCCCTCTCCCTCTCCCTCTCCCTCTCCCTCTCCCTCTCCCTCTCCCTCTCCCTCTCCCTCTCCCTCTCCCTCTCCCTCTCCCTCTCCCTCTCTCCCTCTCCCTCTCCCCCTCCCCCTCCCTCTCTCTCCTAATCAGGACTTAGCTCTCAGCTACTGATCCAGTGCCATGTGTGCTGCCATGCTCCCCTCCATGATGATAATGGACTAAGCCTCTGAAACTGTCAGCAAACCTCCAATTAAATGTCCCTTGGCCATGTGTCTCTTCACAGCACTAGAACACAGAGACAGATTTGGTACTGGGAAAGGAGTATTGCTGTGGCAGGCCTGACCATGCGCACTGCTTGCTGGCAGAACATGGACTTGGGACTTTGGTCTAGAAAAGCTGTTGAATACTTTAATTTGGAGTTTGCCCTGCTGGGTTTGGACTTGCTTTGGCCCAGCATTTCCTCTCTATGCTCCTTTTCTTCCCTTTTGGAATGTGTGGTGAGCATAGTATTAAAAAAAAAATGTTATTTATACACGTAAAAATAACTTAATCAGGAACCCCACTACACCCAAGACTGCACCTGGTGACCAGAACCCAGTGACATCACTTGCCCAAGATAACCAGACACATGACTAGAACTCTGCAACACCCACTGAGATGCACCGTTTGGGGGGGGCGGGGTGTTGTCTCTCAGTAGGGCCTGGGGTGTGCTTCTTAGGTTAAGGCTGTCTGTCCAGCAAGCTCCAGAGATATCTGTCTGTCTCTGTCTCCCTGGCACTAGGATTATAAGCAAGGTCTGGCTGGTTCCGTCCGTCCGTCCGTCCGTTCAATGATGTTCGGGTCCTCGTGTATAGCAAGTCCTTTATGAACTAAGCCCTCTGCCTTGTTGTTACTTTATGCCTGTCCTTAAATGTCTGCTGGATATTGTCCATCTGCTTGTATTTAAAAGAGGGGAACTCAGAGGAAATGCTCTGTTATAGATGGGCAGAAAAATCCCAAAGCAATGGTCTGAAATCATCAATATTATATTGTGTTATACTGTGTGGATTAAACTTAGGGCATCAGTCATGCCAGACACACTCTCTAGCCTGAGCTACATCCCCAGCTCTGAAAACATGAATATTTTAAATGTTTTTCTCTTGGACAGGTCACACTCTTCAGAGAATCCAATATTCTGTCCAGCTGCCTGTAATCTCAGATCCTGGCTGTGGAGAAAGGCTGGCAGCTCAACTTTAAGACAGTAGACTTTTCACTAAGCCTCTGGTTCAGCAAGATGCCCTGGCCCTCAAATGTGCTCACGTGTCTTGAGCCAGATTCTCTGTCTCCAGAGAGTTTTTCTGCAGGGTCTGGTGGGATGCACAGTTGATGGGTGGGTGTTGGAAACACGCTTTGAATTTCCCTTCTTTTGGCTCATCTCTTGTCTATGCTGTCAGAGGGACTTGCTATCCTGTCTTTTGTGGTCATTAGACTGCTTTGTAATGTAATGCACAGAGGATTCCCCGCTTGTTCCAGACTTGAGATTCAGTCTTGTTGGCTCTGTACTGCTCCATCTCTTTTCTGCCCCTGACACTTTGTTTCTTTTCTGTCTTCTGTGTCCTTACAGCCTTGTTGTGTTAGCTTTAACTGGGGCCTGCAGAGGTTGCTTAGTGGCTCAGAGCACTTGTTGCTCCTACAGACAGCTGGACGTTGACTCCCAGCATCCACACAGTGGCTCACAACTATCCATCGCTGCAGTGCCAGGGGACCTGACATCCTTTTCTGACCTCCACAAGCACCAGGCATACACGTGGCACACATACATATGTACTGGCAACACACACATACATATGCATAAAATTAATAAGTCTTTTCAAAGTTTAAATATGTTTACCGTCACCGGAACAGTGGCATCCACTTGTAATCTTGTCAGGAGGCTGAAGCAGAAAGGTCATGAATCTAACGCCAACCTGGGCTGCATGGAGAGTTCCATGCCAGCTTGGGCTATGCAGCAAGATTCTATCTCAAAAAAAATAAATAAAGGAACAAAAATTAACAAAGATCTGGGCTGGAGAGATGGCTCAGTGGTTAAGAGCACCAGCTGCTTGCTCCTCCAGAGGTCCTGAGTTTGAGTCCCAGCAACCACAGTGTACCACGGCCATCTATAGTGGGGTCTGATGCCGTCTTCTGGCATGCAGGTATACACGCAGATAGAGCACTCAGTGATAAAAAACAAATAAATCTTTTTGTAAAAAAATGACGAAAGCATGCTAGCTGTTGCTGCTCTGGGATGGCGTAAACCAGCAGACGCTCATTCTTCACCTGGCTTGTTATTCTGGTCAGAATGTGCATCTTTGCTGCGTCCCAACATGAGATGATACTCTCATGGAGAAGACAGACTGCACCCCCTTTTATGTCTGTGTTTCCGAAGTGCCTGACCTGCTGTCTGTCTTCCACAGGAAGGCACTCACAAATGTGTGGTTTGGGTGGGGATGCTCTCCATAGGCTCAGATATTAGAGTACTGGGTACCAGTTGCTGGTGGTGTTTGGATAGGATTAGGGGGTGTGGCCTTCCTGGAGGAAGTATGTCAGCGGGGCTGCTTTGGGGGTTTAAAGCAATAATGCATCATTAACATTTTGTCCTTTGGGCTTGGTGCTTGGAATTCAGGGTGTGAGCCCTTGGAGTCTTGCTCCTGCCACGTGCTTCCAATCTGCCATCGTGAACTCTGACCCTCTTGAACGTAAGCCCAAATGAATTCTTCTGGAAGTTGCTCTGGCCATGGTATTGTATCACAGCAAATAGAAAAGTAACTACTGCAGTTACCTTGTTGCGATGAATTTATGTACTGCAAACTCCATTGGCTTAACACTGTTCACATTACATTTTTTTTTAAGATTTATTTACAACAGGTATGGTGGTGCACACCTTTAATCCCAACACACAGGAGGCAGAAACAGGTGGATCTCTGTGAGTTCCATGCTAGCCTGGTCTACTAAGTGAGTTCCAGGACAGCCAGGGCTTCTATACAGAGAAACCCTGTCTTGAAAAACCAAACATACATAGGTAGATAGATGATTTATTTACTTATGTTTATGACTATTTTGTCTGTATGTCTGCAGACCAGAAGAGGGCATTGGATCCTGTGGGACTACAGTTACAGACACATGTATGTACCACCATGTGGGTGGGTGCTGGGAATTGAACTCAGGACCTCTGGAAGAATAGCCAGTGCTCCTAACCACAGAGCCATCTTTCTATCCTTGCACTAAATGATTTTTGCATTGATCAATGAAACATATTTTTATTTTCCTAATTCTTTAATATGCAAATGCTCAAACCAGGACAAGTGAAAGACCCACTGTAACTAACCTTAATGACCATGAACTTTGCAGACCTGACTAGGATGGCTTCACAGCAAGGAAAGTGTCAACCCTGCTATTCCTTTTAATTTATCTTAATTTTATTTTATGTGTGGCGGTGTTTTGCCTGCTTACGTGTGGGCAGCAGATGCATGCCTGGTGCCCAGGGAAGCCAGAAGAGGACATGGGACTCTCTAGAGCTGTAGTGAATCCATAAAGAGTTAATGCTCTGAAGAGCTAGAAGTCAGTGTTGCCATCCAGGTATTCAGTCAGGAAGGGTTCCTCCATCTTTATTAAAGTTATTTTTTTACTGTGTGTGGGTGCTTTGTCTGCATATATGTTTGTGTACCATGTGTGTGCCTGGTGCCAACAGAGGTCAGGGTGTGTGATCCTCTGGAACTAGAGTTATAGACACTTGTGAGCTGTGGGGGGTGGGGATGGGGATTGAGTCTGGCATAGAACCCAGTGAGCCTGCTCACTGGGTCTTCTGACTTCAGCGTACACTGGCAGCTGTCCTGGTTCTCAGGCCTTTGGACTCGGGCTGGAACTACACATCACATCTCCATCTTCTGATGCAAATCTTAGGACCTCAGTGCCTACAATCACCAGCCAATGCCTTATAATGAGGAAGTGTGTGTGTGTGTGTGTGTGTGTGTGTGTGTGTGTGTGTGTGTGTGAGTGTACAGCTCATCTATCTTTTTCTCACCTGTCTCATCTATTCATGTTTTTAAACTATCGTCTATCTCTTCTCCTATTACTTTTATTTCTCTGGAGAATCCTGGATCATAATGATACTATAATTATAAATAGAAAATTGATTTTTACCAATAAAAGTCTCATCAGTTATTCAATGATTATTAATTACTACATTGGGATCTTTTTATGTATCACCTGGCCGTTTAAAAAATATGTTTGTTAATAATTATAATTTAACTTCCTGGAACATACAGAGTGCTAAACAAACGAACATGATGCACTTTAATGCATTTTTACCTTTATAAAATCTCACATGAAAACAAAAAATCAGAAGCCAGGTGCTGCTGGCACATGTCTTTAATCCCAGCTCTCAGAGGCAGAGGCAGGCGGACATCTGATTTCAAGGCCAGGCCAGCATGATCTACAAAGTGAGTAACAGGACAGACAGGGCTACATGGAGAAATCCTGTCTCAAAAAAAGAAAGAATGAAAGGAAGAGAGAGAGAAAGGAAGGAAGGAAGGAAGGAAGGAAGGAAGGAAGGAAGGAAGGGAGGGAGGGAGGGAAGAATGGCCCACCCTCAGAATTTATTTTCGTTGTTCTAATTCCAAAGGGAGATGGCTCCTTGCATTAGTCTGATCGCATTTTAAAGACCTGTCAGTTATTTCAACTAATTACTTTGTTTTGCCGTAAGCAATGTACACACGTGTATGTGTGCATAAATCTTAAAGGAGTCAAATGTCGGGGAAGACTGTTGACCGCCCTGGTGTACCTCCTTTGTTTTCCTCGGTCTTCAGAGATGCCATCCTTTGTGCATTTGAGGAAAACCAAACTGCTCTGCTATCAACAACAATAATGCTGATATCAGCAGGTGTCAGGTATTAGGGTTCAGCGGGCAGAGAGGTTCCAGGTTCTCCTGATCTAGAACTAGGAGTTGGTTTTTTGATTTGTTTGTTTTTTTAAACAAGATCTCACCATGTAATTATGGCTGGCCTGGGATTTGCTGTGTAGACCAAGCTGGCCTCAAATTCATAGAGAGCCACCTGCTTCTGACTCCCAGAAGTGGTGCTGGGATTAAGGCCAAGCACCACCACGCCCAGCTAGAAAAAGGACCCGGACTGAGGCATGAGTGGCAGCTGAAGCAGGAATGGTTTGTCAAGGTATGGTGCTCAGCTCAGGGGAGGGGGCATTGGGGTTGGGTATCTCAGCGGTAGAATACGCAACTAGTGCGCATGGGCCTCGGTTCAGTGTCCAGCACTGGGGTGCACACACACAGAAACAGTATTCGGACACAGAGAAGGTATCCTCAAATGCACCTCAAATGCTGCACAAAAGATCAGGGCTTCTGGGCCACATAGCACAAGCTACAAGGCAAACCACTCACATGCAAAATAAGATGAATACCTCTCTCTCTCTCTCTCTCTCTCTCTCTCTCTCTCTCTCTCTCTCTCTCTCTTGAATCTATAATTGGGGGGCTGGAGAGATGGCTCAGCAGTTAAGAGTACCAACTGCTCCAGAGGACCCAGGTCCAATTCCCAGCACCCTCATGGCAGCTCACAGCTGTCTGTACCTCCAGGGGATCTGACACCTTGACACCAATGCACATAAAATAAAGTTAAATACATTATAATTATTACTAAAAGAAAGCAGGTGCTGGCCCTGCCAGCCTGGTGGCTGGAAAGGAGGCAGACGCAGGCAGACGCGGGTCAGCTGCCATCCAGGCCCACATCCAGCGCTTTGAGTCAGTCTACCCCAACACCTACTTCATCTATGAGCTGCTGGAGCCTGCAGAACCAGAGCTGCAGGAACACCATGACTCTGGGCAACAGCAGGCGATCCCGGAGGACTCTCGGTGGTAATCCAGTATTAATGGTGTGTTGGAAACCAGACACCTTGAACCAAACCAGCGACTCACTGCAAAGGACATTTGCATGTAAAGCTGTTTGGGCAAAAATCGGACTGCGGGACACACGGCAGCTTCCAGTGCCGCTATGACAAATGAACACACGGAGACCAAAAAGATGGGGGGCGGAGCCATGCACGTGAAGTGGAGAGAGACAGAACGAGAGAAGTGACCGCTATGGCAGGTGTGAAAGAAGGCTGTGGTCAATGGGGGAACTCGTCATTTCCCAGCATGGCCAGCAGGGCGCTGTGCAACAGCCTGGAACTTAAGCAGACCCAGCCCCTAGCAAGCTGCCCAGCCAAATGACAGCGCTGGCTCTGAGCAAGGACAGGGTGTCCAAGATGAAGACTAATTTATTTCCTGCATTGGACTGCCTCAAGAGACCTCCACGATCCGTACTCCTCCCAGAGGACATGCTGACATCAGTGGTCTGTATCGCTGCCCCAGGCTGTGATGAAGCCCAAGGGCCATGTGGATGTCCGTAGTCTGCACTGTTGCCAAGGGCCACGTGGACCGGTGGTCCTTCTGCAGCCAGGGGCTGTGTTGACATCTGAGGCCTATGTTACCACTGAGGGCCATGCTGTCTTCCGTGGTCTGTGGCACTGCCTGAAGCCATGTTGATGTCTGTGGGCCGTGTCACGGCCATGTTGATGTGAGTGATCTGTGTAGCCACCGGAGCCCATGTTGATATCCTCGGTCTGTGGAAGAGTTGGCATTTAGAGACTGTGTGGATGTCCGTGGTCTGTGTTGCCAGAAATCATGTCAAAACCCAAGATCTGTGCTCCCGCTGACTGTATAGGACAAGGAAGCTGACTCTGCAGAGCTATGGATGATTGCAGAGGCACAGGTGACAAAGAGAGACGTTTCTGTGACCGCTCCTTCCCCAACCCCTCCCCTCCAAAAGCAACCGCCTGGAAAAGGAAGTCGTCGAAGACAACTCTGTGAAATTGTGACAAAGATACTAAACTGAGATAAAGATATCCCCACAACCGATGCAGGCGTGCAGGCGGGGAAGGACTCCGCCTTCTTTAAGGGGCCACGCAGTGAGCACAGTGAGTAAATGGGCAACACAAACTGGACTTGCTTTTGGGGGGACGGTGGTCACAGGGTTGGGGACACACGTGGGAGGACCGCAAGGTGAGTGTGATTGGGGTGCCTGGTGTGAATTTCTCAAATAATCAGTGAAAATGTCATGTTGTGGGGGGAGCAGGAACCTTAAGGATGAAGGCAAGGCCGTGTCTCACGATAGCTCTCAGTCTGTCTCTCTCTGTCTGCCCCCACCCTCTCTCTCTCCCATACGCAGCTTTTCCTCAGTCGGCATGGCAGAAAATATGCTACATATACTTTATATTCTTGTAAGTCACTGTTAGTGATTTCTTCCCGGAACCTTTCCTTCCCTGCTGGGCAGATGGGCCAAAGGGACGTCCAGTATGAAGGTTCGGTCTTCCTGGAGACCTCTGTGTGTGGGTTAGGAGCAAGAAGTGTTCAGGGAGAAAGTGGATCCCTGCAAGCCTTTCCTGCCCGCTGATGCGAATGCTGTTGAGCAGTGGCCGTCTAGCAATCATGCCGGGTTAAAGAAGGAGGATGCTGCTATTAAGGCCTATTTAGTAAAAGGAGAATTTTTGAGGCAATTGGACCTTTGTGGATCCCTTCAATTCATACAATATGTATGCATGTATTTTTAAAAACATAACTACTTATTAGGGCCATTCGTGCACAAAGAGACTTGATTGTGGCAAACTTCCTCTTGGGCTTTTGTCTGGCTTCAAATGCAAATGTACGTTGACTCTGGATCAACTTCGGAGAGGCTCAGCTCAGTTACTGGCATGCCTGGAGCATCAGGAATATGCAAACGGTGACTCGGTTTCCCTCCTGGGAACCAGGGGGTTCTGGCCTGGAATGCTCAAGCACCTAAGGAGTCATCGGGGAGAAACTGAAGACTCATAAGCTATTTATGAACTGCTGTAAATGCCAAAGGAAATGCAAAGTGTACCTGGCCCAAGCTGTGCTGGCTACCTCAGACATCGTGTGTGTGTGTGTGTGTGTGTGTGTGTGTGCATTAGGGTGGAATTCTGGGCCTTGGTTCATTTTCTTTCCTTTTTGAGACAAAGTCTCATATAGCTAAGGCTGCCCTGGAACTCCTGATTCTCTTGACTCTTGAGTGCTGGGATCACACGTCTGGCTAAAAATCATAGTGTTTGTTACAAGGTCTGTATAGCCTGCCTGCCTGGAACCAGGCTGGCCTCCAATTTATGGCGATCCTACTGTTGTATAACGGTTTCTTCTGAGAGTGAAACATTTAGTCCTGCAAGGAAACTCTTTCAACTCAAAGGTAAACAACTCCAAATAGTTTCAGGAAATCCCTCCCTAAAACTGACTAGATTTGCTAGGCTCCTCCCTGCTGGTGGAAACCATAACAGCTGAGACTCCCTCCCAGTCAAGCAAGATGAAAAGAAGACAGACCAGACCAGCTGCCTGAAGAGGCAGAGACCAGCCAGGTTTGGAACAACTGAGTCACTTGAAAAGGACACTCTCCAACCTGCCGAGCTGCCTGCAGGCTGTGCAGTGGGCTCCAGGGTCCCAGATTTTGTGAGCTGTCACCATGCTGGGGTGGGCTTTGGTGATGCAACCCTCTCTCTCTCTCTCTCTCTCTCGCTCTCGCTCTCGCTCTCGCTCTCGCTCTCGCTCTCGTTTGTTTGTTCTTTTATTTTGTTATTTTATGTGTATGAATGTTTTACCTTCCCGTTGGTTTGTGCACAGCTTACCTGGTGTTTCTGAGGCCAGAAGAAAGTGTTAAATTAATTCCCTAGTACTGGAGGTACACGCAATTGTGAGCCACCATGTGGGTACCAGGTAGGGATAGAACCCGGAGCCTCCCGCAACAGCAACACAGGCCAACTCTCCAGCCCGCACACAAATCGTTATGGAAGTTTCGGTCTCTGAAGCAGTCGCTGGGGGCGACTGTGGATGGTCCACTTGGTGGGATTTGGAGTCCCAGCGAAGACACACCTGGGCGAGCCTCCGAAGGCGTTTCCAGGGTTATCTGCATAGGGAAGACCCAACCTGAGTACAGGTGGTACCACGCCATGGGCTGGCAGCCTGGAGGCAATGAGAACTAGAGCTGAGCGCTGGCTTCGGCTTCGGCTCCCTCTGCTTCTGACTACAGCGCAGTGTAAGCAGCCGCTTCACATCCCAGCCTCTGCATCTTCCTTGCCATGGCGGACTGTATCCCCTTGGACTGAGAGCCAAAATAGCCACCCTGAGGCTGCTTTTCTCAGGTATTTGAACACAGCAACATGGAAAGCGCCGGCATCTGTGGGTGCTCCTGCAGTTCCTGGCACTCACACAAACGCATCTCTCCATCCACCCCATCGCCAGGCCCCCACCCTGGACCATGATGGGTGACACTTTCAAAGATACAAGCTCTACTTAAAGTCCGGGCTCAGAAAACTTCCGGGACCTGGAGAGTTTCAGGTTTAACTGAAATCCAAATTAGAGCAAGGCCACCCCTCTTCCCACAGCCAGATGATTTCAGAAGGTCACCGTCAGCAGCTCCGCACTCTTTCCACCCCCCACCCCCACCCCACCCCACCAAGGCTCATGGCTCCACACTAAATTGCCAGGCCAATGTGCCTTTCAGGAAAGTAATTACCCCAATTCAAATGAGATGACCCATAATTGCAAATCACCTGTAAATTTACTCTCTGCCTCAGTCTTGGAAATATAATATCTAAATTTGTAGAAAAGTTAATGGGGTTAGAGGCAATAATGGAGACCCCTATTCTGGCTAGCATTAGCTTTACAAAGCATCCTCGAAATGGAAAATTACCTATTTATTCAAAATCAACCCGTATGTGACAAATCACTTGGGTTATGGGCAGCAACTCTTCGGAGAGGAGTGGGGCCTCATGAGCCCATCCCCTCTCCATGACAGGATGTTGAAGAGCCAGATTTTATGCGGCCATTTTCAAAGGCCTCCTCTGACGTTCCTCTAATCCTGTTTCTCCCTACTCCCTCTCTAACCCAGGAGGTAACTTTTATAACTCAGTGTATTAGTAACTATTGCTGCATAGCAAATTACTCCAAACTCAGTGGCCTCCTTATCTTGCCAGGGGTCTGGAGTCTGTGTGATATGGCTGGCTCTCCAACACTGGGCCATGCAAGGCTGCTGTCAAGGTGTGGACTGGAGCTGCCATCGGGTCAGTAGCTCCTGAGGTCACTCAGCAATTGTTTTCAGAACCCAGGTCCCTGTGAGTTGTTGCAGACAGCCTTCAGCTGCTCATTCACTTTTTTTTTTTAAGTCTGGTTTTTCAAGACAGGGTTTCTCTGTGGCTTTGGAGCCTGTCCTGAAACTAGCTCTTGTAGGCCAGGCTGGCCTCGAACTCACAGAGATCTGCCTGCCTCCACCTCCCGAGTGCTGGGAGTAAAGGTGTGCGCCACCAACGCCCAGCTCATTCAGTCTTAGCTAGAGGTCTGCAGCATGAAGGTCTTCATGGCGCAGCTAGAGTGTTTAATTCTGTCGGAGCTAGATGTCCAGGACCAATAACAGCAAAGTCATAGTATCTCTACCTACTCTTGGGAGTAACATCCCATCGCTATGGTGTTTATTACAGCAATAAAAACCAAACCGAGACACACAAAGAAATAAATACTAAGGCAACAGGAATACTATACGTGTATCAAAAACATTACTCTATACCTCTTAAATATGTGTAATGCCAAAGCTGAGTGGAACAAAAGCAGGAAAGGGTAATGTAGTAGGGTGTTAATTTCAGGGCCGTGTGCTGGCTTCTGTAACTGTAATCTCTTCATTCGATTTTTATTTTAAGTGTTAAAATTTTAAGTGTTACGTGGCAAGTATATATCCCATGCAGCCTGGGATGGCCTTGAACTTAAAACCTAGCCAAAGAAGATCTTGAATTTCTGGTCCTCCTGCCTCTACCTTCTGAGTCTTGGGTTTCTAGGAGTGCAGTACCATACCCTGTTTATGCACTGCTGGGGACCAGACCCATCGCTTCTCAAACGCTAGCAACTGAGTTAGATGCCCAGCCCTGTTGTTGTTGTTGTGCTGTTGTTGTTTAGAATATGGTCGCATTATGTAGCCCTGGCTGTCCTGGAGCTTGAAAATATAGACCACCATTGCCTTGAATGTGTAGTGGAGCTCTTGTCTGTTTCCAAAGTGCTAGGACTACAGGTGGATGGATGGACAGATGGACGGATGGATGGATGGATGGGACACACACACACAGAGGAGAGGGGTCACGGAAGAGCTAGCTATGGTACCTCATGTCAGTGATCCCAACACTGTTCAAGATCGACCTGGGTGACCCAGTGAGTTCTAGACCAGCTAGGACTATATAGTGAGACCCTATCTCAACAAAATAAGATAAAGTCAGGCATGCACACCTTTAGTCCCAGCACTCAGGAAGAGGCAAACAGACCTCTGTGAGTTCAAGGCCAGCCTGGTCTATATAGCATGTTCCAGCCCAACCAAGGCTACATAGTTAGATCCTGTGTCAAAAGCCAAAATCAGAGAAAAGAAAAAGAAACCAGGGACATAAATGTCACCCTTTGCCCTTCCTTGACTAACCAGAAGTGACAATATAATGGATGAGTGTTGGCTCCATGTCCATTTCCCTCTCCTTCCATGGTTGTTTGTATTTGGGCGTGAACGGGGGCCACAGAGCTACTCCTCTGGCTCCATTGCTCATTTGTGTACTCCTTAGGCTCCAGACTCTGCCAAGGCTGCCCTTACTAAAAGTGAGAGTCAAATAAATGCCTGGAGGAGTGGGGCTTCCATTCGAAGCCACTGTCCCTTAGTAAGTCGAGTTTTGCCTTAACCCATCCCTTGAGCTGGATTTGCAGCTCAGTCGGAAGAGTGCTTGCCTAGCACACACACACACACACACACACACACACACACACACACACACACACACACACAACAAAGGCATCCTCAGCAGCATAGTGAGTTTGAGGACAGCCTGATCTATGAGAGCCTTCTCAAAGGTGGAGGGAAATGTCAGCACCTATGTCGAAGGGAGAGATGTGGAGACGATAGAGGTAGAGGTTTCTTTAGAAGAAAGTCATGGAAGATTCTGGACTCTGGACACTCTGGAGCAGTCAAGCAGACAGTGTGGTCACCCAACAAAAACCTCCACGTGTTTTCTGTAGTCAGTGAGCGCCTAAACTTCTGATGGAGAGGAGGGAATCAGATGTGCCTGACCCAGCGGTAGCCAGACCACGTGGGCTGAGGGAGGACCCTGGGCCACTTGCTGGATGCCCCGGCCTGTTCTGTCCTTTCCCTTCCTCGACCTCCACAGCAATGAAGTCCCGCGGTCTTTAAACGCTTAAACTCCCACTTTCTTCCACCAGGGGTCGCGTTGTTTCTTTTTCAGAAGCAAATGCACGCCGGAAGAGATCTATGCACACAGCATCCCTTTTGGGGGTGTCGAAGATGGTGTGAGGGTCCGAGTTGGGTGGCTGAAGAGGAGATCCAAAAGGGGGGGGTGCACCCCTCTGTGTCACCAACAATGCCAGTTCTCCCTATATATGAGACGTTTGGATTGCACCAAGTCAACCTGGTTGGGCACACCAAGAAACCCTGGGATTCACGGGGACTTGGGGGTGGCTCCGGATTCTCAGGGACAGCCTGGGAGTCCAGCCCACCTCGTGGCAGGCTAGGGGAAGGGGGGAACTTGGCCCCTCCTTGATACAAGACCAAGAAGTGAAAGTGGTAGCGGTGGGACCTGAACACCTCATCCTTGAAGGTTTAGACCATATCCACCTGATAAGGGGCTGCGCGCACCGGGTGCGGGTGCATGTGACCGCATGTTCACCGGGGACCAGACACCCAGCTCCAAAGCCTTTCTTCTTCCTGTGGGCTCCTTCGCATTTGAATCCCTCTGGCTACAAACCAAGAGAGGCCCCCAAATGTAAAAGTCAAGTCGAATTGAAAGCCTATTATTGTTTGCACGCTCCCAAAGCCCCCCACCTCCCATTAAATTGTGTTTCAAAACAACATGGTGACTTTTGGACAAGATTTTTCTGTTTCACCCACGCCACAATGGAAATGGATGAATGCTACTGGTAAAATGTCTGGTTGTGTCAAATTCAGTCCCGAAGTCTGGCTTGGGCCAGCACTGGGGCTCCGCTTTGTGTTATGTTCACGGAGAAGATATTAATTAAAAGAAATACATGATTAAAAAGTAATGAGTTGAATAAAAATTATCTCAGCTCATTTTCTGATTATGTTAATTGTTAAAAACCCTTCAATCACGCTGTTGCAGTCAATGGGCTTTAATGTGAAATTAGTGGGCTCTTGATAACTTACAGTCCAGAATAATCCTGACGGTTTAGTCATCATTCCTAATAACAAGGATGTTGCTAAGAACGGAAAATTTTACATGATTTTTGAAACATTCAGCCCTTCCCCCCATGTGTCATTAAAAAAGAAGAAGAAAAAGAAAAGCCTAGCTCTCTCGCGATTTCCAACTCTTCTTCCCTTGGCGCCTCGACCATGGCCTTGGCGAGGATTGGCGTTTGCGTGGCTATCGATTCCCGGGCGCTCAGCCTTCTCCACGCGTCAGCAGGTTGCTGGCCGCGGGTTCCCCGAGCTTCTGGGAACCGTGCAGCTTCCCCTCCCGGCGATGCCAAATCGCCTGCCTGCTCTGGGGGCTCAACCGGTTTGGGGGAAGGGGGACACCCAAGGAGGAATCCACAACGCCGAGGCGGAGCAGATCGGAGGGGGCTGAGCGTGGGGAGATCAGAGCTGGCGGAGGAGCGTGTAGGGTGAGCCCCCCCCCCCGGGGCTACAGCCGAGTCCCCGGACTTGTGTGGCTGTGAGCTGCTGGGCTCTGGTTCCCATCCGAAACCCGGACAGGCAGGGGGTTCAGCCGGAGAGGAATAAAGTCACCGAGCTCCCGAGAGCGGCCTAGACTCCCAGAGTCTGGTGCAGAGTGGCCTCTAATGAAAGCTAGTGAGAACGCTCGCTCGCTCGGTGCCTGATGAGTCCAGACCGGTGTTTTCAGCCGCCCCGGCCCTCAGACTACCTGAAACCAAATTCGAAGTGTGTGTGTGTGTGTGTGTGTGTGTGTGTGTGTGTGTGTGTGTGTGTGTACACGCGCGCGCTCCCGCTGCGGGCAGGATTCCTGTCTATGCTCTTGGGTGCTATCAAACAGCACAAACAGTTCATTCAGTGAGCAAAAAAATTCTGAGAAAACAGACCAAGACGCTCGCTCAGACTGGGCCTGATGGAGTCCAGCATCTTGAGCCTTGAGAGCCAGGAAGTCAAAGTCAGGCTCTGGATCTCAGTGCATCTGGTTCCAGATGACTAGGAACCCCATTCCAGGCACCCATTCACCTTTTGCAGGCTTAAAGGGATTCGCCCCAGTACTTCTTCCAGAACTGGGTAGGGAAACTGGCCTGCCCACCTGACATTGTACATGCATGCCATACACCCCCACACATCTGCAGATTCCAGTAGAGCCTCTACCAGAAGAGTGGAAAGCCACCTCCTCCCAGAAGCAGACTGCATCTCAAAGTGGTGTTTCCAATGCTTACTTCCACCCTTGATGCTGTTTGGACGAGGGGGAGGGGCTCGTGCTTTTTAATTTGTTTTTCTGTTTCTCTGGATACTTTAAAGGGGCAATTTTTTCATTTGTTTTTAATAAAATATAATCTTTCTTTACCCTTTCAAGCCCAAACAACATAGACCCTTCCTGGGGGGCTGGGGGACAGGTCTCGGGGACTAGCCGGGACTGGTCCCAAGGCTATTTCTGCTTGTGCCACTCTGTATTTGCATCCCTTGGTAGGCTGAGGATCATTTTAATAAATAACAATGAACAGGAATGGCGTCTAGAGGGCTTGTCGGCAACATTTAAAAGCCAATAGAGTTTATAATTCTACTCTATCTTTTCTTATTGATTAGAGTAATCAAGATAAAAAGCTAGCCGGGCTGGGAGGACTTCAGCAGCATATCATTAAACATAAGAGTCAGTTAATTCTGGAGCTGGGGTAATGTGGCTGAAATGAAGAGTTCATTTGCATGAGATGCTGAGCCCAGTCACAAGGGGACAAAAATCACTAATTAGGATTGCAGAGTGTCGCCCTCTCCACAAGCACCCTTTCCAGACCACGGTTCCCTTTATGTAAATCTGGGGCAGGACTGAATGTCCTTTCTAGAAGTCACTCCACACCTTCCTCCCAGGCCAGGCTACTCGACATGGGCAGACATCTTTGGAATTTATCTTCTACTTACTGCATCTCAGACCCTCACTCTTGCAGCCACTGGAGGGCGTCTTGCCCACCGCTGAAGGGGTCATTTGGCAGTATTTGGCGCCTAGGTGAGCAGGCCTCCCCACATAGGTCTTGATGGTCTGTGGGACTCCTGAACAAGACCAACTCTAAGGGACTTAGCTAAGGGACTTGGGAAAAGCTTGCCCCAGTGGGAAACCCAGACGGTGAGCCAAAGCCCTAAAACCCATTCCAGCCAGCCCAGACACCCTGGGGAGGGATTTTATATGTGCACAACTAGTGAACTAGTGAGCGCAGGAGTGTGCAGGCAGTGTGTGTGTGTGTGTGTGTGTGTGTGTGTGTGTGTGTGTGTGTGTGCAGGCGCGCGCCTGTGTTTGCACACCTGGCTTGCCAATAAGGTCAGCTGTTGTGTAATATATGTTTGGAAATTTGTTACTGCATGAACTTATTTTTTTTTCTGCTTGTGTGACACAAGTGTAAGAATGAGTGCACGAGATGTAGTGAATGTAGCAAACACGTGGGAAGCAGCAGAGCCAAGAGGTTCCCCAGATGAGTAAGCCTACAGGCTTCAGGGGTGGCTTTGGGTAACAAGGGTGATGTGAAACCTGGGCACTGCCTCCAGAGGCAGCTCAGCAGCTTCAGCTGGAGCCACACGTCTCAGACCCCCCAGGTCCGTTAGGCCTTGCCCCTCCGCCTCCTTCCCAGGCCAGTCACCCAAGACGACTCTGGGACTCTGCCCGTGGTCCTCACATCCCTGCCTGGGAGCTCCTTAGAGCTGCTGCGACCCCTCCCGCAGACCTTACAGCAGCGCCTGGGCTGGCACCCGCTTGACCTCAGCCACTTGAGAACTAACTTTGTCCTCTGTTTGACAGTGGCAACAGTCATCCAGGCCTGTGTTCATTATTGTAGGTGTCCGCGTGGGAAGTGGCTGTGTTGGCTCACTCCAGCAGGTCTGCCTGGGCTGGAACCGGCCTTCCCACCGTGAGTGCACAGAGCACAAGCTCTGGAGAGGGGACCATCGCCAAAGCTGCAGGCCCGCTCTCGGGAGGGGCGGGAGGGCTGCGTTTCCTTGGCTTCCACACCACCACCACCCCCAATCCCTCTGCAAGGATTTTTTTTTTTTTTTCTGCACAGCTGGGGGCTCCCTCACCACCCACCCCTGGGCCTCCCCATACAGAATAAAGTCAGTCTGTATTTAATGGTTATGGCGGATGTGAGGGGGATTTGGCAGAAGCAGAAGAGAGGCCTTTCGCTCTCAAACATCTCTCCTGACGTCGTGTGAGTCTACCAACCCACTACGACCCCATATTCTTGTGCGGGTGTCTGACTCGAATGACAAGCGAGCTGATTTTTTCAGTACATAGCTGGGAAATGTAGTGAGTGATAATAGAGATTTCTCTTTCATTTTTTACGCTTGACTTGGTTATTGTTGCTTTTCTTTTCCCGTGATTCCTTCTGAGGATTAGCTCTGACTTCCCCACTATTGGCGGTCAAAGTGGCCCCGACTCGGGATGACAATTGACGGGATCAAGGGATTGCCCATTCTGTGCCTGTAAGAACGGATTCGCCAGAGAAACTCATCGAGTGGAGGCGGAGGATAAAGACCGTTCGGGGGCAAATGTATTCATTGAGAAGGGTTCTCCCAAATTGCTTCTAAGTTTTTTTAATGAAAAGTAACGATTGCAGCAATCAGCGGCTTTTTGGCGGATTACAAATCTGGAGGGAGCTGCGGCTCTGCATTGAAAAGTACCCCCGCCTTCGCACGGGGCAGGCGGTTCACAGGAGCGGCCCGAGGGGCGGGGGTCCGGTCGCAAGACAAAGGCGTGGAGGGGGGCGCACGGAGGCCGGGAACTCGGGGCGCTCGGGAGCTCCCCAGAGAAGCGGGCGACCAGAGTAGGTTTGGCACGGAGCCCCCACCGAGGTAACCCAGGAGCAGAGGGCAGGGGAGGATGACCAGGGAGGCCCGCCACAGCACCACCACCTTTGGGTGATTTCGGGCCTCTGGAACCCGGAAGGTATTTTGAGGGGCCAGGTCTCGGTGATTGGGGGGGGGCATTGGAAGTGCCACGTAGCCTCTCCTACTGGTCTTTGCACGCTAGCTTGTCCTGGGCATGCCTAATTTTGCTCCGTGGGAACACGATCTTCCGGTGCAGGGATCTTCGCTGGGTGTGCCAGAGTCAGAAGGAGGGAAAGCTGACCCCCGCCTCCCCTGGACCGCAGCAGCAGATCTGCAGGCAGCCTCAGACCGAGCCAAAGGCTTCCAGTTCCTCTGCCCCTGCAGAATCCGCACACAGAGCCTGTGCCCTGGCCCTCCCTGAGCCCCACCGCGCAGGAAGCCGCCCTGGAAAGTGTCAACGGAGCACACACTAGCCTGCAAGGACAGACAATTAGCTTCTCTGATTCAGCCCTCTCCTTCAAGGATTTTAAAAAATGGCATATCTTATTGTCAAAGGGGTGCTTTTCTCCCTCGCCCCGACTTTTAAAAACTCTCTGCTGTAGAGAAGCAGAGAGCCTAGATGCCAGAGGAAGAGAGGAAAGCAGCCCCTTTCCCGGGCCCTCCTCAAGCGCAAGAGTAAATCCAGCAAGGCAGGTCCATGGCGTGGAAGGTTTAACTTTTTTTCTTTGCAGCTTGTCAATGCGACCATTGCTTTGATGGGACGCTCCTCAAGGTGACACATTTCTGAACTTCACCCTCTTTTCAAACGAACTCCCTACCTCCTTGTTAGTGGCCAGTTCTGAACTTGTGCTGTGTTTTTGTGTGAGTCGAGGCTCATTCACGGCCTTTGTAGGCCCCTTCTCCTTTCAGGCCACAGCGTGTTACACCAATTAAAGGGCGACGTGCTGCAAATGTAATGGCCGCGCTGCGATTGTTCCTGACAGGCAACAAAACACATAGATCCACCCCTTAGATTAGGCCGTTGAAGGGGAGGTTGAGGCCGGTCAGTTTGCTGAATAGTTTGTGAACTGTAATTCTGAGGGCTCATGTGAAAAAAATAAAGGCTCTTCCCACCTCGCTAGACTCGCAGAAGCTCTAAGAAAGAAAGGAGCAAGAAGAAAAAGTGACATCCATGGGGCAGAATGGGGTCACTAGAGGGGGGCTTGTTCTGTCACTGCGGTGATCCAAAGAGAGCTTTCGGCTCCCCTCCCCCACCCTCTGAAAGCGTCCCTCCCGGCCCTGCTAGATGATGGCCACTCCAGCCTTCTCCCCTGCAGTGGGTACTTGAAGTCAGGCTAGAAGTGAGGTCAGATTGTTCTGGAATATTCCACAGGGCTTTGACCTGGCCCTGGTGGGTCGCTGATGCCTCCCAGGCTGCAGCCACAGTGACAGGGTGTGTGTGTGTGTGTGTGTGTGTGTGTGTGTGTGTGTGTGTGTGTGCCAGGGGACTACTTACAGGGCTCAGTTCTCTCCTGGCTTCTAGTCCTCCCACACCCACCCAGATCCCGAGGAGCCAGCCCCCTACCTGCCTGCCCTAGCCGCTGCCTGGGCATCTCCCAAGAGTTCCCCTCTCTGGCTGTGCAACTCTAGGATCACCTGAACTTTAGGGAATGTGTTTCACTTGGAGGAGATGGAGAGAGAATTTGCTGCTGCTTTTCTTCACAAATAATGAAGCCTAGAGAAGTGCTTAGATCCAGGGCCCCAAGGGCAGCCTCTTGGCTCCAGAGGATCATTCATACCAATTTGCTTCTGGGACAGTGTCTGTGTCTTATTTAAACAGTTATTTCATTACATGCACTTATCATTTCATGGGTGTGCGTATGTATGCTCACTTGTGACTGTGTGTGTGTGTGTGTGTGTATGTGTGTGTGTGTGAGAGAGAGAGAGAGAGAGAGAGAGAGAGAGAGAGAGAGAGAGAGAGAGATACTTACAGCGCTCAGTTCTCTCCTTCCACGATGTGGGTCTCTAGGATCAAACTCAGGACATCAGGCTGGCAGCAGTGTCTTTACCCACTGAGCCTTCTTGCAGGCTCCTGGGGCAGCCTTTCTGTTCCTCACTGCTGGAGGCAACCCCAGGTCTTGGGGCTTAGTGCTCCCCAACACTCACCCCTGCACAGCCCATAGTACCACCCCTCTGTCTCCCTCCCCCAGTTTCACTCAGGAGAAAGTCCCAGAGGACATTTTTTCTTTCAAAACTATCATTTTATTTATTTGCTAAGTGTGCCCGTGCACCATGATGCACAGAGGATGAGTTATGGGCTCCCATTCTTTCCTGCCACCATGAAGGTCCTAGGGACTGGACCTCTGCCGCCTACTCACTGAGTCGCCTCAGCTTGCCAGCCGATTCTGTGAAAGTTCCCCAGGGACTCACAAAGCACCAGTTTCCCCATCACCACCACTTTCTGCTCAGAAGCCTGCTCCTTCTTCAGTACCTTGTTCAAGACTTCCCTGAAGCTGCCAGGGTGCACAGACCCCAGCTCACCACATAGAGGAGCTAAGCAAGGCTTAATGTGGCTGGAGCAGAGTAGGCTGCTGAGAGGGTAAAGGTCAGACCCACACAGGTCAGAATGGTGCTGGACAGCTCCTGGAAGCAAGAGGGAACCCTCCTGGCTTTGTTCTCAGGAGGAGTGGTGCTCTCACTCCGCGCGTCCTTGTGTCCAGCCCTGCGCCTCTTCCTGGCATCTGATAGAAGAGCCAGGACTCACTAAAAGTCTCTCTCAGCCTTCCCTGCACAGAGTCCAGTCCAGGAGGTGAGTGGCAGGGTGGCAGGGGGCTGTGCCATTGTGTTTGAACTCTCAATCACACGAGAAAGGTACTACTTCTGTGCTAGGGACACAGTGACACTCTTCCCTTGCTGACAAGGTGTGCAAGCGAGGGGACATTTCCTGCCTCCTCAGTACTGGGAGCCCCTCCTCAGGTAACATGAATGGAGAGCTCCGACACCTCCATTTCTCCATCAGCAGAATGGAGATATGCTATTTTGTTGTAGCAAATGGTTGTTGAGAAGGATTTGATTTTTGACAGAGCACAGACAGCCAAGCCAAGGGTAGGGTGGAGGCCCTTTTAAATGACACAGACCCGGCTTCCTGTAGTGGGTGCACAGCTTTAATCCCAGGTGTGAGTCAGGAGCAAGCAGATCTCTAGAACGCCTGGGGGGGAGGAGGGGGAGGGAAGGGGGCTTCCTTTATCCTGTTGGTTTACAGCTGGCCATTTCCACATTGTCCCCTACATCCTCTGCCCTGGCTCAGGGCAAGCCAGGACTGGTGACACCCTTCACACTTGGCTGCCCATGTCCTGCTCTAAGGAGCCTGCTTCCAAGAAGAGCGCTCTCATGTTGCACGTAGAAGCTGTGCTTGGAGGCAGGGCAGTAGGTTCTGGGGAGGCATGGTGGAAATCACGGTCTCTGATTGCTGCTGCTGCTGCTGCTGCTGCTGCTGCAAACCAGGCTGAGCAACCACTCACGGCAAGAGTATCCTGGCCCCTCACTGAGCTTTATAGTCTGTGACTGTAGGACTCCCGAGTCGAAGGCTGCCAGGGCAAGAAACTGCAGCCAGCCAGTTGAGAAGCTAGGTTGAATGCCTGCGTGCCTCTGTGTCGAGTGTGCATGCGTGCATGTGTGAGGGTGCACGAGAATGTGCACTCTTAAAGACTTAAAAAAAAAAACTGGATTCAGACTTAGAAGTAGCATTCATTGAGGACAGCCTATGTCTCCTGGCAATCTGCTTTCGGCATTTTTCTTTGGCTCCCTCATTCTCTTGGCAAAAAGCTTTGCATATCGTACAGCCTCCTCCTGGATTTCCTTAGTGTATTGTCTCTTCAGAGCAATGCTGCAGGGTTTGCGTGGCAGGACGGTGGGCACTTTGGTCCTGAGTTTCCTACCTTCTCTGTTTAAGGGCTTCTAACAACATAAAGGAAGACATCATCTTCTTTAACAAGATTGAAAAGTTGTCAGATTTTGCTCCCTTTTGGCACCAACCCTCCAAGGAAAGGTAGTCAAATCTGTCAGTCCAGGAATACCCTCCTTTTTTTAACATTTTTATTTCATGTGCATTGGTGTTTTGCCTGCATCTGTGTGCGGGTGTCAGATCACTTTGAGCTAGATTACAGACAGTTGTGAGCCGCCATGTGGGTGCTGGGAATTGAACGTGGGTCCTCTGGAAGAGCAGCCAGTGCTCTTAACCACTGAGGCATCTCTCCAGCCCCCTCCTTTTTATTTATTTATTTTTTAAATAACCAAGTTAAGAGCACTCAGGTTGGCATCTGCTTTCTCTCTCCAGTTCTCCTGGGTCTACAACAAGAATGCCCCTTACTCAACAGCAGGTGCACTCTGCTGTGAGTCAAGACACCATGCTTCTTGGAAAAACCTTGTTTGTGGCTCCCACCACTGATTCGGACACATAACCCTCCCACCCCAATGCATGAGCAGCTAGTTCCATCGCTGTGTACGTCAGGTGGGAAGTACAAAGTTTGCATCCATCACAGTCTTCAGTGAATTTCTGACAGCTGGCGGCTGGAAAGGAGATGTACAGTTCTATCTTGACAGAGCTGTCCACCAAAGAGGTGCCACGAAAAAGACACAGCTGACCACCAAAGAGGTGCCACAAACACAGTGAAAGGAATACTTTTTTTTTCTTTTCTTTTCTTTTCTTTCTTTTTTTTTCTGAGACAGGGTTTCTCTGTAGCTTTGGAGCCTATCCTGAAACTAGCTCCATAGACCAGACTGGCCTAGAACTCACAGAGACCCGCCTGCCTCTGCCTCCCAAGTGCTGAGATTAAAGGTGTGTGCCGCCACCACCCGGCAAAAGAAAGACTTTTTAGGGCTCTTCATTCAGTGCTGGTGAAATGGCTCTCGGAGGATAGCGGTGGCACTTGCCACCAAGCCTGATGACCTGAGTTCAATCCCTGGGACTGGCAAGGTAAAGGGGGAGTGTCTACTCCTACAAGTTGTCTTCATGTGTGCAGTGTGGCCCGTGTAGATGTGAGGTACCCCCAACACACACACAAACAAAATATAAATAAAAAAAATAAGTTCAAATTAAATTCCTCTTGAAAGCTATAGCTATACCTTCAGTCAGAGAAGAGCGATCACGGCCCTTGTGCAGCATGAAAGAAGGCCTGGATTCCATGTGCACTGCAGCAGGGAAAGCAATCAAAGAAAAATGCAGACGGGGAGACAGCGCAGAGCACGCGCGCGTGTGCGCGCGCGCGCACACACACACACACACACACACACGGAGACAGTTCAGAGCGCACACACACACACACACACACGGAGACAGTTCAGAGCACACACACACACACACACACACACACACACACGGAGACAGTTCAGAGCACACACACACACACACGGAGACAGTTCAGAGCACACACACACACACACACACACACACACACGGAGACAGTTCAGAGCACACACACACACACCACACACCACACACACACACACACACACACACACACACACACACGGTGAGGACTTGTGTGGATGAGGTGGTATGTACATGTCATTCTGAAGTCTAAGGTACACCTTAGCTGTGCAGCTGGTTCCATGAGATATTTTCTCAAAGCAAAACAGGAAAAGCAAGGCTGAAAGGACGGCTCAGTGAGGGAGAGCACTGGCTGCTCGGCTAGAGCCCCGGGTCCAGTCCCCAGCCGCCACACGGAGCCCCACGGGGGTCTGTCATGCCCTTCCTGGTGTCACCTCACAGACATGGGGTACACCGACAGATGACTAAACACCCCTACACTAAGTAAATCTTAAAACAAACAAGCAAACAACCCAATAAGTCAGACAGGGCTGGCTAGCGAGACTGCCCGATAAGAGTGTCACAGCCCTTTAGAGGCCTTTCTCTCCAACATGGTACGTGCGAAGCTCCGCTTTTCTAACACCAAAACAGATTTCCTCCTCCCCTCGAGCTCCTCAGAGGACTAACTACACCCTGTGTGAGCCAGCACCACCCCAACCCTCCATTAGGGAGTCTAGACCTTTCTTTAAATTCTTCCTTACCACCTTCATCCCAGACAGCATTGTTCCGGTGCTCCCATGATTCCGATGTCACTGTCCTTCATCCCCCAAGGAGGGAGCAGAGCATGGAGGGCTTGCTGACAGAGCAGGGGGTCCGCAGCGCTTTTTCAGGGCTGGGCAAGACTCTGGTTGCAGAGGACAAGAGGAGCCGTGGAGACCTGTGGGGCATCCCTGGAGAGGAGGGGTCAAGCATGGTGTCCAGGCTTTATCCTGTGAGCGCCACTTGTTGCCACCAGATGACAAATGGGGAGGCGGAAACCTACATCGTGAATTCGGTGCCATCCGAGGAAAAATAGGCTAAATCGGCATTCATCCCTTGGGTCCATTCCAGGAAATATTTGTGAAAAGTTAGATGAAAAAAAAAAAAATACCACATGCAAACCCTAATTTTGCTATTATGTTCAATCCCCTATTTCTTTGCAGTTTCTGATTGGAAAATGTTTTCCTGATTTGGTCTTTGAGACTAGCATGTGACCTCTTAATTTAATTCTGGGGTTTACTTTTTCAGTCTGATTGTCATGGAAACTTTTTCCTATGGTACAGCGAAGTCTGGGGATGGTAGGACAGTCATAATTAGATTTTAGCCAATTAAGTTTCTTAGCTACCAAAAATCTGTAGTGGTTTGTAGCCACTAAAGTGCAAGCTGTGCTTACCCTGAGAACATCAGCCTGCTTGAGAGCTCTTCCTGGGTGTCTCTGGCATGGAAAGGACAGTTTCCCGGGATGCCTCAAGCAAGGCTGGGAATAACATCTGGAAACCCAATGCACCACCATACTCCTGCCCTCTCCTTCCTCAGCCAGGTCCACAGATAAGCCCCTGAGGTTGGTACCCAGCCAGTAAACCTCTGCCAGTGTCAACAGGACTAGAGACCTAAAACCTCGTGTTTTTAATTGATTTTTTAAATTTTCCTTTTTTTGAGATATGTATTCCTGGCTGTCCTGGAACTTGTTATGTAGACAAGGCTAGCTTCAAACTCACAGAGATCTACCTGCCCTGCCACCCAAGTTCTGGGGATAAAGGTGATAAAGGTGCACCACCACGCTGGAGTAACCTTGGGTTTTAAAACTTTTTTTTTTTTTTTTTTTTGAGCCTTGGTCTCCAGGATCTTAGTCCACTGTTGAGAACCAGGTAGCTGAGAACAGCATTGCATGTCTGATATTCTTGCCTTCACTCCCCAAGTGCCAGGATGACACGCTCACCTGTGTCATGTGGTGCAGGGAAGGGAGCCCAGGGCTTTGTACACGCCGGGCAAGCAACTGAGCAGCCTCCCATCCCTACCCTAATCTTCCCTTCACAGATCTGTGCTTTCTAACGGGGTCTTGCTATGGAGTCCAGGCTCCTGGCCCTCCTGCCTCTACTACCCAAGGGCTGAGATTCCAGTCTTGTGTTACCATGCTCATCTGAAGCCACTTTTAAAAGGTTTTTACCCATCTGTCACTCGCTTTGAGCTGGTAGAGAAAATGTTTCCCAGTTTCTTCAATTCTTCCTCCCAAAGAATGAGAAAACTCTGACTGTGGAAAGTGCCTTGTATTTGGGAACAGAAGCCAAATTAGGCAGGCCACTCAGATTTAGAGCACATCGTGCACTTTAGGTAACGTGCTGGAAACGAGGGTCACAGCTACTGTACACAACTGTACGGGTCCCTCACTGTGCAACACACACTGGCTGCAAATGGAATCACACCACCTGCTTTGCACAAGTGACAAGTGAGGACAGGTATTTCCCCCATGCTAGCGATCTTTATGTTAGCAACAAGAGAAAACCGGAAGTGGGTGGACGAGATGGCTTAGTAGCCGAATCATTTGCCTCCAAACCTTGCAACCCAATCGCTATACCTGGAACCCACATGGTAGAAGGAAACCAAACCCCTAAGGCCCTTTCACCTCCACATACAGGCCATGGTATGTGCATGTCCTGTCCCAATAGATAGTAGGTGGATGGATGGATGGATGATAGATAGATGGATAGTAGATAGATGGTGGATAGATAGATGATAGATAGATAGATAGATAGATAGATAGATAGATAGATAGATAGATAGATATGGAAGATAGGTAAGTGGTAGATAGATGATAGATGGTAGATAGATGATAGATAGATAGTATGTAGATGATAGATAGATGATAGATAGATAGATAGATAGATGGTAGATATGGTAGATAGGTGATAGATAGATAGATAGATAGATAGATAGTAGATAGATGATAGATAGATAGATAGATAGATAGATAGGTAGGTAGGTAGATAGATAGACAGACAGACAGACACATAGATAACTCAGTGGCCTAGGACTTACAGAGACAATCCTGATCTTCTATGCCTCATACCTGGTGGCCACTAGCACTGTAAAAACCTCCCAACAAACATAACAGAGCAAGTGCCAGAGACTGAAATAAAAACGGACACTGTGGTGTGCTCACCAATTTTCACATATAATTTCCATCTCCCCTGCCTAAAGAAGACGAATCACCCATCACCCCTTATCACAGGAATATAGTGGGGCTCAGTGAGTTTTAGGGAACTCTTGAGGTTCCTTTGACGGGATAGCTGGATGAGGGGTATCTGACCCTAAATGCCAGCTGTTCAGTTTTCCCAGTGATCTATTTCCTGGGGAAGAATGGTTGGGCTTGAATATTTGCAGTGTAAGGACTGAGCCCAGAGCCTTCTATACACTAGGCAAGCACTCAGCCACCGAGATTCCCCACACCATACCCAGCCAAGAACTTCTGGTTTATTATTATTATTATTATTATTATTATTATTATTATTATTATTATTATTAATTTTATATGTATGGGCAGAGAAACCCTATCTTTAAAAACCAAACAAAAACCAAAAACACTTCAGCCGTAATTCCCATCCAAGCATCGCCATCCTCGCAACAATGCACGGGTCTGAGTGAGTGTTTTGCCCTTACCATCAAATGTGCTTCAAAAGGACAGTCAGGTAAGGGGATGCTTAAAGAATTTGTTCAACGAGATCTCCTGAGCATATTGGGAGTGGGGGGCAGTGAGTGGAGAGGGAGCTAGGAGAAAGGGAAGCGGAGAAGAGGAAAGCACATGGGACTAGGAAGATTGAGTCAGGGGAGGAATAGAAGAGAGGAGAGAGGAGAGAGAGAGAGAGAGAGAGAGAGAGAGAGAGAGAGAGAGAGAGAGAGAGAGAGAGAGAGAGAGAGAGAGAGAGAGAGAGAGAGAGAGAGAGAGAGAGAGAGCATAGCTCCTTGGCAAAGCACACAAGAAAATCACTATTGCAACCAGCTTTGCGGACGGGCATCATGGCTGTCCAGCCAAGTCGCCTCAGCGTAATGTGTTGTTTCCCCAGAGAGAATCCAGTTAAAAGAAGTCTCACTCATACACAGATAACTTGAACTGGTGGATGTTGTAAGAAAAATGTTTCAGGTACCATGAAGGAGTGTCCTGGCCCAGGCTCAGCGTTCACACTCAGCTGAGATTACAGGAGTGCGCACCCTCGGAGCCGCTGGGCCCGGCGCCAGGGGCACGGTTTTGGAAGGGGCCTGGGTGGGGAGACCAGTGGCCCCTTAAGTGGCCCTGAGATCAGTCTGAAGTTTGCCATAGCAACAGCACGGAGGGGCATTTGAGCCCAGAAACGATTCAGATCTGGAGACCAAGGTGCACAGAGTCAAAGCCTGCTTGTCGGGCTTCTGGTGAAGCCTCTCCTTCCGGGTGGCGAGTCTTCATAAGCAGAAAGGGAGAGGATGAGAGCATAGAAGGGAGAAGGCTTGATCTCTCTTCCTTTCAGGGAGGAGACCTCCCTGGCTTCACCTGAGACAATGTGTACTTTCATTGTCCGGTGAAATGTATCACAGCATAGCCTATGCTGCCTAGGGCTTGACATGTTTCCTGGCTGGTCCTGAACAGCACAGCCTCCCGAGTGTTAGGATCACGGGGGTCTGGAACTTCCTGGGAATTCTGATGCTGTGCAAACATTAGTGTGTAATACTTCCCCTTTGTCATCCCAAACCACGCCCTCTCGCATTCTGCTTCCAAAAGTCTGACTCGTCCCACACGGTGGAATAATCTTTTTGTACACTGTGAATATGTGTTACTCTCATTGGTTTAATAAAGAGCTAATGGCCAGTAACTAGGCAGGAAGAGGTTGGGCAGGACTTGAACACAGGAAGAGAGTGCGGGAATGAAGAACGGCAGAGTCTCCAGGAGAAAGGTGAGAAGTCAGCCAGATGTGGCAGAGTCTCCAGGAGAAAGGTGAGAAGTCAGCCAGATGTGAGACGAGTTGGACACAGAAAACGGGGTACAGGTAATGAAGCCACAGGGCAGAAAGTAAATTAACAGAAATGGGTTAGTTTAAGTTCTAAGGGCTACGTAGAAGCAAGCCTAAGCTATCAGCCGAGTCTCTGTGCGGCTATTTGGGAGCTGGCTGGTGGGACAGAACGTTACAGCAACAATTCCAGTCTCCTTTCTAAAGTCCACAGTCTTAAGTCTCACCTGTCCCCGTGTGGACCCGAGATAATAAGGAGGGTAAGACACAAGCTAAGGGCACATTGCTCTCCGCTCTGAGCCCTCAATGTCACCTGTGCTTCCACGACAGGTAGTTAGTCCTGGTCCACAGAGAGAGCAGGGTGGGGGGAGGGTGCCTGGTGCTTGGCCGTGCATTTTGGGCAGCTGTTGGAGGTAGCAGGTCAGAGCCATGGTTGTCATTAACCGCACGAATGTCCTCACTCATGGGCCTCCTGGCCTCACCTTCTGTTCCCTTGGGAGAAATGCTTCTTCTGTTCTCCCCAAAGGACAGGCTGGCGATCCCACATCTTCTAATTCTGGTTCCTTTCTGTTGAATGCTCCTTCTTCAGTTTCTCTCTCCTGTTATGATCCATTAACAACAGCAGGGGGGCCCCAGTGACTTTAAGTATTTTCCTCAGGCGTCTCCTCTGCGGGGATGGGGAGGGATTGCTACAGGGCTTGCCGAGCACGCGTGCAGCCCAGCTCTGTAATCCCAGGACTGGGGAGGATCAGAGCTCAGAGAAAATTCTAAGGCTGCCTGAGATTCTGGGGGTGGGGAAGGGAAGGAGGGGGGAGGGGGAGGGGGGGAGAGAGAGACAGAGAGAGAGAGAGAGAGAGAGAGAGAGAGAGAGAGAGAGAGAGAGAGAGATATGTTCTTCACTGCTGAGTATCCTATTTCACTGCTTGCAAGATCTGCCTTCCATAACACAGTAGAACATAGTGCAGTCACTATCAGGAGAGTAGGGAGCCTTGAGTGAATTAAGTCCTGACCCTCGGTCGGCTCAGCCCATGGGCGTGGCAAGCTTTCCTCACAAGGAAAATCACAGAGGGACAGGCAAAGCCTTCCTCTGGTCCATGTTTGCACAGGAAATGTCCACCTTAGCTGCTTCCCAGGACCTTTGCAGCCTGCAGATTGCTCCCCTACTGCTCCTGCCCAGCCTGGCTGAACCTGCGTCCTTGTTCAGCTATGAACAATAAGGCTGCTGCCTCATTTACCTGTATGTAAGGACACTGCGTCCATGTTCAGCTGTATGCAATAACCCTGCACCCCTGCTCAGCTGTCTATAGTAATCACGCTGAGCTCCTGCCAGCCTCAGCGTCACCATCACAGAGCCCAGCACACCTAACCAGACTTTTCCGTTCATGTGTCAGTGTGTCTGTCTTTTCCTCGTTCCCTCTGAAAAGATGGGGACTTCCTCTTAAATTCTTCTCTTCTGAATCCTTAGCCAGAAATGCCTGCAAAGCCCTATTTACATCAGTTCTATTGAGGGAATCCAGACTAGACCCAAGGGGTTCGGAGGGGGAGGTACATTCCAGATTACCCTGGACTGTGCTCTGATGTTTTTTTCAATTTTATTTTATGTGTATGAGTATTTTACCCGCATGTGTGTATGTGTGCCGTGTGTGTAAAGGTGCCTGGAGAGGTTAGAAGAGGGTGTTGGACACAATGCAACCAGATGGTTGTAAGCCATCATATGGGTGCTGGGAACTGAACCCAGGTCTTCTGCAAAAGCAGCCAGTGCTCTTAACCACTGAGACATCTTTCCAGCCCCCTAAACCAAAGTTTTATTTGTTTATTTGTTTGTTTTTAATTTTCCACTCACAACCCTTTTCATCAGAGAAACTTTACATGACTCTAGGTATATAAAAAGTAGATGTGTATATCGCACCTTTACTGATAATAAACCATAAAGAATTTGTTAAAGTTTCATGCTTATTTACTTGTGTTTATATGTGTGGTGGGAGAAGTTAGACATGCACATTACATGTGTGGAATCAACAGACAACTTGAAGAATTAGTTCTCTTTTTCCACCAAACCCAGGTTGTCAGGCTTGAGGCAAGTGCCTTTACCAGCTGAGCCATCTTGCCAGCTCCCCCTCCCCAAATGTATTTAAGACAATGGGGGCTGGAGAGATGGCTCAGAGGTTAAGAGCACTGGCTGTTCTTTCAGAGGTCCTGAGTACAATTCCCAGCAACCACATGGCAGCTTATACCCATCTACAATGAGATCTGATGTTCTTTTCTGGCCTGCAGGCATGCATGCAGATAGAAATACTGTATTCAGCCCTGGATGTCCTGGAACTCACTTTGTAAACCAGGCTGACCTCAAATTCACAGAGATCTTCCTGCGTCTGCTTCCCGAGTGCTGGGGTTAAAGGCGTGTACTGCCTCTGATGCCACCACCACCCAACTGTGCATATTTATTTCTACATGAAGAATTAAGTCTTGGCTTCGGGAGACAGCTCAGTAATTAAGTATGCTTGTTGCTTTTCCAGAGGTCGGGTGCTTAATTCCCAGCACCCGTGTATCTTAACTCCAGTTCCAAGGGGTCTGGCGCCCCCTGCTGGCCTCTGTTCACACCTGCACGCACATAACGTACACTCACCCAGACACATTTACACACACAAAAATAACTCCTGGAATCCAGTTGCAGAGAGGGGGAGTGATGAATACAGGGGTCAAGCTAGACCAGGCTGGAGAAACCCACAGAGACAGCTGACCTGAGCACTGGGGGGTGGGGGTGGGGGGGCTCATGCACCCCAGTCTGATAGCTGGGAAACCAGCACAGGACCAACCCATAACCCCTGAATATGGTGTTAGTTAGGAGGACTGGACAGTCTATGGGACCTCTAATAGTAGATCAGTATTTATTCCTAGTATACGAATGGACTTTGGGATCCCATCCCACATAGAGAGATACTCTCTCAGCCTAGACACATGGGGGAGGGCCTAGGCCCTGCTCCAAATGATGTGACAGACTTTGAAGAAGACTCCCCACGGAAGGCCTCAACTTCCCTGAGGAGCAGAAAGGGAATGGGATGGGGGTTGGGAGAGGGACAGGGGAGGGGAGGAGGGGAGGGTGAAGAAACTGGAATTGACATGGAAAACAAGCTTGTTTCAAATTTAAATTTAAAAAAGTTATCATAAGAAAGTAATGAAATCTTGTCAAATGTTTGACCCTTCAGGACCCAGAGAGTCTTCAACATTTTTCAGAGTTGACTGATATTTTGATTTTATAGCCATCAGTGCTCAGAGGGCTGATTTACACAAACACACATGATAACAAAATGCCCTGAGTATGGTTAGAGCCATTTCAGAAACTTTTTGAAATTCTGTCCTAATCTCAAGTCAAAAGTTCATTAACAATGGTGGGGGAGGGGGTTTAGAAACTCCAATGAGGATTTTAAAAATCAAATAATCTAACAGACTATCCAAAGATATATTAATTTAATACTTACATGCTGAGCAATGCAGTTGGAAAATGCTGAATGTCTTTGCTTTTGGTAATGAGCAGTTATGTTGTTGCCACAGGAGTAGAAAGCTTTATGTGCATGATAGAAACACTGCAGCTCATAGCAGAAGATCTGAGTGTTTGACAGCGTGTTCTTTGGCACTGCATGCATGACAGCCTGTACATGTCATGTGTTTAGAACCAAGACTTCAGGAAGTCATGAGCTATATACAACACAGACAAGCTCTCACAGAAATGCTCTGGATTCATTGTGTGTTTGATTTTGAGTTTCTTTTTTGTAGCTACATCTTTTCACTGTTTTTACTGTTTTGTTTTAGTAAAAAGGTTTTACTGAAACTTTTACTGTTGCCAATTTCGTCAAAATGCAGCCCCCAAATGGGGCAGGGGTCACAACCCACAGTTTAAGGAGCCGTACTCTAGACCACTTGTAGCAAGCATCTAAAAACTCCCCTAGCTTCTACTCACCGTCCAGTCCCAAAGACCCTGGCGCATGTCAGGTAACTGTCCCAGGGACCCTTACTGCACAATACCAAAATCTGTATTCGTCAAGGAAGGCTCTCCAGAGAAAGACAAGCAACAGGACAGGAGGGTGGACGGACAGATGGATGGGCAGAGATGAGGTTGGCTAACAAAAGTATTTAGAATAACAAATGTGGACACAGGCAAGGCTTTAGTTTGAATTCAAGGCAGAGAGAGAGGGAGCATCATTGTTTCATCTCAAAGGCAGTGAGGCTAAAATCGTCTCTTACTCTTAGGAGGGTCCACTAGTGTTTTCACTGTTCTGTTCTGCTGACTGGGTGGCTCGATCCACCGACATACGTGCTGACCTCATACAGAAGTGTACCGGTTAGTGCTCCCATTGCCCTAATAAATACACGACCTTGGGAAGGAAAGGGATCACGTAGCCTCGAAGGTTGCAGTCCACCATTGAGGAGCGTCAGGCAGTAACTGCGGACAGGAGCAGAGGGGGAGGCCATGGAGGAACCCTGTCTATTGGCCTGCTCCTCATGGCTTGCTCATGCTTTGTGATACAACCCAGCACCACCTGTCCAGGGGTGGCGCCACCCACAGTGATGGGGCATCTACATCATCCTTAATCAGTGATGGGCTGTCTACATCATCGTTAATGAGAAAATCGCTCTACAAACTCTCCCGAGGGCATTTGATGGAGGAGGCATTTTCTCAGTTGAAGTTCTTCCCATGTGACTCTAGCCTGTGTTAGGTTGACAAACAACTAATCAGGACATGAAGTATGTCACAAGCACACACAGAACAATGTCTTGACTAAGTATCTGGGCACCCAATGGCCAGTCAGGGTGCTATATAAAATTAACTGTCCCAGTTCCCGGTCATGGCTTAGAGTCACAAGTCTGAACTGGAATCACCAGGGAGCTGTGGGGTTTTTGGTTTTTAATTTATTTTATTTTATGTTGTTGTTTTAATGCACCTCACTCTACCAGTTCTACCCAGGAAAGTCGCACATTCTCCTTCCAGTACAAAGCCCTCCTCAGGAGGATTTCAGGATGCCATGGGAGGCCAGACCTCAGCAAGCAAGGTTAGGACAGAGAAGCCACACAGGCACTGTGAGTGGCTCAGCTCCAGAGCCCCCATCAGCTACAACCGTCTCTCTCCCATGGGGCTGGGGGTACATAGTGGTAGCATTAAATTCCTGCAAGTGAAACAAATTTCCTGGCACCACACTCTTGTAGTCTCAGAACTTGGAAAGTTCTAGACCAGCCTGGACCACATAGTGAGCTTGAAACCAGAGCAAAGCAATGAAACTGTCTGGAAAAACGCTGCTGCTGACGACGACGACGACAAATCAAACCAATCCAAATCAAATTCCCCAGAGAGCAAGCACACACTGTTTGGGAAGACGGGAAGGCTGAACCACAAACACAAAACAGACTTCAAGTGTTTTAAAATATTTCTTAAATCTACATAGAAAAAATCATAAGGGCATCCCACCTACATCCTCACTGCCCAAACTGAAAGCGTACAGGCTTGACTGTCCAAATCAGAAACTCTGGATGAATATGGCGAGAAAACGTGACAAAACTGTGTCTGCTTAGCCTCCAAGGGGACCCAGCAGGACTGGGTTTTCCCTGCCTGGAGGTGCTAGCTGCTTCGCAGTCCTGAGCTGCACGGGACGGGATGGCAGTCTGGGGAGGAGTGGCCCCCGAGGATGGGAAGGCTGGGCCCCCCACCGTGCCCCGGGTCCCCGCCACCGCCCTGCTCCGGGGAGAAGCTGCAGATAGCCCAGGCGGCCGCTGCTCCCGCCTCCTCCCGCTCGCTCGCTCGGCCCTCAGGGCCCTCGGGTTCAATGAGGATTACATCATGCCGCAAGTATGCGGGGCAGCCTGAGAATCAAAGCCGGCGCTGGGCGGCTGGTTAACTGCCCCGCGCCTGAAACCCATCCTTCCCGCCCCCTCCCGCGCCCTCTCCCCACCCCGGCCCGCTGCTTTTCGTACCATTAAGGGTAGCATTCTGGGGGAGAGGAAAATCTGATCAAAACTGCGCGCCGCCACCGACAGATTCTCTATGGATTCTATAGAGGCCACCTGAATGATTTCCCTAATTAATGGATGACATCTTTGGCTGAAGGAGAGGCGATGGATTCGACTCTGTCTTCGTCTTTGTTAACCTTCTAATTAACTTTCGTAGGTCACCCAGGTCTCCCAAACCTAAAAAGTGAAGAGGCCCATTGTGCCTGGAGCAGTAAACTTACTTTTGCTGGTAAAAGGGAGACCGATTATAGGCTGAGAAAAATAACTCCATTTAAAAGCTTTGTGGCTGCAGAGAATACATAGCCCCCCCCCTCGGAAAAGAATTGAAACACCTTTTATACCAATATTTCTATGCATAATAAAAACAAATTAGCAAAAACGCATCTAAATTCAGCAGCACTTTCAAATCACCTTTTTTGGAATGTAAGCCTCTGCAAGCCAACAAAGGGGAGTTGGGTTTAGTGAAAGAATTACAACTGCAGCAGCTCCCAGCCTTTATGAGGAGGGACTGCAAGACTGGCCAGCCAGGGGCTGGGTACTTCGGAGTCACCTCCCCAGGAAACGCTCCAAACGTGCCACCCTTGCTGAGGCTGCCTTCTGACTCGCCTGTCCCAGCAGGCTAGTGGGACTTTTTCTGATACCGGGTTGAGCTTTCACGGTTTTGTTCTGTTCTCTTTGAGATAGGTCTGTTTAGGCTGGCCTGGAATGCCTGGGCATCCTCCTGCCTCCGCCTCTCCGTAGCTGGGCAATGGGCATGGCCACACAGCCTCCTCTCCAGCAGGGTGGGCGGCTTCCACCCTACCAGAAATAGTTTGAACAGCGTGGGTGAAGAGCAGGCCATACTGAGTGCCGGACAAGAAGATGAAACGGAACTGTGAACACAGGTAATGGGGGGGGGGGAGGCGCAGTGATTTACCCGCCAACCACACATGCGCAGACCCCCAGTTTGTTCTCCAGAGGGATTGAAAGACAGAGAAAGGAAGGAATCGTTTTTCTTCACATGCACCAAAGTTTTACACAATTGAAGTTTGTGTCTAAAACAACAACAAAACACTCAACACTACATCATGACTGTCTTCTGAAACACAGGGGCTGGAGCGATGTCTCAGTGGTTGAGATATTTGTTCTTGCCTAGGACCTTGGGTCGGAGGACCTGGGTTGGTTTCTAGCACCCAGGACGAACCATTGGTTCCTCCAGCTTTCTTCTGATCTTCAAGGGCACCAGCCGTGCAGGCAGGCAAAGCACCCACCCACACACGTAAAACAAAACAAACCCAGAGAGAAAACATACGGGCTGGTAAGACTGCTCATCACGTAAAGTCACCAAGCCTGGGCAAGCTAAGTTGGATCTTCAGAGGAAGCCCGTGGGGACAGAGCCGAGCCCCGATTGCTTCCATCTGACCACACTCGCACTGTGCAATAGGACAGACAACTAAGAAATAACTGTAGTATGGGGCGGCGGTCCCGGGTTTCCTCCGGACCGAAAGCCTGGCCCTGGAAGCAGGACCGCGATATAATCCCGGTACCTGAGCTAGCTTGTTCGAGCACATTCTCTATGGTGGGATGCCGTGCTCAGTCTTATCGCTTAGGAGAGGGGCCTGGTCCTGCCCCAACCTACTGTGCCAGACTGTGTTGACCGCTCATGGGAGCCCTTACCCATGAGGAGGAGTGGACTGGGGTGGGATGGGGGAGGTGAGGGAGGGTGGGCGGAGCCAAGGGAGTGGGAGGAGGGATAGGAGGGATAACTGTGGTAAAATAAAACCAAATATATTTAAAAAATAGAAAAAAATAAAAGTAACTAGGCAGTGGTAGCACATGCATTTAATCTCAGCAGAGGCAGAAGGATTTCTGTGAGTTTGAGGCCAGCCTAGTCTATAGTGCAAGTTCCAGGATAGCCAGGGCAACACAGAGAACCCCAGTCTCAAAACAAAACAACAACAAAACCAACCAACAACCAAACAAACAAAAGAAATAGGAAATAAATGTAAAAATTTTTAAATTCTTTTTACAAACAGGAGCATGCCCCTTTTGGAATCCCACCCACAAGCCTGTACTTATAAGGTAAGCGGCAAGTCAAAGACCTATATACTGCAGTGGGAGTTTAAATGTCTATCTCCCTGTGGGTGGCTAGAACCCACTATCTCAATGCACACATACAAAGTTAGGGATTCAGCCTAGTTAAAATGGTAGCAGTCATGAGATCTTGGGTTCCATCCACAACATTGGGGGAAAAGTACAACCAATAAAGTAACTGTATTTTCACATGGCCAAATAGTATATGCATTAATTATTCTTTCTAGAATTGTTCATAAGCATGAAATTAAGTATCTACCAATAGGAGTTTGGTTAAGAAAACATAATATCTCAGTAGACTGAATGAACCGAGGGTTGAGGGTACAGTTAGCTCAACGGCAGGGTGCTTGCCTAGCTTATGTCAGACCCTTGAGTCAATGCCAGCATTGCCATAAATAGGCAAATAGATGAGTAGGTGGATTAGGTTATGTAGGTAGGAAGGGCAGAGATTTTGAAGATCTCAAGTTCGAGGACAGCTTGAGCTACACAGCATAAACACCGTGTCTAATTAAATAGATAGAAGAGGACGTAGGAGATGCTCCACGGGCAAAGGGCTTGCTGTCTGAGCACGGAGAAATGAGACCCAGTCCCCAGCACCAACATAAAGCAGGGTGCAGCAATGCACAGCTGTAAGCCCCAGGCTACCGAGCAAGCTAGGGGCTACTGTGAAAGCCCAGGGCTACCATGAAAGCTAGGGGGCAGGCGCAGGGGGCAGGCGCAGGGGGCAGGCGCAGGGGCTTCCTGGAAGTGATCTGGGGCAGCCAGCCTGCCTTATGTAGAGTAAACAAGAGACCTTGTTTCAGGCAGATGGAAGGCAAGGGATGCACACCTGATGTTGTTGTCGGACCTACACACATGTCCACACATGCGCACAGAAACACACATACATACATACAGACACACAGAGAGACTCACACGCACATACACACACACACACACACACACATACAGACACACACACACATACACATACACACATACACACACACACACAGACTCACACGCACATACACACACACACATACAGACACACACACATACAGACACACACACACATACAGACACACACAGAGAGACTCACACACACACACATACACACACACACATACAGACACACACACACATACAGACACACACAGAGAGACACACACACACACATACACACACACACATACACACACACACATACAGACACACACATACACATACACATACACACACACACGCACATACACACACACACACACACACATACAGACACACACATACACATACACATACACACACACACGCACATACACACACACACACACACACACACACACACACACACACACAAATCATGGAATCAACCTTTTAAAAAGGGAACATGGTTACCAGTCTCCAATGGGTCTATGCATAGCTCAGCACAATTCAAAGATGGCCCAATCTTAAGTACCTGTCAATGTCATATGTATAAGTAATTTGTATTGGGCTTTTCAAAGTATGCCTAGAATATAAGACTTCTAAAATGGAAGGCACATAGTCATTTTCTCTCTCAAATCTTTAACAATTTTAAATGAAAACAAAATAGTGCATTCTCTGATTTAATTTTTCAAAAATTAAACCCAGCTAACCATTAAGTCTGCATAAATACAACAGTGACCACCTTGGTCAGCATGTGTGAGGCCAGGTGCTTTGGACTTTGGAAGGGGTGATGGGGCTAGGCTGCACCTCGCCTAGCATTTGAGACAGGCAAAGAAAGAGATTGAAAAAACAAAAAGAATAGACATCAGTTAAGATCTTGTGTTATGCAAATTCTTCTCGCCCACTGGGGCCTGATTCACTTGTATCAATCATTCTGAGTGATTCACCCTCCTCCAGCTATTGTAAGTGATTGAACTAAACCTGGGCAAATATTATTTTCCCTTGTCCCGTCATCAAATCTGTCTGTCTAGATGGAGCTGGGAGTTAGTAGGTTGGGCCATGGGAAATTAGTGTTGTGTCAATGGTACAAGGGAAGCAATTTTGAGACACCACCTAATCCTTCCTTCTCGGGATGCTTATCCTGTACTGAAGACACTGTGGGTTGCCTGGGCCAGTGTCCCTTTCCCCTCCTCTGCTAGCAGAGCAGTCATTCAGCTCCCATTTAAGGAGGAGGCACATCTTACTTCAGAGTTAGGGAATTCCTATTTCTTTTACCCATGACTGAATTAGACTAGATTTGAGCATGCCTGTAGTTCTTGGCCACTGAGATGTAAGTAAGGAACAGCAGAAGTTCCTAGGAGAGATTTTTCCTCCCACTGGACATCGTCTGGTCCAGCTGGGTTGACCAGAACTCCAGTTCTATGACAGAGCTGTAAACACACAAACAAAAGTGTGTGCAGTGAGATGCCACAGTGAAGGAAGGAACTTGGATCTCAGTGACGCTGTGGTGTCTCTGCATTGAACAGCTCTGAGCCTGGACGTCTCACCACGTAAAATAATAGGTTTCCTTATTGTTCACGCCATTTTGAGTTGTTTTTCTATTACATTTGAAATGTCTGTGACAAGTCTGACAAGTGCCTCCATATGCTGAGCAGTGTGACACCCAGGGAGTATATGCAAAAACCTCTCAAGTGTCCGTACAGACCTCCTCTGGTCAAGACAGTTTTAGGTCAGAAAAAGCAATGCCTTAGGGGTACAGAGATGAGCAAGTATGGTGGCTCACAACCATCTGTAACTCCAGTAAGTATGGTGGCTCACAACCATCTGTAACTCCAGTAAGTATGGTGGCTCACAACCATCTGTAACTCCAGTAAGTATGGTGGCTCACAACCATCTGTAACTCCAGTTCTGGGGAACCCAAGGCTCTCTTCTGAACTCCCTGGGTACCTGGCACTCACGTGATGGACAGGCAAAATACCCACGCACATAAAATAAAATGAGAAAAAGTAAGTAAGCAAATGCCATTGGCCACTGGGAAACATAAATGATTACACATCGTTACCATGCAGAAGATGGGCAATAGCCAGTGTTGGCCATAGGCAACCTTGGCCTGCTCACACTTTGTTACTTGAAAATGGAAAATGGTGTGGTCACTTTGAATATAGTTTGGTCATTTCCCCAGAAAGGTAAACAAGGGGTTTTCTAGGACCCCAGCAGTACGCCCAAGAGAATTAAAAAGTACACCCAGAAATCTGTCAAGAATTTTTAATGGAGCTCTGTCCTAAATAGTGAAAGCATGCAAAGAAGGCTGAAGATGGAGTTCATCTGTAAGGCGCTGGCCTGCCTGCCTGCCACATACAAAGCCCTACAAACAACCTTCAACACTAATTCTTTTAAAGTTGGGGCACTATGGGCTGAAGAGACAGCTCATCATTAAGAGCTAATACCTCCCAGCAGCCACATTGGTGCCTCGAAACTGCCTGTACCTCTCCTAGCTTCCAAGGACATCCCTCTGCCCCCAACACATGCATGCTCACACAGACACACACATAATACACAAGAGGGAAAGGATTTGGGGTCAGGCGTGATGGCCCATGCCCTCAGGGGGCAGAAGCAAATGGGTATCTGGGAGTCCAAGACAAGTCTTGTCTTCATAGCACATTCTAGGCCAGGCAGGGCTACAAAGAGAAACCCTGACGCAAAATAAACCTTTTAACGATTTTTAAGGTGATGGCTCAAAAGATGGCGTGATAATTAGCACTGGATGTGGCTTGGTTGATAGAGTTCTTGCCTTGTGTGGAGGAAGCCCTGAAGTAATCCCCAGCATGTACAGACTGGGCACAGGGGGCTGTGTAGAAAAGAATAAAAGCAAGGTACGACTAAGAGCCAGGCTTTAAAAAGATTTATGGCCAACTTAGTAAAAGAATGCTTTGTTTTGGATTTTGACAGCCACGGTAGTGTGTGCCTGCAATTCCAGCGGTCTGGGAGGCTGCAAGAGCAGAATTATCACTCTGAAGCCAGGCAGAACAACACAGAGAGACCCCATCTCATAAAGAAAAAAACAAAAACAAAAACAAAAACAAAACCAAACAAAGTGTGGCTTAGGGGAAAAGACCTTACCTAGTGTGTGCCAGTCCCTGGGTTTTATCCCCAACACACACACATACACACTCACACACTCAAACTCACACTCACACTCGCACACATTCACTCACACTCACACTCACACACACTCACTCACATATTCACACTCACTTACACACATACTCACACACTCACACACTCACACACTCACACTCACTTACACACACACTCACACACTCACACTCACACACTCACACTCACACACTCACACAATCATACACACTCACACACTCACACATACACACTCTCACACACACTCACACTCACACACACTCACACAAGTGTGTAGTCATTTCAGCAAACATGAACAAAAAGATTTGATTCCTCAGCAGACTATATGTCTTATAAAATTAATGTTCATCTCTGTCTTGGGACAAGAATTCTGCACATTTCATGCATTGCCTTTTTGTTTTGTTTTGTTCTTCAAAGTAGGGTTTCTCTGTGTAGCCCTGGCCATCTTGAAACTCACTTTATAGACCACACTGGTCTGGAACTCACAGAGATTCACGTGTCTCTGCCTCCCAAGTGCTGGAATCAAAAGCCTGCACCCCTACCGCTCATATGTTATACATTTTGTACCGTAGTTGAACGGATGGGCCTTCACATACCTTAACAGGCACCTGGTTCAATCTCTAACACCAGCCCACATTCTCATTATCTGTTTTCTTCCAGGGAGGGTGTGAGGGTTCCTGTACCATAGCTAAAGCTCTGCACTGTTCCCAGAACACAAGAGTAGATAAGAGGCCAGGCAAGGCCCACACCTAGAGTCCCGGCACTCAGGAGGCAGAGACAAGAAGATCTCTGTGAGTTGGAGGCCAGCTTAGTCTACATATCAAGTTCCAGGCTAGCCAGAGCTACACAAGGCCCTGTCTCAAAACAAAACAGAAAACACCTTGTCATATTATGCCTGGGATTTTATATGTACTCATCACAAGTGACAGAAATTCTTACCACCAGTTAGCAAATGCAGACACAGGCATTGTTTTAAAGCCAGACACTCGTAGGCTGGGCATACTGGCAAATGCTTTTAGTGCCAGTACTCGGGAGGCAGAGGCAGACAGATGTCTCAGAGCTTGAGGCTATCCTGGTCTACATATCAAGTCCCAGGCCAGACAAACCTCCCTCCCTCCCTCCCCTCTCGCTGTACTTGCTTTATTACACAATTTTTATATGAATGCTTTTTGCCTGCGTGTGTCTCTGTACCACTTTTGGGCAGTGCCTGCCTGGAAGAGGGCACTGGATTCTAGAACCAGAGGGCACTGGATTCTAGAACCAGACATGAAGCGGTTTTGGCCTGCTACCTGGGTGCTGGGAACTGAACTCCAGTGTTCTGGAAAGGTCTCCAGTCTCTTAACCACTGAGTCATCTCTCCAGCCCCAATTATTATACAATTTTATAAAGGCATTAGCAACTTTCAGATCTTGATACAAAAAAACATGTTTGGAAATTCAAATTCATTCTTGAAGAATCTGAAGGTTTCTTAACAGTTCACAAGTTGGTGAGAATATATACACCATCAGATTTAATTTTTGTAAATAATTTAGTCTGCAGTGTCGTTTCCCCAGTGCCTAACTCTATTAATTACTGTTTAAAATATTAAAGCCTGGGCCAATGAGAAGGCTTAGGGGGTAAAGGTGCCTGATGGCAAGCCTGAAGACTGAGTTTGGTTTCCAGGGTATACATGGCAGAAAGGAAAGAGGGCCATACAGGAGTACTGTGGCATGCCTGTGGGTGACGGCACCCCCCCACATCAAATGAATGAGTGATTGAATGAATGAATGAATTTTAAAAGTATTTAAAACTAAAATACTAAGCTCTTTAAGGAAGATGTCCTTTAAAACACTGCTATGTTAAAAACTACACTACTCAAGATACTTACTGTAATCCCTGGAATATAAACTGCTAATTGAACTATTGCAACACTGTCAATTTCAAATGGAGTAACTGGCAGTAATTAGAGCTGGATATTGAACAATAATGAAAAATATACAGATTATAAGAGAATGTTTAGAATAAAAATGAGATAAATTTATAATAATCATACTGACAATTCTGTTTGAGTTTGAAACCAGCAGGACAACGGAATCTGTAGGAGTTAGCTGAGAACAATCTTTAGATTGGGTAACTCTGTTTCTTTATTGTACACAGGTTGGGTAACTCTGTTTCTTTATTGTATACAGATTGGGTAACTCTGTTTCTTTATTGTAGAATTACTTCTTAGTTCATGAGTCTTTAGCTTGGGTCCCCAAAGTGAGGCAGCCTGTGTTAAATAATTTTGGTTGTCAACTTGACACACCTGGCAAGAAAGACTCTCAACTGTGAAACTGACTCCATGAGATTGGCTGGTGGCCACATCTATGGATCATTTTTTTAGTTGCTGATTGACGTAGGAGAGCCCAGCCCACTGTGGTGGTATCATCCTTAGGCAGGTGGGCCTGGCTGTATTAGGATGGTAGCTAAAGTGAGCCTGGGAACAAGCCAGTAATCAGCACCCTTCCATGGTCTCCGCTTTGGGCTCCTGCCCTGGCTTCCCTGCTAATGAACTGCAGCCAGTAAGATAAAATAAGCCATTTATTTCCTCTGCAACTTGTGTTTGATCAGAGTTGTCTATCACAGCAACACTGCAGGAGCTAAACAGGACACAGGCTCATATATTAACCAGAACACAGGCTCACATACTAACCAGACAGAACATAAGCTCACATACAGAATACAGGCTCACATGCTAACCAGAACACAGGCTCACAATACTAACTAGAACACAGGCTTACATGCTAACCAGGACACAGGCTCACATGCTAACCAGGACACAGACTCACATGCTAACCAGGACACAGGCTCACAATACTAACTAGAACACAGGCTTACATGCTAACCAGGACACAGGCTCACATGCTAACCAGGACACAGACTCACATGCTAACCAGGACACAGACTCACATGCTAACCAGGACACAGGCTCACAATACTAACCAGAACCAGGCTCACATACTTAGACGGAGAGCTTCAACTTCAAACAGAGTAAGGGTCGCTACCCTTCACTGGTCACGATTGTCTGTGAAGCAAACCCTTCTTTTTTAGCAACTGGGATGTAATGGCCTGGATAATGTGACAAAGTAGACTTAACTCTACCTAAATCATTCGTGTTTTCAATATGTCCATTTACTGTGAGTCATTGGAGATGGCAATTTGTGTTTCTGGTGTTGG
Organism: Cricetiscus sungorus; assembly: GCA_030556225.1. Lineage (NCBI taxonomy): Eukaryota > Metazoa > Chordata > Mammalia > Rodentia > Cricetidae > Cricetiscus > Cricetiscus sungorus. Next base: position 2,792,344 of record JANBXA010000731.1, read on the forward strand.
AATCAGGATGGAATCTTTTAGAGGTTTTGTCGTTTCCAGTGTTAATGTCTCTTGCATGAACATAGCATGACACAGACAAAAAAGAAAAAGAAACTTTAAGAAGTTTAAACCAAACAGGCGGTAGTGGCACTGGGGAGGCAGCGACAGGTGGATCTCTGTGAATTCAAGGCCAGTCTGGCCTCTAGTTGCAGGCAATCTGACGCCCTCACACAGACATGCATGCAGGGAAGCACCAATGCACATAAAATAAATAAATCAATAGCTCAAAATAATAAAAATATTTAAATCAAAATAGCAAGATTGATAAATAGTCAAAAAGCTACTGAAAATTTGTTTCAGTGAAAATATTGGCACGGAAAGAAGTAATATTGAATCTAAATCATAGATTCGGTACAAATAAAGAGTTTTAAAAGTTTCAAACATTGCCAGCTGCCGTTTCACCGCACTGTCGCTCTCTCTTGCTATGTATTCCCTCTTACGAGCTTACAAATGTACTTTCTCGGAGTGTAAAACTTCTTACCTTCATAAATGTAACACTTAACTGCATGGCTCAGATTGAGCCAGCAGCTGTGTGAGAAGAGGCAGAGTGCGCCCAAGGCCCAAGCTCGGTCCCCGTGTCACTCAGAGAAGAGCTTCAGCAGCAGAGCGGCTCGCTAACAGGGCTTTGAGGAGAGAGCCCAGAGAATGCAGGAGTATGAGTCCCCTCCATGGTGAGGATGAGTGGTGTAGGAACCACCACCACCGCTTCAGGAGATGGGGCAGGCGTGACAGAGAGAAAAGTTCTTCCAGGTGGGGCCGTTGGTGTCTCCATGTTTGACCTAGAGTGTTCCTACTCATGCTCAGGAAGGAGCGAGAGGTGTGGCGAGCAGAGAGACCAGGAAGTCTGTGTTCACACCATAACTGTCACCTCACCCTACCTGGCAGAGGACAGAAAACAGAAGGGCATTTGCACCAACAGGCAGTGCGTGCAGAGCCAGAAGAGGCTGTCAGGTCTGTCAGGACTGGAGTCACAGAAGGTAGTAAGCCATCTGTGGGCTATCGGAATCCAACCTGGGTCCTATGAAGAGCTGCCAGGGCTGTTACCTGCTGAGCCTAGAACTCACAGAGACAGGCCCGCCTCTGCCTCCCGAGGGCTGGGATTACAGGAGTGTGCCACCACGCCTGGCTCATGGTGACATTTACAGTTAACTTAAGCAAATGTAAGTGCAGTGAGGGAATACTCCTGGAGTTGCATCTTGCCGTCTCTGGTCATGTGAAAAGGGCCGAGTAATTTTTAGGCGTTGCCTTTCCCACAGAGATAGGACATTTTCTTACGTTCTTGATTTTAAGCGTATTTACTTATCATCATCATAGTTTATGTAATTTGTTAGAAGGCTGCCTCGTGGTAAGAACATTTTGCACTCTGTTCCTTTCATAGTTTATTGCAAGCTCAAGCTTTTTCATGCAGGCTCCCATGGTGCCTTTGGATGTGGACAACACTTGAACATTTAAAGAGACTTTGCAGCAGAACAGTCTTGAGGATAACAGGGTACCCCCACTGTGGGGGTGAGTCTCATCCTTTCAAGCCCTTTAGGGAAGTGACTGACATATGACAGGAAATTAGAAGGTAAAGTGGGACAGGGAAGGAGAATGGTGGGAAGAGAGGGGACATTAACATTAGGGGGAGAAGAAAAAGGGGGTGGCACAGGGGAGGGGCAAGTGTGTCAACAAAAATGATCCTTAAGGACATCAAATGCTGACATTTTAGCCAAGTGTGGTGGTACACGCCTATAATCCTAGCACTGAGAACGGGGAGGATATAGGACGGAGAGTTCAAGACCAGGCAGGACCATAAAGCAAAAACCCCCCCCCACATAAACAAAGGCATTATTAGGTAACAAACACAAGTGCGGCTGGCTTCATAAAACAACATAGGAATGTAACAAGAGTCCGGAGTCAGACATTAGGGCGTGAAGGCTGAAAGATCACAGAAGCAGAGCCGCAGCCACCCGAGCTCTCACCTCTACAAGACCTCAGCCTCTATAGGAGCTCATGAATGTTAGTGAGGAGGGTCAGCAAGAGAGCTCGTTGGGTAGATTGTTTGTTGTGCAAGCCTGGGGCCCTGGGTTGGATTCCCAGAACCCATAAATATGCAGAAGAGATTTGACCCTGAAAGACCAAAAGTAGAGTTAAGGAAGCCCCCACTTGAAATGAAGGACAGTCTGACCTGGAAGGCTAACCCAGGCCACTATCGGTTCCCTGGAATTTGCTAACTACCAGCAACTTTCCCTCACAAGGCCCTAAGATAGCCAGATACCAAGTCAGCAGGTGGTAAATAGGGTCCTTTAGAAACAAAGAGTTAGCTGCAACTCCTGTTTGCCCAGACAAGATTAATTAGCACACCCCGAGGCCCTAAGGTCTGCTGACCCGAACAGTGAGACCATCGGCCTCAAGGGGAGAACCCATGACTGCTCAGTACTCAATGGACAGGGGGTCACAGCCCCACCCTAAGCTTGTGGTTTTTTCCTTTAAAAGTACCCACGCCCAGAAAATGTTGCTTCTCTAGCCTGCGTGCTGATGGAGCCCCTTTGCGCAAACGTTTCCCGTTCATTAAAACCTCTTGCCTGTTGCATCAACTGGACTGGACACTTAGTTCTTGGGGGTACCGACCGAAACGGGGAGACTCCTCATTCTGAGGGTCTTACAACCTCACAAGTTGTCTTCTGACCTCCACAGGGATATCAATATCACAGTACGTGTGCCCCCAACACGACCACGACGACGACGATGATGATGGTAAAAGCAAGTCGTGGCTGGAGAGATGGCTCAGCAGTTAGGAGCTTGTATCACTCTTTTAGAAGACTTGGGTTCTGTTCCCACCACCCACATGGCAGCTCTCAACCACCCCTAATTCAAGTTTCAAGGGACACTAAGTCCACTTCCAGCCTCTGAGGTCACCAACACACACATGGCACGCCACATGCATGTAGGCAAACACGTATACATAGAAAATAAAGCATTAGCAAGAAACAGTCTGTAAGAAGCATTTCATAAGCTCTGCAATGAAAGCCAGGCGGTGGTGGTTTGCACCTTTAATCCCAGCATTGGGGAGGCAGAGGCAGGCAGATCTCTGTGAGTTCGAGACCAGCCTGGTTTACAAGAGCGAGTTCCAGGACAGGGTCCAAAGCCACACAGAGAAACCCTGTCTCAAAAAACAAAAAAGAAGACAAAAAAAAAAAAAAAAAAAAGAAAAGAAAAAGAAATAAAGAAAGAAAAGCTCTGAAATTGATCTAAATAACACTCCAGAGGAGAGTAAAAAGACAAATGATTAATCTTTAAAATGGAAGTCATTTTCCATTTAGACAGAAGAGAAAATTAGTGAACTGGAAACAGGTAGTCACTTGCCAGGATACAGTTCAGAAACAAGCAGTGCAAGAACATTTTCCAGAAAGCAGTCTAGACATAGTGTTAAAATGGGAAAAAGATGTTGAGTTTGATCTAATCGGATCCAGGAATGGTAAGCTGGAGAGATGTCGCAAAAGAGGTAACAGCTGACACTTTGCCAGTGGCTGAAGACACCAGTGTAGTGAGGTATTCACCCCATGCCCCCACGTTGCGCTGACACTGCGTGCAGAGCGGTCTCTGCTCCTACGGTCTCAGTAATTTACACAAAGCTTGATTTTATTCTTCTATTTACACATAAGTTCTCAGATGCATGAGCACGGGCACTCACCAAGCAGAGGGAACCTGAACTCAGCACACGAGTGCCGTGTGTGTGTGTGTGTGTGAGTGTGTGTGTGTGTGCGTGTGTGTGTGTGTGCGTGTGTGTGCGTGTGCATGCATGTGTGTGTGCACGCGTGTGTGTGCGTGCAGAAAATATAATAGTATATAAATATTAATAAATAAAAATTAAGAACAAAACAGGTATGGTGGCACACGCCTGTAGTCTCAGCACTCAGGAGGCAGAGACAGGCAGATCTCGGTGAGTTTGAGAACAGCCTAATCTACAGAGAGAGAGTTTCAGGACAGCCAGGGCTACGTGGTGAGGACCTAGCTCAAATAAAATAACAAAAACAAGACAAAAAGACCAATTCAGCAAGGAAAGAGTTGACTAATTCTATGAGACAGAAACAGGAGGAGAAGCAGCAGGAAGAGGAGTAGCTGGGGGAGGGAAACTAAAGAAGCAGGAGGGAGAGGAGTAGCTGGGGAGGAGAACTAGAAGAGAAGCAGCAGGAAGAGGAGTAGCTGGGGAGGGAAACTAGAGAAGCAGCAGGAAGAGGAGTAGCTGGGGAGGGAAACTAAAGAAGCAGCAGGAAGAGGAGTAGCTGGGGAGGGAAACTAGAGAAGCAGCAGGAAGAGGAGTAGCTGGGGAGGGAAACTAGAGAAGCAGCAGGAAGAGGAGTAGCTGGGGAGGGAAACTAGAGAAGCGGCAGGAAGAAGAGTAGCTGGGGAGGGAAACTAGAGAAGCAGCAGGAAGAGGAGTCGCTGGGGAGGGAAACTAGAGAAGCGGCAGGAAGAGGAGTAGCTGGGGAGGGAAACTAGAGAAGCAGCAGGAAGAGGAGTCGCTGGGGAGGGAAACTAGAGAAGCGGCAGGAAGAGGAGTAGCTGGGGAGGGAAACTAGAGAAGCGGCAGGAAGAGGAGTGGCTGGGGGAGGTGGTGGACCAGGAAGAGGAAGGGCAGCTGGAGAAGGCAGAACCCCGATGGGCACTAACAGTAGTGGAGATTAATCAGTTGTGTCAAACCCCCACAGTGGACATCTATCTATACCACAAAGAGAATGGCGACACCACATGGTGGGAATCGCCCCAGTTAACTTGATGCTGATATTAAACCTATTGGGGGAACAAGACCCACTGAAGGCAATATAATGTTTGCTTCTTTTCATATAACGTTGATGAGAAGTAAACTTCACAGTGTCTTGGGGATGTGTGTGTAAATATAATTATAACGCGAGCAGCGGGGTGGTGCCGGCCCGAAGGGGCCTCCTTGTGGGCACTGGCATGCTCATTTTAACATGACTCGGCGATGTGAGCATGCGTTTCATTTCAACGGCCCCTCTCATTACTTTAACGGGCAGATATTCAGGAAGTACTTCATTATCTGACACATTTCAGTATCAGCTGTTAAATCTATCTTGTTTCAATGATCTTGGCTAGTGTGCCGAGGCTCTGACTGTCCTTGCGGCTCGTCACTATGGTGTTCCAGACCTGATGCTGTGCCTGCCCCTCCCCCACCATTTCTGTACACCTCTGCCAACCTGGGCCTGAGCTTCGAAGACCCGCCCCTTCCTTGCCTGCAGGGTTCACCTCTGAGGACCTTCTAATGATATCCACACCGAGTAACTCCAAAGTAATGTTTCTTTCTTTCTTTTTTTTTTCCTAAAAGACAAAGTAGTTCAGACTTGGTTTGAATGATAACTAAGGAAGGCTGGAGAGACGGAGTAACTGTTAGGGGCAGGCGCTACAGCAGGCGTGGCCGCTCACCCTTTGACCCCGGTACTTGAGAGGCAGAGGTATGAGCTGGAGGCCAGCCTGGTCTACACAGCGAGTTCCAGGTCAGCCTGGTCTATAAGAGAAACCCTGTCTTGGAAACAAACAAGGAAAACAGAAGAGCAGACTTGAGTTAGATCCCAGCACCCATTTCAGGTGGCTTGAAACTGCCTGTAACCCCAGCTCCACGACTGATCTGCCGCCTCTGTCCTCCAGTGCACACAGACCCGCACACATTTACATAAGTAAAAATAATTAAACAGGGCTGGAGATACGGCTCAGAGCCTAAGAGCATTGACTGCTCTTCCAGAGGTCCTGAGTTCAATTCCCAGCACCCCACGTGGTGGCTCACAGCCATCTGTAATGAGATTTGGTGCCCTCTTCTGGGACACATGTAGGCAGAAGACTGTGTATATAATAAACAAATAAATGTTTTTTAAAAAATAATAAAATAAATATTTTAAAAATGGAAAAAATGTCAACCAGGGAGTGACAGAAAGGCCCTGTATGTCAGTTACCCTCAGTGTGACCGAACCTCTCCAAACTCCCTCGCTCTGCATGCCTGCACCTGTAAAATAAGCTAGTCCACTGCTGGGCTTGAACCTCCTGTGAGAAGCCGGTACACACTATCTAATGCACACACCACTGCAGTTTGGCGGCTCACCAGATGGGCTTGTTCTTACATCCATCCCAAAATTCACAGTGGAGAAGAGACACTCAGCACTCGCGCGCTTGGCGATAAAGGTCGAATACTGTATTAATTTTTGGCAGGAGTTAATAGCTTCCACAATAAGCTGAGATGCTTGTCATTTATTTGTTTGCACTCGCAAACGGCACCAACAAACCAAGAGAGAGCATGCTGAGAACTGGTAGAGGAAAGACGTTGACTCCCAGATTCCTCTTTTGGGAATTCAAAATACACAATAGCCACAGCTGCTCTAGATTCCCACCAGAAATTAGCAGATAAGTTACCATTGAAATTCAAAGTTGTGACATCTTTAGATAAATATTTGTCCTTGATTTTTCACAGCCTCGGATTCAACAGAAATCTGGAAGGCTTCGCTGTCTGGCCCAGAGAAGATCTTTGTAAACCAACAGTTCTAAAATGTGGTTGAAACAGAGCCTAGGCTGGATTTTGGCAGCGGGTCTGCTCACCACTCTTGATTGCCACCACCAGGTCCGGCTTCTGCCTCCTGCTACCTTCAGCCTGTTCCTGAAGATCCCTTTTACTCAATACCACGGATTTGGTATCCGTTATCAGAATTCCTCTCCTCCTGTGCCCACCCCGAGGAGGTGGCCGGAGGCCTTACGAAGGATGCCTCTCGGAAGACTGTTAGTGCCATCTAAACTTAGGGAGTCGCTGTAGGGTGGATTGCTCCCCAAAGACACAAGAGCAGAAGCAATTCCCTAAAATAATCCGTCTTGTTAGCTGTTGGCTCCAGCCCTCTATTCAACTGGCCATTTCCCCCGTACAACACAGGTAGCTCCTGCCCAGCTAGAAGTCAGTTCTGGCCGAGGAAGGAGATCTCTGCCTCTTGACCAGGGCTGGGGTGTCTTGCAGACAATGCCCACCTCCATACGCAGCAGAGGCCTGCAAGCTGAGGAAAGCATGTGTTGTCAAAGGAAGTTCTTCGTTATCTCAGTGTCAGCTGAAGAGGCCTCTCATCCTGAGAGGGAGGACGCTGAGAATCCAGTCCCGGGCTCTCCTCTGCAGTGTTTAACTACGGACAGTGTTGAGTCTCTAATTGATGTTTGTTTTAAATCATTATCACTTCTCCAAGTATGTGTGTCTAACACAGTAATTAGGTATCTTTTCCCATATGTCACTCCCTCCAGTCCGTGTCATCGGTTACAGGGGGCTAGCGATTTCCCATTCCACCTCCCAGGCTACCCCCATCCCACCCCACCCCTCCATCCCCCCCTCCCCTCTCTCTGTCTCCTCTTCCCTCCTGTCCCACTCTCTCTGTTAGACAGTTTCTCTCAGTAGCTCAGGCTGGCTTCAAACTCTCAGTATGCTGTCAGCAGACAACTGTTGAAGTCTGCTGTCCAGACCTCACACCGAAGGCTAAAGGCCCCTCCAGTCCTCCAGTCAGGCACATAGTAGCTGCTCAATACAGGAGCCACCAGAGTGACCAAATCTGCCAGCTCTAAGGCACCAATCGGGACGTTCCTCTCCGTCTCCCTAGTCGCCTTCCCGGACTCCTCCCACCCAGGGGTCACTCCGCGTCAGGGTCAGTGCCACAACCCCACGCCTTTCCTCAGCTGCTCCCAAGACCTGTGTCCCACCCCGCCTGGTGGGTGTGGCAGGGAGGCTGCGCCAACCCCGGCGTGCAGAGGAGGCAGCAGGGGAGGAGACAGAGGTCCAGCCACACCCACGTCCCTCGCCATCCTGGTCCCCCCAGCCCTCCAGGGTCCCAGTGCCTTGAGACCCCTTTCCTCTCCCTCCCGGGGTCCACGTCCCTTGTCCCTCCGAGGTCCCATCCCTCTAGGCTCGCCATTCTTTGGGGTCCTCATGCTCTAAGGGTCCCTGCCCCTCCTGGGCACGTTCCTCTGGGACTCCCCACTCCAGTCCCCGTCCCTCCAGGATCCGCATCCTTCCACCCCGGTCCCCCATCCGTCCAGCACCCCCTCCCCAACCCCATGCTAGAGCGCGGCGGCCGCCCCCTCCCCCGCCTTATAAAAAAGAAATTGACTTTTGTTTGGAGTTTGTGAAAAGTGGGGCTCGGGGCCCAGTCAATGGGGCGCCCCGCGGCGCGGGCTGAGTGGGGCTGAGCGCCGCGCTCCGCCGAGGCCCCAATTAATCCGCCCTTTGTGCGGCCCGCGCCGCCCCCGGCGCTCAGCCCGCGGCATTGTTCGGCCGCGCCGGCCGCGGGATTTACCCTTTTCAAACGGCGGGTTTTGTCCGGCGCAGTTCGAGCGGAAGTTTCTCACTGACAATTTGCCCCAAATAGATAGATTTGTCAGCAGCGACCTTCGGGAAGGAAGCAAAAAGCCACCGGCCTGAAGGTTGGGCCCCCAGACCAGGACTCGCCGCCCCACCCGGGACCCCGCGCACGGGCGCCGCGCTTTTCCCCATCCGTGAAATGGGGCAGCGGGCGTGTGCCAGCCTGCATCCCGGAGCTCGGCTCCGCAGCCGCCCGGCGCTCGGGTGTCCGCTCTGCCCCAGCCCGCGTCTGTCTGCAGCTGAAAGCCAAAGCCCCAGCCAGGCCCGGCCACCGCGCACGAAAGGTGGGTCACGCTGACGTCCCCAGGGCGTGCACGTGCGGCCCCTCTTCTGCCCTTCTTAACAGAGATGTCAACCGAGTTAAGTCACAGGTGGTGCCTTTGTAAGGCCGGCTATTGTCTCCTCATAAGTCAAGATAGAAAACGCTTTGTACTGCTGGGCCATGATCTGCGGCTCTCAACTTGGGAGTCGGGTGTTAGATTTCCCACCCCCACCCACCGGAGTTGGAGTCCGACCGAACGACCTCACTCAATAAGCAAAATTTAAGTGGGGGTAACACGCCGTTGGTGAGAAGAATAGTTACTGATTTCTTCACTGAATGGCAACCTCGAGCCTTAAAATATGCACCACACAGATCTGCGAGAGCCCCAAAGACACAAGCTGTATAATTCGGGGGCAGATTTGCCCATTTTCTATCTCCCTGTGGGGGGGGGGGAAGCAAACGTGGAATCTCCACTGTATCTTTTTCAACTGTACCCAAGCGATTTGTTTTCCTCCCTTCCAGAAAATTTTCTGCTTGTTGCACTTGAGAGGAGCAACTCAAACAAACAAACAAAAATCCGGTTTCTGTTTACCCATCAGGTGAACACGCGTCAGCACCACGCGGAGGAATCCCTAGGTGGTCTCCAACAACATTTCAACGGTTAAGAGCTACAATTTAGAGACGATGACAATACGCACACAGTGTCAACAGTATTTAAACAAACATCCCAGACAACAGAATAATGGTTATTAACGATGATGCTCTGAGCTCCTGACAAATTTCCTATAGTTGTCTGCAACCCAGCAGCTGCAAGTCAGCCTCCCTACCCCACCCCACCCCCGCTGCGGGGGGGGGGGGAGCAAAACCACCAAACCTGTTCCAGTGCATCATTTAAACACCTCATTAGCAATCATATGTTCCAGAACAGCCCTCTGAGAGCAACCAAAGTGACTGCTTAGCAGAAGCGATGGAACCAGCAGTAGGGATGTCTTCCATGCCCAAGAGACTGTAAGCTCTCTGCTGGAAATAAAATAAAATAAAATAAATAACAACCCCTGCAAAGCTGACAGCTGCCTGCTGGCCCATGACCTCCAATACAGGTTGACAGAGCAGCGTGCACAGAGGGATACCCTGCTCACACTTGCACAGTTGTTTTCGAAACTGGTTAAATTTAAATTGCCTAACTGGGCTAAAGCACACACCTCCTGTCTGGAGTTTGAAGATACTAGAGAAATCAAAAGAAAAAAAAATAAGATTATGTTGTATATTTCTTTTTCCCTCTTTCAAATACTAAACTGAAAATTCATGGCAGAACTGGGATTTTAGCTCAGTGGTAGAAGATGCTAGGCCCTGGGTTTGATTGCCAACTTACCACTCCATCAGCAAAAACTACTTTAGTGATGAGGGCCTTTGGAATGGATTCATTCCTTGTTTGTGCCGCCCATATAGACATATAATTCAGACCACTATTTAACTAAAGCAACTGGAAATGCCTGTGAAACATAAAAAATTGGCCAAGTACACATTACTGTAACTGGGCATAAATTCAGGGAGTAAATTCTAAGTACCTCCACTGTTTTCACTGTCCTTTTGCATAGTTATTTAGTATCCACTAGGCACTAAAAGACATCAAAACATCAAAAACCTCAACCTTTAGAAAGGGGCACCTGAGTATTTGTATCCTGTCTTGCAGAGATACAATGAATTGCATATGGTGAGGGTGAGGGTGAAGAAATCTGATGTTTCAAGTATTTCATTAGTTAGTATTCTGACCTGACAGAAATGTTAGACTGCAAACCACTGTTTCCCCATACCCCAGGTTTCGTGTAAAAATTTCCAGATAGAGGAGAAAATCTTGCAACCCAGTTCTTAAGTTGTGAACTCAGGTGAAAGGCCAAATCCTGTGCTCCCAGCAAGCAATCCTCGCATGCCCTGAAGCATGAGATCTGATTACCCCTATCATCATCTTGGCTTGCCTAGATACAGATGTTATTAACGGCTGTAGTTTAGCCAACCCTTTTTTAAAGCGCAGCTGCAGCATTTGACTTGGGGACCTCCTGTGAATCCCACGGGCTGACTCCGTCTCTCAAAGCACTTGGGTTTGAGGGGAGGGAGAGGAGAGAGGGAGGTTTGTTTTGTTTTGGAGGGTGGATTTTTCTAAGCAGACTTCCTTAAATAGCCACTCTGCATCTTTGTAAGTGATGTGGATTCTGAAATTACTGAGGACAACAGAGTGCTCTGTGAACTGCATCTCTTGGAAACAAAGCATCCTATCGTGTTGGATGCTTCACTGAGATTGCTTTTAAAGACTGTGAGTAGTCTCCAATGTGTGTTAGCCACATTTAAACTAAGCTACTGGGTTTATCTTAACTGTTGTTTCTGTCAGTGCTTAAATGAGGGTGTTTTTTGTCTGTTTGTTTTGTTTTGTTGTTTTGTTTTAAGCTAAGAGACCCAGTTTGTCAATCTACGTTGATCAAATTTGTCGATTAATTTCTTATCCTAATCATTTCAGTGTTTCTCTTGTAGATTACATCAGTCCATCCACATAACAGAAAAGGACCTCCCAACCTTAATTTCCCTTAGGACACAACAAACTACGTGCTGGTAAAGGAGAAGTCTGAAGGCCAGTGTGAAGCGGCTCGAGATTGCTGAATCACTGTTCCGTTGCTTCAGGATGCTCAGGACACAGCTTCTAATTCTCAGGGCCTCAGTGGGAACCCAGTGAAGCTGCTTTAATTGGAGTTTCTAGAAGCCTTCCTGGGAGATGGGGGGTGGCTTCCTGCTATGGAATGGGTATTGAGAGGCATCAAGAGATCTGATTCTTGGGTGGTCTATGTTTTCAGATGAGTGACTAAGGACAGGGTTTGTCTTTGGAAGCCTCCTAGTTTCCTCATCAGTAAAATGAAGGAGTCATTTCTGTCTTGTGTGCTCTTGGAGTCTGAGGTACAGGAAAACCAAATTGACTGGTAAGTTGTAGAAAGTGAAGAGGATGAAGAAGGACGGTAGCCAATCTGTCCCTCCCAGGGAGCCTCATTTTGCTTCTCTAGTTGGGACTTTTGCCTCAGAAGTCAAACTCTGATGAGCCTCAGGAGGTTTGGGGACCTTAAGCCCATTCCTACACCTTTTCGCCCAACCCTGTCCCATAGTGGTGGCTTTGGGACTCCCCCCAAATAAGTTCACTTATGTATCCCATTTTGTAAGCCCCACTGGCTGCAGCTGATTCTATTTCAATATTGTTAGTCCAAGGTGCTAGATGCCACACCTCTTTGACTCTAGAACTGAATTTCTTCTACCGTGTGTGTGTGTGTGTGTGTGTGTGTGTGTGTGTGTGTGTGTGTGTGTGTGTAAGTGCAGAGACAGAATTTGTTTGTTGAGAGGACAGGTCAGTCACAGAAGCCAGAAACACATGTCTTCCCATTAGTGCAAAGTAATGTAGTACTCCTAGCAGCACGGTTCTGGATTGTGTTGAAAAACAGTCCACAACTCAGTGCTCATTGTGCTCTGGAGGAGCTGGAGTTGCTTTCTGGATGGTCCTCAGTGTTTCTTTCCTGAGTAGAGTTTGCAGCCAAGCAACGCGTGAAGAGCCTGGCAAAAGTTCTTTCAGCCTGCAACTTAGCCTTACTGGGCACCATGACCACCGGGCAAGCCACAGCCAGGGCTGACTCTCAGCACAACTTAGACATGATGAAAAACACTGTCCTCCTTCTGGCAGACAAGCATCCAGGAAATAAAGAAAGGGCTCTGAGTTCCCCACCAGCTTCAACAGATCTGCTTGCTGGTCCCCAGCCTTTCCCTGCTCTGTAGGGCTGTTTCATTAAGAAGCTTGAGAGATGGCAGGGAAGGGAGAACATGGCACCACCTGGGGAGAGGACAGTGGATCGCAGCAGAGGCAGCATCACACCCAGATAGTCCCCAGGCCTCGGAATGTCCCTCTCCCCTGCTAGTTAACAGGAATTGAACCTGCTTTAAACTGGCTGAAGAGGGCTCTTCTCTCCGCTGGAGGAAAGAGCTGGGAAGTATATTCAGAGCCTGTGCTGAACCCTAGGGCAGCTTTCCAGGATCGTGTGTGACCCATGCTGCTGCTCTCTGATCTGGGGACCTTTGTATACTTTCCCGGCATTTCCGACAAAGACCATTCTTAAAAGTACTATTTTGGGTGTATGCCTGTTTGGCCCGCATACATCTGTGCACCGCATACATGCCTGATGCCCTTGAAGCCCAGAAGAGGGCGTCCGACCTCCTGGGACTGGAGTTACAGATGGTTGTGAGCTCCCAGGTGCGCACAAGGACTCAAATCCAGGTCCCTTAGAAGAGCAAGTATTCTTAACCATTGAGCCAGCCCTCCCCAGCCCACCAACACTAATTTGATGTGTCTAACCCGCCCCGTAGTCTCTTTGATAAGAAAGGGGCCACGCTATTAATCTCCTCCATAACCTCGTGGCACTTAGTGGGAGCCCACTGATGAATTTGGTGGACTGGTGCATTGCCCCTCTTATTTTTCTCTTGCGATGAAATATGCCTGGCTGGGCTTTGCCTTAGGTTGAAAGCAGCAGGCTCACAGGGAGGGAGGGAGGGAGGAACCGCAGCATAGCCGAGCGCACTTGGGTATGGGCGGGGCTGGCAGAGGCAGGCGGATCTCTGTGAGGCCAGCCTGTTCTATACAGCCAGGGGCTGCTTAGTGAGTGAGACCTTGTCTGGAAAACAAAGAGGTGAGAGGGGAAATGAGGGACTTTTTCCCTTTGCCAACCTGTGAACTTATCTTTGTCCCTGTTAAAGATGTTTCTGGGATGGGCGGCACTTGCCTTTGTCAATCGTTTCCCTTAAGACTCTCATAGCGAATTTTTTTTTTTTTTTTTTTTTTTGCGACTGAAAGTTGAATAAAGTCACAATCCTTTTTATAAATTTCAATCTGGAGACCAGAGAGGTCCAGTCGCTTTTCCAAGGTTACACAGCTAGTTAGGGCAGAATCCCATCTCCTGGTTTCCTTGCAGTGCCTGAAGCAGGCCCCTCGGGAAGTCTGCCAATGACTCCTTTCTTTCCCACATTCTGTAGCACCTCCTATGGGGCGGGCAGCGTGATGAGGCCAGTGGATGGGAAATGAAGTCAGTCTTTGCTCTACTAAAGATTTTGTTCTTTGAGCTGTGTCCCAATTAGCTCCAGATTTCCACAGTTTGGAGCCAGGGTCCCCATGGCCTTCAGCCGGTTGGCGTGAGCAGAGGCCAGGCAGCCTCTGAGCTCCAGGCTTCTCTGCCGATCTGGGGGTTGAAGCTCAGGCCCGCCAGCCTATTCTGGAGCTAGTTGCTGCCTTTGTCACCGAACCAATCATGCCAGAAAGTCATCACTATGATTTCAGAACTGTATTGTGAATTATGCAAAGCGCGGGGATAATTACAGTCGGACGCCCAGAAGAACACAGAATGCACATACTGCAGGGTGGGTAGCCCCATGGTGTTTGCCAGAATTGGATAGTTCTCTGTGGGGGGTAGGGGTGGGGGTGTGCATCCTTGCCTGTCTAGTGGGTTTCTTAGCACCTGATTTGATTAAGAGTTAGTGCCTGAAGAAAGAACATTCCAATTTTGGTTGGGGGACAATTTTGAAGAGCTTGGGGGTATTTTTCCCCCCACAAGTTTTGGTGTCTGCAAATAAGTCATCAGGCTCATGTCTGGTGCAAGAGAGGTCCTTTGAAATACAGGGCAGCCACGTCCTTCTACCGCGCCCCAGCCTGGGCACCTAAAAGCTCTCTACTTCTCTTCTTACCCACACACCCTAAAATTTCTCCCTGAAGACAGGCCCAGGTCCATCCTCACCACCATCTGCCCTCATCTTTGCCTGGGACAAATTAGTTCCACTTGAAGCTCTTTGTCCTTGACCAAGCGCCCCCTTCTGCCACCACATCGCGATGGTGGTTTTGGCGGCAGCAACAATTGGATTTCTGGCAAGAGCCAGAGCAGAAGACCCCAAAGCTGAAGTCTGGTACCCTGTCTCTAGCCGGAAATGCCTTTCCCCTCTTGGTACGGAGTTCTAGTTTAAGCTGGGGTGAGAGCAGGAGTGGCTGGCAGCCCAAAGTGTCAAAAAAAAAAAAAAAAAAAAAAAAGGAATTTTCTCGCCTGTCACCTAAAATTTCCCCCGTACCTATTAAACTCGCCCCGGTTTGTAAGACCACAGAGGAGCGGTGGCAAGGGAAGCAGTCACCCGCCTCTTAGTTGTTCCGGGTGGCCGCGCCCCGTGCATGGTGGCTGCTGTGTGTGGTGCTGAGTCCCTTGCCTCGGGGGCTCCAGCAGCCGGGGAAAGTTGGGATCACGTGCTGCAGCCGGCGACCTCAGCGCACGGCCCTTGTGGGTTGGGACCCGGGCCTTGGACCTGCTGCGCCCGGCGGGCACTCGGAGGACCCCAGCAGGCACTGGGCACTCTGCCGCGGTGAGGACACAGAGTTGCAGCGAGGGTGGGCCAGAGCCCTGAGGACAGCTGACCACCGCTCCCCTCCCCCAACCCCGGGCAGAGCTGGAGGCGTGACCTCTGATCCCTGGCCGGGCCCACGCCCCGAGAAGAGGCTGGCAAGCTCTTGTTCGACAAGTTCAAGCTGCCGAGGGAGCTTAAATAGAACTAATCTCTTAGAGAACGGGGGTCACCGCTCCCTCGGCGCGCGCTGTCCCCGCGCCGCGCCACGACCAGGACGCCGAGAGCTCTGGAATTCCGGATAGGCGATCCGGGTGGGCAGAAGGGTGGCGGAGCTCACCAGGGAGTCTCCAGGCCTGCAGGGAGAAGCCAGAGATGCCGGCTGGGGACCGACCGCGGGAGGGGAGGCTTCGCCTTCCAGTAGCTCCAGTGCGCGTAATGGAGGCGAGAGGACTCCGCCAGCTCCGGGTGGGCCGGGTTTGCTTGCAAGAAGCTGGAGAAGGCCTCCCCGCTGCCGCCGTGCCCAAACCCGCCACGCCAAGGCCCAGGGACCGCAAGACCCCACCCAGCTCAGTCCCCAAGCCCGCGTCCTCAGCTCTGGCTTTCCACAGATAGTTGCAAAAGGAATAAATTACTCACCTCTGGCCAGATCCAAGTTTTACCCAATAGAAGGGGCGCGGGACCAACAATGAACTAACTCACATGACCATGTCCGGGCGCTCACAATCACACACAGACACAGCCATCCAATTTCTTCCATGAATCTATCTGTCTGGCACTCGGGGGTGGGGGTGGGGGGGACGCGTTTTGAGAAAGCCCCGTCACCCCTCCCCTTCTCCCTTGCCGTGAAATTTAAAAATTCATTTTTATTGCAAGAGCGGCACCGTCCTCACCATCACGCACGCAAGGAGCCGCACTCGCGTATTCACACTCTAACTCGTCAGCTCCCAGAGCGCCTGCATTTTCTTTGGAAGCCGCTTGGAGGTTCATTAATATCATTAGCATTAACCCCCTCCCTCTTCCCATCTCCTCCCCGCACATGGCTGACGTCAGACCCCGCCAGGAGTTGGGGGAAAAGCTAAGTGGGCCAGGGACGCCCTATTTCCCTCCCCGCGGCTGCCTGTCAGAGCGCTTCTGGAGATATTACCCGAGGCCCGGCCCGCAGCGACAGGCACAAAGTCACGGGGTAATGAACTTCGGGGACCCTTCGCCGCTGCGTGCGCGGCTGTCCCCGGAAACTCGGACCTGGCCACCTCTTCCCTCGGAGGAGCTCCCAGCAATCTAGATTGCCCTGTCGGCGCCCGGGATCGGCAGCGCGGAGCTCATCTGCCTCTCAGACCGCGGCTGTGATTTTCGTCTTCCCAGAGAGGAGCAGCGGTCTGCAGAGAGCTGCCCAGCGCGCACGCCTGCGTGGAGGGGGAGATGGAAACTGAGTAACAGGGATGGGCGATGAGAGGAATCCTGCCCCCTTTGCTCCGTAGGAAGACCATCTCCGCGTCTCCATCTCTGTCCCTCACTGTTCCCCTCGTGCTGTCCTCCCGCTTCAGCCTGCCTGTCCGTCTGTCTGTCCGAGCCTGTGTCCGTATCAAGCCGCATCCGGAGCGGCTGAGGTTTTGCTAGAGCCGGGAAGAAACTTAAGGATGCGTCCATTTCCACTGTGGAACGAATTCTGAGCGCCGGGAGAGCAGGGCGGCGCGCGACCAATAGCCACCTGTCCCGCCCGCCCGGGAGCCTTGCAGGCTGGAGGGCGGCTGGAGAGCGGCGGCGCCCGGCGGCGACGTGGGCGCTGTGGGCCGGGACTCCAGCAGTGCCCACCAACCGCTGCGCCCCGGGACCGCCAGCATGAGCAAGCCCGCCGGATCAACAAGTGGGTACCTCTCCAGCAGCCTGGGGGTCCCGGCGCGTGGCCTGGGGAGGGCAGGCTGGGAGGCCGGGGAGGTCCTTCCCCGAGCTCGGTGCATTTGAGTCTCAGGGTGGGACTCTGTCGGGCGGGCGTGTGAGTCCGCTGGCCTAGCTCCCCTCAGACTGTTGCGTTGGAGCGTTTTCGTGAAACCGAGAGAGCAATTTCGTTGCTTCTGGATGCTAGCTTTCCCCGTCTCCCGGCGTGTGGGGAAGGCTGCGACCCGTTGCAGCCCACCGGTCCAGCGAGTGGTTTCTATTTAGCTGCCAGGTGCTGAGGGTGGGAGGGGTGAGACGGGGGCGGGAACTGGGCCGCAGCTCCAGGCCTCCGGCCGCACAATAACGCAGCCGCTCAGAACTCGGAGCTGCAGAGCGCAAAAGCAACTCTGCAAAGCGGATTTTGAATGGAATGCTTTGCACCCCATTTCTAGCTATTTCAAATAATCCTGCAAAACTGGGAAGCAGAAACCATTTAAAAGTCACATTTTCCTTAATCCTAAATCCGCGTAGGTCATAACTGGGGAATGTAAAGTATGGAGAGCTACTCTAGCAGAGAAAGGACCAAATCCCTAATCCCAGGGACTTTCCGAGCGGGAGCCCAGCACCGGCGGGAGTCGGCGGCCTGCTCACTGGGGCGCTCTTCCCTCACTCGAACTTCCTCTCGGGTGGACCCGCCAGCTGCAGCTGATCTCCGCCGCCGACTTCCCGGGACAGGAATGCAGCCCTGCTCCGAGGTGCTAGGGCATTTGCGAGCACAGAATCTGCAGAACCTGAGATTGTTGCGTGGCCTGATGGGGCGTTGGGAAGGTGCCCACAGGGTGCTCCGATTTCCCCGCGGCTTTTCAGTTCCCGCCTTCTGCAGGCCCGAGGCTGTGAGTTCTGGGGTCTTTGCAGAGTCCCCACACCCCGGAGCTCTCCAACCTCCCGTGTTGTTTTCTCCTGTAGCATTTTTTTGGCGCTCTCTGTGAGTTCCTTCCCGCCTCCCCCCCCCTTCACTCGCTCTCATTGTCCCGAGAGTCTTTGAAAAGTTGGGAGAGTCCCAGCTACTTCTGAGGACTGATAATGAAGTCTCACTTAGGGTGGGTGTAATTCCGGCCTCCACCTCCCTCCCCGTAAGAAGTAGGTTGTGTTTTCATTCTGTGCGTTTGCTTTGGTCTGAGTGCTGAGTTTAAAAATTAGAATAAAGTGAACGTCAACAAAACGACAAGAAAGGAAGTGTTCAGAGCTAGGGCCAAGAGAAGGAATCTAATTCATATCTTCAGCCTACCGCCGCCGACTCTCGGTGCCAGGACCGCGGTTCCCCTTAGCCTTGGCCTATCCGTGTCCTAGCTGTTCGGATCTCCCAGAAGTAGTGCAGGCACACACACACACACACACACACACACACACACACACACACACACACACACACACACACGCACACACACGAAATGCTTTTCTAGATGTTTTCCCAAGGGAAGCAGAGAAGGAGACTATTACGGTTGCATTACAAATCTCATTGCAAAAACTGAAGTTGCAGGGCCGAGGCTGGTCTCCTGGCTCCTTCACCCTGGGGCAGCTTAACCTGTCTCTGACCGTAAAGATAGTTTTGAGACTTTTGCTGTTTTAGAGCTCGAAGCTCCCAGAGAATTTGAAAAGTGGGGCTTCGGAGATAAGGGAAGGAGTAGGCAAGAAGCTCAGGTTCTAGTCCTGCACCCGGCTCGTAAACTAGTAAACTCAACAGGCAGCAGACTCTCCGGACTGGGGCGGGGAGGGGTGAGGAGGGAGAGGGGTCACAGTGCATGGGCATTTTCTAGGGAAACCTGAGTTTTTTAACTTGCTAAGTCCGAGTTTGGCCTTGAAGGCCTCGAGTCTTCATTTAGGTCGCGATGGCTCTCCGGGAAAGGCGGCAAGTCCCTGCTAAACGCGCCGCGCCGCTTCCTCAAGGAGGTTCTCAGGCCGTGGCTGCCGCCAGCAGGGAACTTGTGGTCCTGTGGCCTAGGCAGTGAGGGGGTCTGCGAGCAGCGGGGAGGGTCTGGACCCTGCGGGGCAGGGAGGTCTTCATCTTCTCTCGGCTTCAGAGCACAGCGTTGTCACCCGGATCCCCGCCTGGGTGGTAACAAGACCCTGGCCAGTCCAGACTAACTTCTTTCAACAGCCTCTGATGGTAATTACAGTAATCGAAGCTGCCATATATCTTTAGGCAATTATGACACACAAAAAGCCCCGAGGGGACCCCCTGGGGAGGGAAGTTAAGAACCGTTTTCCAGCCTCGGGAAACTCGGCTTGACTCACGTCTGAGCTCGCTCGGCTTGCTAAAAGAGGGGAGCTTTGCAGCAGTCAACCAGCTTGTCCGTGACCCCAAGTCACCTTAACGTGGCTGGGTGGCGAAGTCTGAGGCGTCGACCCTCCCTGCCCTGGAATGTTCGCTTCCCTCCCTCCCCAGCCCGTCTCCCGGTCTCTCCTCTGCCTGCTCAGTCCTTAAACAGGGCCGGCCAGCAAGCCCAAGTGGTGACAGCATCCTGACCGACGAGCCAGTAAAGGGTCGCCCACCGGGCGCTGGTGTGTTCGCGCCACTGCAGAAATACACGCGTGGCTTTAGCCTCCAGTCTGGATGGGAAGCCTGGGCAGGAGGGCCCGCCCTGAGGGCTGCTGAGGCGTCGCGGGGCAGAGGGGGGCAGCTGGGGCCACAGTGCTCCCGAGCCCTTAATATGGGTCCAGAGAGCCTGGGTTTCGCCGGCGAGGAGAGCGGTTGAAAGAAGTGAGAGCCTCGTCTGCTGTTCCCAGGGCGAGTGTGAGTGCCGTGCAGCAGAGCTCGTGGCCGAGTTCAGGCGCGGCCGCGCGCTGTTGGGGAGTAGGGACGGGCCCCAGGGGGTGGAGGACCAGACCTACACCCGGCCTCTCCAACCCCTCCCTCCCCCAACAGCTCCGCTCCTGCCCTGCGGGAGAGGGAGCGCCGAGGCGGTGGCCGCCACGCCGAAGGCCTCCCCCCGCCAGCCTTTGTCGCCGTCCGAATTCCCATGCTACTCTTTTTGACGGGTCACTGGTGGCTCTATAGGCAGGTGCTGCGGCGGGGTTGTAATTACCCCGGCTGAGCCGGGTCCTCACCGACCTCCCCCTGCCGGCCGGGCCCCCGCACTCCCCCCCTCCACCTGAGGTTGAGGCCAGGGCCCCGCGTGCAAGCCCGCCCAGGCGCCCCGCGACCCCGGAGTAAGTTCCTACCCAGCGTCGCCTCCCAGGCTCCGCGGGCAGCGCCTCACTCGCCAGGGCGGCAGCCGGGCTCCCACGAGGCCCGAAACCGCCTGGGCCGGGACTGGAATGCCTTTGACCCGCTGCGATGGGAAGGAAAATCAGGTGGTGGTAATTGTCATTAACTGTTTTTTATTTTATTTTATTTTTTTAATGACGTTAACACTTTTTCCAAATAGTCCCTTTGTTTTCTGAAGAATTTCTACGTCGGTAAATTGCTTCAGGCACTTGTTGGACTAGAACCTGAGAGAAAACACCCCCCCCACACACACACACACATCCCTTTCCATTTTCCTGTATCTAACACCCCTCCCGGGCCGAGGCTTCGCCAGACTTGGAGAGTCCGAGCAGAGCTCTCCTGTGTGGGGTAGCTAGTCCAGAGAAACTGGGGCCATTCAAAAACAAAAACAAAAACACTCCTCCTCCCTCTAGCAGCAGAAAAGATGCGGAGAAAGACGCTCCCAGGAAAGGGGGTGAGGGGGAAAGACGTCAGCGTTTGGGGGGAAAGGGTTTGGGGGAGAGGACGCCTAGGTGACTATCCCCCTGCTACCCCACCTCGAAGCCACAAATTGGGTAACTCTTCCTCCTAGACCCTTGATTACTTCCCTCCCCCTCAGCTTTCTCCTAAAAGAAATAATTCTCAAACGCGAAGTGCTGAGCATTTTTCCATAGGTAAAGGGAAAGTTGGGCAATTACCACTACCCTTATTATCATTAATAATCTGAGGATTAGCATCACAATAATAATCCTAATAATAACAAGCGCCCAGGCTCAGCTCAGAGAGAACTCGATTGCCTTCCAGCTGCCGTCGGCAGCTCCAGCAGTGTTTGTTTTCCTTCTTTTTTCCCTTTTACATTTCAAGTTTGTCTCCTTGCGCGCTTACTAACAACTTCTCTCTCTCTCTTTCTCTCTCTCTCTGTTAAATGCAAGAGCGGAGGAGGGAGGCGGCCAAACTTTCGGCAGAGCAGAAAGGCAGCGGCGGGCTGAGCTGCTGCCCGGGCCTGCTGTAATCTTTTATTCCAAAATGGGTCTCGGCGATTAGAGGACACCCAAATACATGTAGCGGTGCATGAATAACGCTCATTGTAGGAAGCTGACACTTGCTCAAGGAAAAAAAAAGTTTGGCTATAAAATCTCTTCATTATTTGCTTTTACCGCAGCTCCGATGCTAATCCCCTCAGAGGTCAGATTGCTTAGCATCCCTCTCCCCCTTTCCCCTTTCCCCCCTCTCTTGCTCCCTGCGCTCCCTCTCACCCTTTCCCCTTCTACTCTGTCTTTCCTGCGGTTTCAGGCCGCATTTTAGATATCCCCTGCAAAGTGTGTGGTGACCGCAGCTCCGGGAAGCACTACGGGGTCTACGCTTGCGACGGCTGCTCCGGGTTCTTCAAGAGGAGCATCCGAAGGAATAGGACCTATGTCTGCAAGTCTGGGAACCAGGTACTCCCCAGGGTAGAGCTGCCCGGCTCCCCTCGGCGCCCCGCCCCATCCCATTTCTGCCAAGGCTCCCTCAGAATTCCCTGACCTGGGTCCTCTTCCCTCCTCCCAGCCTCAACTTTGGGTGGCTCCTTGGCTCTGGAAATGCCACTTAAGGTGAGGGGTGGCGGATGAGTTTACAGGAGAGACAGAAAGCCCTCGCTTTCCTACACTTTTTTTTTTTTTTTTTTTTAATTCCTTGGCCACATTTTGACACTGAGTAAGGCCCTGCCGGCATGAAAATTCAAGGAACTTTAGAAACCAAGACGCAAGAAGCAAACAGAAGAAAGGACCCCATTGGGCTGCCCACCCTCCCATTCTTAGTAGCAGCCAAGCTCAGTCTACGGTATGGTGCCTCGGAGCCACGGCTACCTTTAGCTAGGACTCCAAAGTAAACGCTGGCTGCTTGAAAGCCGCGGTGCTTGCCAGGCGCTGGGTCCGGGGCTGCTCTGGAAGTGGGCAGGTATGAGGACAGCATTTGTGTGACACAGAGCGTGAGCAAGAAGCTGGGCTCAGAGAAAGTTAGGACCCCATCCAGTTCTCCGACTCTGGTCTGCTTACAGGGTGAGCCTGGTTCAGTCTGGCACAGGCTGAACTATGGCTCAGAGACAGGGCAGTTAGGGAGTGAGCTGAGCCCAGCTATAGCTCCCAACAGAGCTAGCAGGGACCACCTGTGACTCCATTGCCGGCTCAGTGGCTCTTGGCAACCCAGGAGATCAGGCTTCTGGTCCCATACTTTGCTCATCATTCTGGGAAGATGCCCAAGAGTGCCTTAGTCAGGAGGCATCCTCTGGCAACCAGATGATGTAAACACCCACTGACTGTGTACAGGATTCATATCAACTCACATAGTCATCGGTGTTAGTAAGTTCCACTGAGCTTTCTCTGTGTTCTAACACCTGCTCTGCTTGTAGCCAGTTCTGAAAGGTGACTAAGGGTGGTTAGCATGGGTCCTTGGGGTCTAACTCACGGGTGTCACATTAGAACACCAGATTGGAACAGATATCTACCTAGATTGTTGTTGTTTGAGGAGGGCCTTGGTCTGTGGCCTAGGCGGGTTGGGAACTCTTGATCATTTTGCCTCAACCTCAGCTCTGGGCCACCAACCGGGCCACATTATCTGATACTTGTAAGCAGCAGACAGAATCGGGAAATCTGAGATGTTACTTTTTTTGAGGCATTGGCTGTCAATTCAGAGGCAAATTTTATCAGTCTGAAATGTTTGTGAAGGCATGAAAGCAGATCCATCAGGCCTTCCCTGGCAAATAAAATAAAATAAAATAAAGACGTCAAACCTGAGGCCCTCCCTCTGCCTCACCAGCCCCAGATACTTATATACATTTGCTGCTATGATTTGAAACCCCACTTGAGACATTTTGTTTTTACATGTTTATCAAAATGCTGGAGAAGATATTCTAATTGGGCATTCAACTACGTGTAATAATAAATAATTTGAAACTCTTAGCAGTGAACTATGTTGCTGATGGCCAAACACACTCTAACTTTCCTCCAGGAACTAAAAATTTATGCCCTTCCCTTGTTCTAAGACTAAGTAAAGACCATTTCACTTTCTTATTAACAGCCATGCCGACATTTAGAGGTCATTATGAGCATCCACCTACCTTTACTTTAAACAAATGAACATATCTTGCTTTTGGTTTGGTTGGGTACGGTTCCATGCTGGGTGTGTGCTGTGGGTTACACCCCTAGACCAAGCCGACCTGTTTTTAGTTGGTGAAGAGGCTGTGTAAAGCTGTGTGTTCTTGTGTGTCCTTTTCCTGATGGATATTTCAGGGAGGAAACTATTCGTTCCCACTTCAGTGTTTATGAATATTTAAAATTGTGAAGCAAAATAAAAATATTTTCCTGCGTATAAGGCTAGGAGTGTCACATGGTTCCATTCGACGCAAACACCGAAAGAAACATTTTCTGAACTAGCGTGGTAGCCGGGTGGAAGAGTCACATATATAACACTACATAGTACATTCCGTGTCACCCTTGCTGTGAGACAGGAACACTCTGTCCCCAAAGCCCACTGTCTGGGAGTGCAGCTCAATGGTCAGTGCAAGGCTGCTTCCCACTGGCTAATAGGCTGAGTTCCAGGCTGACCTGAAACTCACCAAGATCTATCTTTCTGTCTCCCAAGTGCTTCAGCTAAAGGCATGCGTGCACCACCACACCTAGCCAAATGCTTTCTTTTTTCCAGAGGGGTTTCTCTGCGAAACAGCTTTGGCTTGCTGTCCTGCCCAGTGACAAATACTTCCATTCGCCCCCTTTTCCCCACAGAAAATCACGTTAGACATCTGGTTGCTTGTCCCTGTCAGATAAATATTTGTAAAGCAGCAACTGTCTTTTTTACCCATTACCTTGCTAATTACTAACTGCATATAGCCCTCTTGTCAGGCAGTGTCTTCCCTAGTTTCCTTAGGCCTTCAGTTCTGCCCCAATACTGTTTCTGCAGGCCCTGCCCTTCTAAAACTCCTGGCTGCTGGCTCACATTCCAGGGATGGCTTTAGGACCTCAGGTTTGAACACTTTGGGGTCCTGTAAGGATGGTTTAACCACAAAACAAAGGAAAGGGCATAGGGCAGTGAAGCCTACGTGGCCGAGGTTTATCTTTCACAGCAAGGGCTCTCTCAGAAGATGGCAGCAAGCATAGGCTCAAGGCCATTAAGGCCAAGCACAGCAAAGGCGGCACCAGGACCAACCCGCAGGCCAGCTTCTTGTGGAGCAGAGGGCCGGTTGCTGTCTTCGGTCCTGAAAAGCATCGTCTGTGCTCCGTTCCTCTGGTCCAGGACTATTAACTACTTCCCCTTTTAGCTTCCTCTCCAGGAAGATCTCGAAAATCAGGAAGGACCATTCTCTTTGGCCAAGTCTCTGGGGCCAAGGACTGGTCTTCTTGTCCCAACCCTTACCTACCTGGCCCTGCCAGTGCCCAAGGGCCTCCCATTTCTATGTCTGGACCTCTGCTCTGGGTCGGTGGCTGGCCAAAGTTCCCACGCTGGCTGGGCCTCCCTCCCCAGGTCCGGGTTCCAGTGCCCACCTAAGGGCTCTGGGGTCTCTGACTGCCTGCGATCTGTTCCAGGGAGGATGCCCAGTAGACAAGACACACAGAAACCAGTGCAGGGCTTGCCGACTGAAGAAGTGTTTGGAAGTCAACATGAACAAAGATGGTAATCAGTGCATGCCTTTATTCTCGTAATGTTGATTGAGTAGTAACTAAATTATATGTACAGAACATAGATGGTCCTCCTCTGCATGTAAATCACTCTCCCACGGAATCCTTCTCTCCAGATGCTGGGAACTGGCCTCCGGCTGCCAGTTGTAGCCTCTCTGACAGGCAGCAGCCTCAGCTGACCTGTGCTCCCAGAGCAAGCCCCACCCCCACACGGGAATCCCCAAACCACACTCACTAAGGCAGGAATGTAACACTCAGGTGGTGCAGACTTGCTGCGTGGGGTCCTAACCCCATTCCACAGCTCTCCTCGGAGTCTTTAGCAACCTCCTTAAGACCTCACAACCTCTTCAGTCTCTCTGGAACTCTCGGAGCACAGAGACAAGATTCCAAGTCCTCATTGGCAAACTGGATATGGCCCTTTCTGGGTGGACCAGAAGAGAGAGAAAGGGCCTTAGAGAGGCAGGGTGGCACAGCCTTTTAGGGTCCTGCCAGAACCCCCACTCCTCTGAGCCCCAAATGTGAGAAGTCCCAGGGCCTAGAAAGTGGTCCAAGCTACCTTCTGCTCCAGTCGGAGTCAGGACTTGGCAGGGTAGCCAGGGCCTAGGCAAAGATGGGTGAGAGAGAGAAAGCCTGGGGTGCAGAGTGAGCCTTGCAGTAGTGGTTCCTCTGAGGCAGGGAGCCTGTCTGGAATGCCCCCTCCTGCTGCTCTGGAAGCAGGAGCGAGCATCCAACCTGTTGAACTTCTGTGTTGACAAGTTGTCATGCTCCGCTCCGCTCAGCAGAGGAAGATTGCCCTGAATTAAGTTGTTTGTTTAAACTGTTGGTGGTAATTGTCACAACTCCTTTGCCTCTTCCTCAGCAACTCTCACTCCGAGATGGCTCTCCCTTGTCCCATCCGCCAGGGTTGTAGGCTGGGGTCCTTTTCTCTTGGGGCCTTGGAGACCAAAGCCAGTTGTGGGACTTGGGCGGCGAAGGGAGTCGATCTCTGAGAACCTGGTTGTGTATGATGTTCCCTTTTTTTGGTGGCGGGAGCGAGGGCAGCTTGTTCCTTCAGAGGTCTGTAGGGTCCCGGTTTCCCCGGGATCCCTGGGTGGAAAGGATGTCTGTGTGTGTGGGGGTGACTAAACGCTCTGCCCTCTCGCTCCTGGGTGAGCTTGTGGGCTGCATCCAGGTGTCACTGCGCCTCTGATCGCAGGTCTGTGTCCATGTTTGTCTCTGTAGCCGTGCAGCACGAGCGGGGGCCTCGGACATCGACCATCCGCAAGCAGGTGGCCCTCTACTTCCGTGGGCACAAGGAAGACAACGGGGCCAATGCACACTTTCCCTCGGCAGCGCTGCCGCTGCCGGCTCCCGCTTTCTTCACGGCGGTCACACAGCTGGAACCCCACGGTCTGGAGTTGGCCGCTGTGTCTGCCACCCCTGAAAGGCAGGCCCTCGTGAGCCTGGCTCAACCCACACCCAAGGTCAGTCAGTGGCTTTGCTGGGTCCAAAGAAACTCTTCGTTGAGCACAGCGGGGGAGGGAGCAGACCCACTCTGTTCCGAGCTGACAGGGAACGGTGGCGGTGGCGTCATTCCCAGAAGCCCCCATTTCTCCTGCTCCTTGCTGAGTCAAAGATGCCAACAACGGTTAATGCACACTAGATCACAAACGCACACTCCTGAGAACACAGGGTGGATGCCAGAAACCTGCACCTTTAGGGAACGCTGAACTGGTCACGGTTGGTGTCTAATCCCAGAGTGCAGCCTTAGATGCTTCCAGAAGCCAGAACTGGCTAGAACAGTAGTTATTTCCACATGGGGGAAGGGGCCTCCAGAGGTGCCCGGGATCTATAATCTTGGACGATTTCAGTGAGAGAGGAAAATGTAGAAATCACTCTTAGGGGGACTGCCCCCACACACACTTTCAAACCGCTCCCAGGTCCCAGGATTGGCCCTACCAGCAGGGGCACAGCTTCAAGTACCTGGGAAGGTTGCCACCTAGGCCCTGGAGCTGATTCCTCCCAAGGCCCCCACTGAAGGAGAAGCCAGGGTTTCCCCCCAGAGGAGGCCAGCTGCAACTCGTACCGCAGGGAAGCCAAACACCTGGGCACATACACACGCACAATATTTAATATTGCTTTCTTACCCTTGATGTGTATAATAAGCTCTGGGAAGTAGTGTTATGAATATGTTGTCAGTATGAATGGGAAAGCTCTGTGAATGATTAAGATGTCTAATTGAAATATTTCCATAATATACTAATCCTTTCTAAAAATACTCATATGCATATTTGTGTTCGGGATGCCTATTAATTTATACTTTTTTCACTTCTATTTTTATTTACACAAATGCAAGCAGTTCCTGTCTAAATTGGGAGCCAGGCCTGGGACTTAGTTCAGTCCAAGGAAAGTTTACTGCAGGGGACAGAATAGCCAGGAACCCCAGAGAAAAGAGACATGCCTCCCCCAGTAAACACCAATCCCCAGATTCTGTAAATACAGATGCTTGGAGGCAAATGAATGCCTAAGCAGAGCACAGATTCCCTTCACCCCACCCTCTGTTTGGCCAGTAGGCTGCAATGTCAGCTGTCCTGGCAGATTGGCGAGCTGTGTTTCCCTCATTTGCCGCATTCTCTCTTTCTCCCTCCTCCCAGTACCCCCACGAAGTGAATGGGACACCAATGTATCTCTATGAGGTGGCCACTGAGTCGGTGTGCGAATCGGCTGCCAGGCTTCTCTTTATGAGCATCAAGTGGGCAAAGAGTGTGCCGGCCTTTTCCACATTGTCTCTGCAAGACCAGGTATGACCAACGGCACACGGCTGGGGGGGAGGGGCAAAGGTGGGCGGGGCACACGGGGGGGGGCAAAGGTGGGCGGGGTTGGGTGCTGAAATGGAAGCAAGTCTTCAGCGCTGTAGCTTGGACATCGCCTGTAAGTATAGGCAAGGCAGGAGTACATTCTGAACCCAGGGAAACCACTTATCTGTGTCAACATCATTCTAGGAGTTCAAAATACCTACCAAGGAGTCATTTGTTGGAAAGGTAGCCGTGTTGTTTCAGGGTAGCTAGATGTGCTGTATGTAAAACATGTGCGGAAGTCCATCATCTCTTTTTAGAGTTTAATTGAAGCATCAAATTTTAAAAATCTGGAGATAAGCCAGGTATGAGGGAGGATGCACAGCTGTAACCCTAGTATTTAGGAGGCTGAGGCAGGGGAACCTGTGCCTGAGCTACAAGGAAAACTATTGATAAAATGATGTTTTCCTACGACATTCAAGCTGAGAAAAAGGTGGCAGGAGGGTTTGCCTGTGAGATGTTGTATCTTCAGCTTTGTATTCTCCACTGTGGATGTGCACAGCTTGGGTTGGTGGCTAGTCACCATGAAGAACCAAGAGGCACAATGTCTTGTGGACTAGTTAGTGTCTTGTTGGTCTGCTTGGGGGGGCATTGCTGGGGAATCAGATCCAGGACCTCACATGTGAGGAGAGTATGCTGCTGCCACATGACACCCTCGATTCTTTCCTCTTTTGGAACTTTTGGAAACAACAACAAAAAAAGTAATTCTATACAATTCTTTGGTTACAAATGATGTTCAGAAGTAAGAAAACCATGTGCATCAAAATGCCTCATAAAATTTCTTGCTAAGAATATTAAAAGTTGTCCTTGTCAATATATATATATTTTTTTTTAATCTTAAGAGGAAGGAAGAAACAGAGAAGTCATGGCTACTGGCTGCTAAGGGCACTCACAGAAATTAATGATTTTTTTTTCAAGAGTCTAATAAGCATCTTTTTGCTTCCTTTCCTTATTTGGATAGTGGGGGTCATATGCTCAGAGAGTGCGCTGTCATTGCATTCCACACACAGTTCTAAAAGCAGAGGCTTTGATTCTTTTCATTCCTAACTAATCGTAAGAGTGTCCTTCCAGATGCTCCCTCCTGGGGACAAACAATGTGCCAAACACACACTGATATCTTAGCATGAAAAACAAAAATGAAGCATTTTAAAAATTACACATTTTGGACTAATTGTGAATTTAGTTGCAAACCCTCATGATTCTTAGCTTTTCTAAGTAAATTCTTTCATATAAGCCAGCCAGCATTGCTGGTTTTGAAAAAAATTTTAAGCATAGAGAACTGTCTTCAAGGTAATAGGTAATGTCTTTGACTAGAGTTACCTGTCACCCTTTAATCTTTCCTGTGCTCTCTCCTCTCTCTCCCTCCCTCCCTCCCTCCCTCCCTCCCTCCCCCTCTCTCTCTCTCTCTCTCTCCCCCTCACTTTCCTTCTTGCTCCCTCTGTGTGTGTGTGTGTGTGTGTGTATGCAATAACTCTCTCTCTCTCATGCATATATATGTATAAATTGGCTGTTTCTTTTTTTTCTGAAAACAAGAATTTGTAGACTCTAATCCAAATAAAATTCACTTCCTGTCTGCCACTTAGCTTTTGCTGGAAACCCTTCAACAATAAGCAAACTGCAGTGAAGTGGAATCCAGTATATTAATTTGGAAAAAGGAGCTAGGATTTCATTTTAAATATTCAATAGCACATTTTATTAGAATGAAAATGACAAGCACCTTGATGCTGTCCACTTATGAGTCGCAGAAAAATCAGGCTGGGAGATGAGGTAAACTCAGCAAAACCCGATTAACATAATTACACCCTGATTTTCCCTCGTGCCTCTTGGGAATTAGTGATCTCTCCCTCTCCCTCTCCCTCCCCCATCTCCCAGCCCCCTCAACTCTCCAGGAAGATGGGGACCCTGACCTACAAGCTTAGTCAGAGTCTCAGTCGCTGGTGGCATTTTATGAATTTTTGGCTCTCTAGAGAAATTTCTAGGTGACCAGGTGTGGGTGTGGCAAGGACCTGAGAGGTAAACCTTTCCTGAGGGAAGAGCACTTAGAAGAACTGTAATGGCTGACTCTGAAATGTCTGTGTCTATAGGCACAGCTTCAGAAAGAGGAGATGTGGGAAATAAGGGGAAATAGATTGTTTGGATTTTTTTTTTTAAACCAAGACAGGCATTTAAAACACTTTAAAGGAAATTTACATATGGAAATTGTTTATAAATTTATAAATTACACGCTATATTATATTATACATCTATTGTATGGCAGCTGATGCTTTTGGAAGATGCTTGGAGAGAACTGTTTGTTCTAGGAATAGCACAATGGGCCATTCCGGTTGATGCTAACACTCTACTGGCTGTATCTGGTAAGAATTGCACAATTTAATGACTTTGTTGTAGAAATTACCATAAAAATACATTACTGAAAAAAAGAGCAACATGTGAAGAATAACAAATTCCTACTGAACAATAGAGTATACCTGTCATTTATAAATCTATATTTAAATGCAAATAATGTTGTTTTGTTGTATTCATGACTGCTTGCATTGTTATTTAAATGCAAATTACTGTGTTTGTTATCATCCAAGAGAAGATTTTATATTAACTTTCATACAATATAGCCAGTTTACATGGAATCAGATATCTCAGAGTGACAATTGAATGGATATTGATATGCAGAATTTTGTCAAAAATCAATATTAAAACATGAAAATGCCTTCATATTAGAGTATTTATCCCATATTCCGATTCTAGGCATGAACAGTGACAACACAGACTCCCAGAAGCTGAACAAGATCATATCTGAAATACAGGCTTTGCAGGAGGTAGTGGCTCGGTTCAGACAGCTCCGATTAGATGCCACTGAATTTGCCTGTCTGAAATGCATTGTCACTTTCAAAGCTGGTAAGCAGACGCAGACAGACCCAGTCTCTTCCTCTCCTCCTTTTGCCACACCCTTAGTTCAGCTACTCCAATGTCTAGCTCTAGAGTGACCCGTGGGGGTCTGTAGGGCGGCAGTGGCGTTTCCGTAGGGCTGATACTCTGTGCTGGGCCTGGGCTTCCATAGCTGTGGAGGCTTGCATGCTTTCCAGGTTGCCGTCCACTTCCGGTACCCCGTGAGCCCCCAGTCCTCCCTTTCCTGTCTCTCAGAGTTTCTCGGTGGCTCTTCATTTCTAGTTCCCACGCACAGCGGCTCTGAACTGAGAAGTTTCCGGAACGCTGCGGCCATCGCAGCTCTCCAGGATGAAGCCCAGCTAACTCTCAACAGCTACATCCATACCAGGTGACTGCTGTTTGCTGTGATCATGTACTTTAGAAAATTGCCTCCTTTGTGAATGCTCCAGCAGGCAGCCAGAAGCCGGTTCAGACGTCCTGGCTAATTATCCTGCTGCCCGGCCAGTTAATTTAGCCAGAATCCGTGTCCTCACCTGTCTCTGTGGGGAGGGCGGGGAGGGCAAATTGAATTAGGTGATGTGAGTAAATGAGCTGACGAAGCTGCCCCCATCTGTGCGTCTGGGCGCGGACACAGTCAAAAGGCCCCGGAGTCCGAAACAGTAGATGGCTGGGTCAGAAAGTGATGAGACCATGCCCTTCTTCAGAGGCCAGCCCCAAGTTCGAGAAGCACCGGGCCATCTTTACGCTGGCCATGACTGCTGCTCGGGTTTGGTGCCTGCTGTCTGCTGGGCTATCTGGGGTCCCAGCACCCGCCCCGTTGCTTCTGTCTAGGCAGGGCCCTCTGACTGACAATGGATTTTGGCAGAAACTCTCCAAAGCAGGAGCTCAAGTGAAGTTCCCCAGTGTGGACTCCATTTACAGAAGCAGCGAGGCCGGTTTTTAAAAGAGTAATGAGACCTCTCTAGCTAGCCTCTGTGATGGATCTGAGGCTGGGATAGAATCAAGCAGGAGCCATGGAGCCCTGTCTCCATCACCTACCTCAACGTTAGCCATAGACACCATGGTGGCGTTAACTATGTGGACAGAGGCCATTAATGCCTCCCTCACCCGAGGGGTCGGAGACGTCCCAAGTCAGCAGTACCCATGGGTGTTAGGAGCTCCTTATTTATGTCATAAATCACCCTTTGGATGCTGAGTGAGTAAAACTGTTCTGTGTTCGTAAAATGCCATTGGAATGGCGTTGCTTGCTAGCTCATGTCAGTATGCGTTCCCAAGGTAAAGAGCAATGGAGGGGGGTTTAGAGCCCACACTGAACCATAGAATATAAACTTTGTAGCAGGCACTTCCTTTTGTAGCTCGAAGTTACAGAATGGAACCATGCATGCTCTGGACACATTTCCCCCACGAAAGCTGACTGCGCCACAGCTAACGTCTGTCGCTCAGAGCCAGAAGAGCATTCAGAACCCTAAACGGAGAACATGGGAACATGGGATTCAGTTACTGACTCAGCCAGGCCTTTGCTAGGTAGTCACTAAGCCCAGGTGGGCCACGCAAGTTATCAGAAAGAAGAAGGGACTTGCCCCTGTGTGACACGGGAGGGGTGGGAGTGAAAAGTGGGAGAAATAAATTCTAATTGGGAAAGAGTGAGGATGGTCCAGGAAGATTGACCAGTGAAGGGGGTGGCTGAGAGGGGCCTTGCATGGTGGAGGGGTTTCAGTAGGGAAGGGTGGGTGACGTCCCTGCGCGTGGGGGCTGCTGGACAGAGATGCGAGGGGGACTCTGAGACAGCCTGGTACCCAGGAGCTGCTGACAGGGTGGTCGGGGATCCCAGGACGTCATCAGGGTCCATTTTGGAGACATGGTAAGGGCACGGCATCTCTTCCTACTCTCTAGTCTCTGGAAATGGCTGCCAGATGTCGCTTTGCCATGGCGTAGCTCACCACATCAACTGGAACTATAGCTTAATGGTCTAGAGTCAGATACGTCACAAAGTAACTATTCCTTTTTGTCTTAGCTCTTTCAAATCAGTGGACACTCTAAGTGTGTCCTGGTCTAGAAAAAAAAAAGTCTGAAACTGAGCTGAAAAGCTAACATGCAAACGTATGCATCTGTCAGTGCCCTGTAATGTCTTCTCTAGTTATCGAGGCTATATGGAGCTGGCTAGGAACTGGCATGTCACAGTGCCATGTCAGAACTGATGCTCATAAATCTGTGAGAGATAGGCACCAAACATTTAGAAATGAAAAAGAAATTTCTAATTATTCACGCTAATAGATGAAGTCAGGGGTACATGTCCTACAAAATAATTTAAAAATGTATCTTTATTCTTTACAAATTTCATCCCCATCCCCACCCACATCTCCATCCCAACTTCATGTAGTCTTTTAAGAAAAAGCCCAACCCACCGAGTCCAATTGGTGCTGCCTGCATGTGCCAAGGCCGTCCACTAGAGCATAGACAACTACCTGGGCCTGCATCCCTGTAGGTAACCGATGTTCTGCCTCCCAGCAGCCATCAGCTGCCTCCCAAAGCCTCCTCATCTAGGGGTTGAGACCTCACGAGGCTCTCCTCATTCATGCTGGAATTTCGATCGATTTGATTTGATGCAGGTCTTGTGTGTGCAGTCCAATCTCTGTGAGTTCATGTGTTCAGCGGGCGTGTGTGTCTAGAAAACACTGTTTCAGAGCAGTCTCCTGCGACCTCCACTGTTCTGTCACTCCACCCCACATCTAAACTGAGCTCTGAGTGTGTGTGTGTGTGTGTGTGTGTGTGTGTGTGTGTGTGTGTGTGTGTGTGTGTCACAGCTGCCCTGTTGGTGGCATGGCTGTTCCACAGCCTCTGGCTCGCTACAGTTTGATCAGTTGTGTGGGTCTCTGCATTAAGCACCACATACTAGAAACAGCAGCTCGGCTGATGAGGGTGAGAGCTGCCCTGCTCTATGGCTACACAGGTAAGCATTTAGAAAGCCATTTGACACTGTGCCCATTCACAGCATAATGCTAGCAGGTGCTCCCTTAAGGCCTGTGACCTACTCAGTCTCAGCCACAGGGTCCTAGCCCAGTTGACAGCACCGGGCATGAGTTCATCTTGTGGAGTGGCCCTTAAGTCCACTACAGAATAACCTTGAGCAGTCAGACACACTGACACACGCTGTTATTGTTCCTGGGTGGCACAGCACCCCACGAGTAGTAAGCCGTTCTCGTTGACTGAGTGACCAGCTCTTTCCCGACTGGAGAATAAAAGAGGTGGGAGAGACGAGTGGAAAATCCACTTGCAGACGATCAGGAGTTAACTCTTGGGCTTGGGGACAGCTCAGTGGCACAGCCCTTGATTGCCTGGAGTGCACAAGACCCCGAGTTCATCCCAGAACTCACACAAGGTGGTTAAATTGTCTGTGGCTCCTGGACTCTGCCAAATCCAACCTTTCCAGCACGTCATTTCCCGCAACCGCTACTCATCATGGGAAAGGTCGAGCATGCTGGCTGGATGCAACAGACAGTAGACTGTAGGCCTCCCCACCACCTCAGCCCTACAGAGCTCTCTGTCCAGTCCTGGGACAGAAACAGCCACTGAGGAGAGAGTGGCCGAAGCTG
Source organism: Cricetiscus sungorus (assembly GCA_030556225.1). Taxonomy (NCBI): domain Eukaryota; kingdom Metazoa; phylum Chordata; class Mammalia; order Rodentia; family Cricetidae; genus Cricetiscus; species Cricetiscus sungorus. The sequence continues at coordinate 2,826,502 of JANBXA010000731.1, forward strand.
AGGAGGCCTGGCTTATCACTCAGCACACAGAGCAAGAGGTGACATTTAGGTGTTTTGCTTTTCTGCCTGTTACTGTGATTGGCTGCCGTTTCTGTCTGGTTGGGCTTCTGTGGATTGTGGTTGATGTTTGATTGAGAGAGTCTCATTCTATAAGCCAGGCTGGCCTGGATCCACTATCACTATGTAGCCCAAGCTAATTCTGAGCTCATGGCAACCCTCCCGTCTCAACTTCGTGGGTCCTGGGGGTATAGGTATGAATCCCCACATCCGACATTCTTGATTTTTACTGTAGAGGAGCACCATCGTTTCCACCCCGCCTTATTAAGTGTCGTCTGGTGCCCCGTCCAAGAGTTCCTGTGAGACTTAGTTCTTCGTCCAGAGCTGAGACACAAGCGTGGATGTTGTTCTGCTAAGCTCTCCCTGCAGAGTGGGGCTGTCGGGCAGTTAAACAGTTAACTTCCTATGGCCTAGGTAGAACGATGCACGGCCACACACATGTCCCTGGAGCTGTTTGAGGTGGCTTTTTTCTCTGTACAGGGTTGCTTTCCTGCAGAGGGTATGGATGCCCAACTCCAAGCCATCGGCTGGAGGGCATGAGAGTCTCAGGGCATGAGAGGTGGGGTACAGCATCCAAAGACAGAGGGGCCTGAACACGTACATCTGAGTACAAGTGTGTGTTGGGCATCAAGTAAGGAAATTGTTAAGCAATTTCTCCCATCTTTAATTATGTGCCAATTTCATTGACATGAAAGCTGGGTAGCAGTGCCGCCCAACAGGACTTAGTCTTAATTTGCAGTGTAATAAGGGTGGAATTATTCCTGAGAGTGACAAAGTATAATGCCTGAATAATAATCGGGAGAACGGCTTAGAAAAAGAAGCCATTTTATTTGAGAGGAATGGTCTGTCCAAGAGTGTTGAGAATTTAAAACTGTGAATCCCAGTGCCAGCTTCATAATCAATCCTACGGCCACTCCCCCGCAGTGATAATGTCACATTTGTTCTTTGGTTTAAAATTAGCATCAGGTGTCTTAAAGCTGATTTGTCTAGAAGTAAAAATGTACTCCCCTTGCTGCCACTGAGAGAGAGAGAGAGAGAGAGAGAGAGAGAGAGAGAGAGAGAGAGAGAGAGAGAGAGAGAGAGGAGCATGTGTGGGACTTGGGCAGTGCCATCCCTGTTTTCAGGCATTACAGTAGTCTACCCGTGAGACAGGGACCGGGCACTGTCCTGGAGCCTAGCGCAGCAGTCTATGGTACATTACCTTGGGGCTGATGTGAGTTCCAGTGTAAGGCGTGAATCCCTGCTTGTATGGGGCTCTGACATTGCTGTCATGGCTTCTCCTGTTGCAGATACCCCACTCAACCCTGCCGCTTTGGGAAACTCCTGTTGCTTCTCCCAGCTTTACGTTCAATCAGCCCATCCACCATAGAAGAAGTGTTTTTCAAAAAAACCATTGGCAACGTGCCGATTACAAGACTGCTTTCAGATATGTACAAATCCAGTGACATCTAAGATCTCCAGCGCCCACTTTCCAAAACGGGGCAGTAGCAGACAGACTTCCACCACGCAGGACAGAGCCTCAACTAACAAACAAACCCTCCTGGAAAGAGAAACCTGGGAATGAGTTGCCTTCAGGAAAAATGCTGGTGGGCAATACAACAATAGCTATGACCCACTGCCCCACGGAAGCAGAGACAGCTGGAAAGTCAGGTGGTACATCTGCCGCTGTTGCCATGGCCCGGGATGGGTGACCTGGGGCCACCACAGGCTGAGCCGGCCATTCTGCCCCTGACCTGGCAGATCCAGCTGAACCATTCAAAGCTGAAAGACAAGTCCCACCTTCTGTCCCTTTTTACCACAAGTCAGTTGATCAACGATAGCTTTGCACATCATCCATCAAACTGCAGCCGTCGGAGCACGGTCGGGTTGGAGCATTTACTTCGAAAATAATGCTTAGGTTTTTAAGTCAAAAGTATTATCAAAAGTTTCCCTTCTATCGTAATACTTCATTAAGTGGCCTTCAGAACCAAGTGAGTAAGTGAAATGTAGCTTATGCTGTGTAATCCACCCACCCCCCTCTTTTTTTTTCCCCGTTCTTTCTTCTTTTTCTTAGCACCACAGGCCAGGCAACCTCGTCAAAGTAACTGATGGCAAAAAAAGGAATTTCTCGCCAAGACTTCGGGTTGCATAGCATCTCAAACCACAAGAGCTCTACTGAAAGAGAGTCCAAACAGCAGAACCAAATAAAGTGGAGCCAGTGACGTGCGACGCTGATCGCTGTCCTCCCATCACAGTGCTGAAGCCAAAGGCCATAGGGCCAGCGGGTCACAGCCGATGGTACACGAACATGCATGTCAGCAGGAAGTTCAAGGAGATGCGTGCCAAACAGGACCCTGATGGTCCCATCGCTAACAGCCTGGGGCTCTTGAATGCCTTTCAGAGAACTCTGGTCTCTAATAAATAAAGCCTTGAATGCACACACACACACACACACACACACACACACACACACACACACACACACCACATCGTCCTACACTCTAAGCTGCTCCTTGGGTATGAATCTATACTTATGAAAATGTAGACGCGAACATTTTTAAATAGCTGCTGTGCTTTCCACATTTTGATTTATTAGGTACTAGCACCGAGGGGGGAGCGCAGAATCCAGCACTTGGACTAGCATAGGATGAGTCAAACTTCTCTTGTACAAAGTGAATTAACTGATTTGTGAAGTTAAAAGGTTGTACTCATTGTATTTACAAAGAATAAAAATATATTGAATTTAAGTAAACTCTGCCTGATTTCCTTCCCATCTCCCTGGCTCGTTCCTCCCCATCAGCAATAAGGTGGCGGAGGCCCCAGCTGGTGTAAAATCCAAAGCTCAGAGCCCTCCAGCGTGGAGCAGAAAGAACTAAGATACGAAGGCAATTTCCCTTTTACTGTGAAGTCCGTTTGTAGAATGATGAATAAAGAAATAAAACATAAGATCTCATTCTCTACGACACTCAGGTGTGATTGCATCTGTTAGGAAAATGGCTGCCTGAGGAGGAACAGGCCGACGAAGCATCTCCATTCCCTGCTCGGTTTCAGGCTCTCGCCAATCCTGACCAGGAGGGCACAATAGGAGGGCCATGCAGAAGTCCCCAGCGTGAGCAGCATGCACTTGTGGCAGGCTAGCCGAGCAAGAGCAGGTGCTCGTGACCCTGCAGAGAGACTGCTGGGAGTCTTCTGGCTCTTCTGAGGCTGGGACGTCCATCTTGAGCAGGTAGACTTGCCGGCTGCGGGCACAGCTCTGGTTCTACTCTCGGGCCATACAAGAGCAAAAGGTCCTCAAATAAGTATGTAAGGACATCCCTTCGACTCTCTTCATATTTCACAACTCAAGTGTCCACCAACAGCACAGACATGCTGTGGCAGGGAGGGAGTGGCTAGGGCCCGTGCTTCACTGGGGGCAAATGATCAGCATTTTATAGGAGAAAGAAATGAATTGCGTGGGACACATGTGACTTGGTGCCATTTATGTAACTTTGCAACCTCCAGACCAGACACTCTTTGTAACGGTTTAAATGAACATTTAAGGCAAGCGTGGGCAGATTAAATACTAACTCTTTGTAGACAGAGGTCAGACTTGGGAAGGATCGGATCAGCAAGAAGAGGACCTTCAGACATCTGTGTAATGGCTTAATCATTAAGAAACGAAACCAGAGGCACCTGTGAGATCAAAGACAGAAGTGACAATACTGGCCAGTGGGTCGTGGTTGTTCACCCATGATTTGGTCAGGTTGCAGCTAGGTGACAATTCCCAAAGCACAAATAAACCAAAGGTCCAAGCTTTGTCATCGGATGTAATAGGTCTGAAGACAAAAATAACCACCACAGATTTTAAAATGCTATCTGTCGGGCGAGGGCCAGTGCAGCTTTGTTGATTTGATGTGAGCTGGGTTTCTGTTGTTACTGTGTTTACTCGAGGCGAGGCCTTGCTGTGAAGCCCTGGCTAGCCTCGAACTCACAATCCTCCTGCTTCAGCCTCCCCAGGACTGTGCTTTCAGGCACCGAAAGCGGAGAGGGTTGGGTCTGGATCTCAGTTCATGCGCTGCTTGCCTGGCATGCATGGATCCCTGGGTGTGGTCCCCAGCACTGCGCAGGGCAGACGTGTTCCAGGACATGAACAATCCAGTCCCGGGGAGGTGGATGCAGGAGGAAATGGTGACAATTCTCGACTACATACATAGCAGGTTGGAGGCCACTCTGGGCTCTGTGAAAAGCTGTTTAGGAAGAAAAAGGAAGCATGTAAAGAAGGCAGTCTCCTCTCCCCACCTTGAGACCGTCCGTCCCTGCAGACATTCCAAAGCAAAGAGGGGCTGCTCTCTGTACCAACCTTGCAGCTCAGGACTTTTGCAGAAGTTGAGAGCCCGATTTGATTCCCATTTGTAATAGCAGAGATGACGGAAACAAAGACATTCCAGTGAGAACCGGTGTTCTGTGGCTTGTCACACAGATTTGTTCCTGCTTTAAATGCTGGTCCCCTTTAATGTTACCACTCCCCCAACCTGGGAGGAAGCTCATTCTCCCCGAGCTTAGCTTTGACCACAGGTGGAAAGTAAATGCCCAAGATTCTCAGATTATTTAATTGATAGCTCGAGGTTTTACATCTAATTTAAGAAGCCATGGATGGAACCCACTGGCCACTGCTGTCTCCCCTAAGCTCCTTTTCTTCATTTTCAAGAGGGGCTTTCTATATAACCTCAAACTTCCCATGTAGCCCAGGCTGGCCTCAAACTTCCCATGTAGCCCAGGCTGACCTCAAACCTCTGATCTTCCTTTCTCCCCTTCTTGAATGCTGGGATTACAGGCCTGCCCTGCCCTGCCTGGCCCGTCATAGTCTTTATTGAAGCAGGAACACCTTCCTTTTGTCATGTGTCCCACTGTCCCCTGACCATCCACCTAGTTGGAGCTCACTCAGTGTAGCTGCTTGGGAGTCTTGGGTTTCTATGGCTGCGATGAAACGCCATCACCAAGAGCAACCTGCGGAGGAAAGGAAAGGGCTTACTTCGTCTTAGGACCCCTGGTTGGTTACAACTCCATCAGTGAAGGAAGGCAGAGCAGGAACTCAAGGCAGGAACTGAAGCAGAGGCCACGGAGGGGCCAGGATTACCTGCCCAAGGGCAGCACCACTCACTGTGAGCCTGGCCTTCAATGCAATCACCAATCGAGAATGTCCCACCCGCCATCTGGTGGGGGCATTTTCCCAAATGGGGCTCCCTTTCCCCAAATGGCTGTCGCTTGTGTCAAGTTGACCTAAGATAGCAAGCAAACTGGGTGTCCCACGTCACTGATGGTTCTCCGACTCCCTCTTGGCTGACTGTCCTGGGTTGTTTGCAGATTTACACCAAACCAAATAGCAAAGAACCAAATTTCTATGCATACTTTCTGTGGCCTTGCAGGGTATTCCTGCAGGATGAAGTCTTTGAGTGGTGTTTCTGGGTCAAAGATTATATGCATTTTTAATTTTGATGGATCCAGCCAAATGGCTCTCCAAAGGGTTGTATCAATTTGCAGTCCTGCCGAGAGGGTCTGAGAGGGCCCATTTCTCTGCTCAGAATTTAAAAGTGCTTAATCAGACAAAGGCTTGATGAACACTTCAGAAGCTGTTAGAAAAATACAGAAAATGCATATGTTCCCATCATGAATATGCTTCTGATGTGATGCCGTTGCCTGGGGAAGTGGGCGCTGCCCGGCCCCCACGGCCAGAGCTGCATTGCTAGGCCACTCCCCACGTCACAATAAAGGCTGGGAGAGAGTAGGTGAGTAAAGATGAAGGCTCAGGTGTCCAACTGCTCCGTCTTGCTACACAAGCCAAGCTACTTGGGGCTGCAACGTCACTTGGTGGAAAAATACATGCCCTGGGTTCAATCCCAGCATTGCAACACACTGTCCCCCAGAGAACACCAAAAGAAGATTCTCATTTAGAAAGAACGTTTAAGGAGCTGAAGAGACGGTTCAGTGGTTAAGAGCACTGGGTGTTCCTGCAGAGGACCTGAGTTCAGTTCCCAGCACCCACCCCGCAGCTCACAATCCGCCCTCTTCTGGTCTGCGGGCAATGCATGCAGATAGAGTACCTGTGTGCATAAAAAGTGTGTCTTGAACCAATTGAAAAAAGAACACTAAAAACATAATCACTTCTGAAGTACTCTCTCTCTCTCTCTCTCTCTCTCTCTCTCTCTCTCTCTCTCTTCCTCGCAGGGGAGAGGGACAGCAGAGGGAGGGAGGGAATTAAATTATTGAGTACACTTTAGCGACATCAGGCTGGGCAGCAACTCTCCTTAAACTGAGTTAACTCCAGAACCCTTATCACAAATGACAAATGGCTTATTCCCCACACGGCCTGCATTTTTAGCAGTGCTTGTAGGTTTCTGGAACGTGTGCTGACTCTGTCTCCAAATACTGCTAACCTCCACAGGGCCTGCTGGGGAGGCCCTCAGTGCCCAGCTGCACACAGCCAGCTGGCCCATCAGGAGTGTGGCATCAGACACACTCTCAGACAGAGTGCTGCCACATCTCTGTCACGCTGGCGTGTTACAATGCAATAATTGGAAACTGCCAGTGCAGTCAATGTCATCAGGACACCGAGGTCCTAGCTTTGCTCTTTAGATCAGCAGGGAGGCCTACTTGCATGGTACTGCTGTCACTATCTTGATTTCTGTGTCCCAGCACACTGAGCCAGAGTCAGGAAGATTCAGATGCCTGCTTCGGGAAGGCTGGAAGACAGGCACAGTCCTTGTCCCCGCCAATAGCCTCTAGATGCCTCCTCAGCCATGAGCCTGGGGAAGGAGCATGGGCCAGGGTCAAGAGGCTGGGCTTCTGGTTATGTCCATGGGATGCTGGGCACATCAGCTGCCTTCTCCGTCCTCTGGGTTCCATCTGTGAAAGGAGCATTCAGCTGAGCAAGGCCTAATTGTCTTCCTTCCACTCTGAGTCCTACGGTCATTATCTTCAAGTGGCCAGAAGAACACCAATCGGCTTAAGCCCATTTCCAAATGTGCTTAACCTTGGTTACCGGACTCCCAACCCTTCCACTTAGACAAGTCTGCCTCAATTTTAGCTGCTCATAGGAGCATCTGGGAGCTTTGAAAATCTCAGTACTCTGGCTGCAGCCCAGGCCAATAATACATCAGCCCCTGGAGGAAGCATCCAGGCATCAGCATCAGGCGCTTGTGTGTGTGCGTGTGTGTGTGTGTGTGTGTGTGTGTGTGTGTGTGTGTGTGATGTGCGTGTGATGTGTGTATGTGGTGTGTGTGTGATGTGTATGGTGTGTGTGTATGGTATGTGTATGGTGTGTGTGTGTGATGTGTATGGTGTGTATGGTATGTGTATGTGTATGGTGTGTGTGTGTGTATGGTGTGTGTATCTGTATGATGTATGTGTGTATGTGGTGTGTGTGTGATGTGTATGGTGTGTGTGTATGGTGTACGTGTGATGTGTATATGTGTGGTATGTGTGTATGGTGTATGTGTGTATGTGTGTATGGTGTGTGTGTGTGCGTGTGATGTGTGTGTATGTGTGGTATGAGTGTATGTGTATGGTGTGTATGGTATGTGTATGTGTATGGTGTGTGTGTGTGTGTGTGTGTGTGTGTGTGTGATGTGTGTGTATGTGTGGTATGTGTGTATGTGTATGGTGTGTATGGTGTGTATGGTATGTGTATGATGTGTGTGTGTGTGTGTGTGTGTGTGTCGAACCCAGGGCCTTTTGCCGGGTTCCTAGCCATTGATCTAGCCAGACCCCAGCCTGATACAAGTGTGAAACTACCGAGTGACTGGGCGGCAGCTGAGGCCAGACGCCCCAGCACGGGGAGGGGTGCATCTTCCTCCAGGATTGTGGGGAGCCTCATCCCTCGTTCCTGGTTGCTCCCCTTTCTCCGGTGACCTTTTAAAAAGTTAATTCTCCCTGTCTTCTGCTGCTCCCGCCTGTCAATGAGTTCACCCAGCTGATTGCCGAGCTTGTGATTGAGGGCCTCTTGTGACCCATTCCCTTTCCCCCAAAATTAACGTGATCATTAAGGCTTATAATTTCACTCACCAGTGCTATCAATCAAGGGGCTGCGGAACGGAGTTAAGAGTCCTTTTGTAATTGGCAGCAGCCTGGGATCCTGAGCACAGCATTCATGGGCTGTGGGGAGGCCGGAGGGAGGGGAGCTGGTGAGCAGAATAGAGCTGCACCCCTAGCTGACTCCCAGGGCTTGCTCCCCCCTGGAGCTAGGGAGCTGCGCTCTCCATTTTCCGTGGGTGCTGAAACGAAGGAGCCAGGCCTTCCCGCCCGCCACACCTCTCGGAAGGGTAGCTGGTCCCCAGCACCCTGAGATAAGGAAGATGAATACACTCTTCATACAAAATGGAGAACTCCAGCCTGGCTTGGGAGGAGCAGTGAGTCCAGATTACCCACCATTCAAAGTGCAGTTGAGGCTGTCAGATCCAAAAGGCGGGCACACTCTTGCCCCTGCTACCTCCGGACCCCAGACACTACAGCTGAGCCCAAAGCAATGGCGACACGCATTGGGCCTCTTCCTCCTGGCCCCAGTAACTCCAACGGCCCCTGTATGGGAAACTGTGGATCAGAACAGCTGAGTTCTCCCTGGGAGGGCTTGGGTGTCTGGTTTCAATTCTAACCTATGCAGTGCCTTATGGAACACTTGGTATATACATGGTAAGCGGCATGTAGGCCAGAGGGGAGGGGACAGCTATTTCAGATACACTGAGCTGTAATAGGGAAGTAGTGGCAAGAAGATCAAGAGTTCAAGGCCATCCTCAGCTACACAAGTTCAAGGGCAGCCTGGGCTACGGAGAGGACCCTGTCTCAAAACCAAAACCAAACAAACAAAACAGTGACAGCAATAAGAAATCAAATGCAACACCATGAGAGCATGAAACACCTTTTTCCTTCTTTTCTTTGTTTTAAAGAAAACACTGTAGGAAAATCTGGAGGGGCAGGGAGCAGCTCTAATCAATGTCCTTTAGGCAGGCATTGCAGTGGTTGCTTGATTTCCCAGTTGCTGCACACACACCTACATATGTTTCCATAGCTGCAACCGCTGAACACACTTTGCATTCGGATGCCCTCACCTCACGCATGCGCACGTGCGGGCACACACACACACACACACACACACACACATCACACACCCCACATACACACACATCACACACACAGCACACACACACACACACCCCACATACACACACATCACACACACAGCACACACACACACACACACACCCCACATACACACACATCACACACACAGCACACACACAGCACACACCCCATACACATACACACACACACACCCCATACACACACACACCACACATACACACACATCACACATACACACACCATACCCATACACAGCATACACACTCACTTGAAGTTTACGGGCTTTCAGAGCTCCTTCTGCTGTTTGCGCAATGAGTCTGTTATCTGTGTGCCAGGATGTACTTGCCACTGCCCTTTGGGATAATTAGGCTTAGCAAAAATGCTTAATAAAATAAATGCAGAGCATTTGAAATGACATTCACAAAGCCTGCCCTTGGATGGTGTGTAAATCGTGGACTCAGGATAGAGAGACGGCTCAGAGGTTAAGAACACTGGCTGCCCCTCCAGAGGACGTGGGTTCAATTTTCCATACCTACCTGGTAGTTCACAACGTGACCCCAGTACCAGGGAGAAACCAGGTATACAAGTGGCACATAGACACACACGCAGGCAAAACAGCTACACCCATAAAATAAAATAAAAACAAATCAGGCTGGAGAGATGGCTCAGTGTTTAAGAGCACCGGCTGCTCTTCCAGAGGACCCAGGTTCAAGTCCAGCACCACATGGCAGCGCACAGCTGTCCATGACTTCAGTTCCAGGGAACCCATCGCCCGTAGCAAAAAAAAAACACCAATGCTTATAATATGTTTTAACAAATGAAATCTTAAACAGAACAGAACTGTGGTTTCCTGGCTCCCCCTTCCTGACATGAGAACTGAAGTAGAAAGCAGTTGTGGGGATGTGCACTTAGCAACCCTCCAACAGCTGTCCCCATCCCACGCCTCCCCGAAACACTGTTTGACGCTTCATCTGAGACCCTTCGGAGCCACAAGGGACACCAAGAGACATCTCTTTCACTTTTGAGCTCATCCCATTGGTGCCAAGACCGGGCAGAGAACAACTCTTTGAAGAGTGGGTCGTGGCTGGTGAGGCTCAGAGGGTAAAGATGAGTGACGTCTGACCCCCTGAGTGTGACCCCCAGGATCCACACGGTACAAGCTCAGAACCAACGTCAAAAGTTGTCTTCTAACCTCACACCCTCGGTGTAGCACACGTACACCCACACATCATCCACACCGCCATGAAAAAGAAAACAGACCGAGCTGGGTGCTGGAGTGTAGACTGTAATCCCAGGACTTGGGAGATGCCAGTGAGGGCGTCAGGAATCGAAGGCCGACCTCGGCTGCGTACATAATTGGAGTCTACTCAGGCCTACATGAGACCCTGCCTCAACAGAACAAGAAGAAAACAGAGTGGGCCATGTTGGAACTCCCCCGTCACCGGCAGCTCGTAGATATCTGCTGTACATGTGTTCTCCTGGGAGGTCGTGTAACCCGAGGGCGTGTTGACATCGATCAGGTCCTCCTCAGCAGAGGCCGAGAACACTGTTCCTGGTGCCTGGTTGCAGGAACTCAGCATTCCTGTGATGGGCTGGTGGATGATATCGGTTTTCCTTCCTTCGGGTCTACCAGGGGGAAGTAAGAGTTCAGCCTGCCAAAGGGTCAGTGAAGAACGGTTTGGCTCAATACCGGCTTCACCACCGGCTTCACCGTTTCACCGTGCATGATGAGACTGCCCCCGTAGACTCATACGTTTGATGGCTGGTACTCGGTCACTGGGACTGCAGTCTTGTGGGAGGAGGTGTGGCACTGGGGGTGAGCTCTGGGGCTTAAGACGACTGCCATTCC